>CM034306.1:13089595-13594865 GCA_019925795.1 Dendrobium chrysotoxum
GATACTAACGATATTTTCTGCAGGTGGCCATACTCATGCAGCACTAATAAAAGGGGGGCAATAATCATGATTTAAATACTAACGCTGTCTCATGTAGGTGCTTTAGAAATTACTCAATCCCCCTAAATAAATGAGGGCTAAATAATAAATCATCATATAACTGCTACATGTGCTCCAGGACCGCTTAGCCCTCAAAATAATCAAGAGCATGGCCAAGTATAGCTACGATGACTCTTCTTTTATTTTCATATAAACTGCTTGTGATATATATTAAACTGCTTGGGATGATTTTATTAGGATAACCTTGCAGGAGAGTATATAATTTATTGCTTTATATTAATGTAATTATTTGTAATGTTGGTATTAAGTTGTGAAAGTGCACCTTTGAGTGGGGTTACATGAATCCAAAGGTTGGATTTCCGAAAAGAAAAGGACACCCATTATGAGGATAGTCCTTTTCTATTTAGGAGTCCAAATTTGGATCACTTCATTACCCAAGGTGGAGAGAATAGCCTCCCCTTTGGGGGAGAGTTTTCTTATCCACCCTAGGTATCCAATTACAGCAAATCCAAGGAGCTCGAAGAGGAGGAGATCCAGGAGTCCAAGGAAGAGAAGATTAAGAAGCTAAAGACCAAGAGTATCCCACTTAAAGTCACTTGCGTCTGTTCTAGGATTAGAAATTTGGGTTGTTGGCAGTGGTGCCCGGCCACTTTATTTTCTGCAGACCCTGATTTATAATTAAGGACAGTTGGCTTATGGATATTTAATTGATTAGTTTGGTTATTTATTGTGTTTGACTTGATGTTGCTTGCATATAGATTTACATGTTTTTTCTTCCTAGTTTTTTGGCGATTTGCATATTGCTTTTGTTTTAGCCTAGATTTCGTTAGGCTCTCTAAGGACTAAAATATTTTCTACTCATAATTAATATTTTAAATTTTAAGGTTTAAATAATATAGAAACCTAACGACCTAGGGAATCATCCGGGGTCGCATGCATATTAATGTATTCTCTCTCTCCTTCTGTAAGAAACTTTCCTGCCTGCAGGTAGAGTCCGGATAATCTAGCCTATGAGGTTGAGGTGCCGGACCTGGGGAAGCTCATTCTACTTCTAAAAATTTATTTTATAAGCCTTTTTTAAAATTCTATGCATACTTGATTCAAATACATTAACTAGCATGCATTGCATTAGAAATCAACTAAATTAAAATTTTAATTGCATTAGCTCTAGAAGCATTCACCCTACATAAGTCCAGGGCCAATTAGAAAACTCTCCAAACGTCGGCCCTACTTTCAAAGAACTATAACATACCCACCTATCTTTCATAAAATGACTGGACTCATAGTTTTGAAGCGACTATATGGTTAGCTGGCTCCCCAATCCAGGCCAGGGTAAGTCCAGGTTTTGCATTATAATAGCTAGGACACGGGTGTTAGTGTTACGTAGAACACTAAACCCACTCTAGATCTAGAATTCAAGGCTACTACTGTCGGTGTCTCATAGTACGCCTCATCAGTGGGTAAGTTTCCCCTTCTTCCGGGACTGTAAACCCTACCTATCTGCGTCATATAGATGACGCCACCTCCATCCTTCCCTCCTGTATGCTTTGAGTGCATGATTTTTGTTTTCTCTAGTTTCTTCTCACTACCCTAGTCCCTCCGGATGCGGATGTGAGTCGTCTATGTTGACTAAGCCAAGTTGAGCATTTCTTTCCCTTTCGAGTAGGATTTTCTAGCCTATTCCCTCTGTGCTAATCCCAATTTGGGAAGAATAATATAGAATCCTTAATGGAGAGTCTTCCCAGGCCTTAGGCCCGAGATGTAATTAACCACGGGGGCTTGCGCCAGTGGGAAACCAAATCCCACTATCAAATAAACCCCACTCGAGCTGATGTATTGGGTGGGAGAAATCTATTGTGATGATTAGATCGTACATATTATTATCCATTGGGGTGTGCTGGCGAGAGCTGCTATCCTCAAGGGTCAATCGTATGTTTGATCGAATCTGCCCTCCCATTGGCGATACTGTCTCTCCCTTGCGGGGCGGTGGTGTTTTGTCCTTTCGGAGGTCCACAAGTATGATCTCCAATGTTTCAATAAGTCTCTTTATATTAGTCATGTTCCCGTAAATTATGAATGCGCTAAATTTCACTGCCCATAAAAATAACAAAAAGAAATTTATTAAATATCATACACAATAAAAAAAAATTTCTGCATCAAAATATGTGTGTGTGTGTGTGTGTGTGTGTGTATATATATATATATATATATATATATATATATAAAGTATTTTTGTCTATGGACTTGGGATCCATTCTACCTGTTTTAACTCCTGTTGTGCATTTATTTTATCTATTATGATTGGGTGGATTCTTTGCAGGTGGTGTCAATTTTTGCAGGTCCTAATCATTTATTGGTACTTTTTGATTAAGCAAGCTTTGACTATATTTTTGCATGTATTTCTCGACCTTCAACACTATTAATGTAAGACTTTCATTTTTGGGTGATAGCTCCCGGCCTCCCTAGCCCCTTTTTATTTAGGTTTCTTTTTTCTGTCTTTTTGATAGTAATTAGGAGGGATCTTTGGCTCGTAGGACTTTATTTTCTTTTTGTGTTTGTAGCTCATTCGAACAGTACTGAGCATTAGATATATCCCTATTAAGGACTTGTATTTTTTTCAATTATTAATACTGAGCATTAGCCAATCATGCATAAACAGAATATCTTTTTAAAAGTTTATTATGCATTTCCTTTTCAGAAAATCAAATAGCCTCCTAGTTATTCTTTTTACTAGAAGATATTTTAAATTCTAAACATAATTTAGATATGCATAAGCAATTATCAAATTTATAATATAAAGAATATAAAAATGTTTTTTAGTTCTCCATGTCCTTTGTTTAGCAACTATTTGAAATTATTTATGTTTATTTTGATTTTATTTTTAATTTTTTATTGTGTTTTATGTCAAATTTTATTTTATTTTTAAATAAATCAAATTATTTTTAAAAACATAAAAATAACTTTTATTTATTGTGAGGGTTCAAAAATAACCACCAATCTAAATAGTCGATACCACCAAACTTCCATTGTCACCACCCCCATCATTGTTGTCACCATCACCATTCGCCACCATCCTTATCACCAAGGCTTAAAATCAATTTATTCCTTATTCAATTAAAATAAACATACAAATAAGATATCAATATATATATATATATATATAAACTCAAAAGGACAGCCAATATGAAAAATAACTAGCAGTGCGATAGACACAGATAGACTCAGGAGAAGCCCCCAGCACCAACTCGGGGCCAACCAGGGACCATCCATGATAAGCAGCTACAAAACACCAACACAGCCATAAGTTACGAACAGCAAGCCAAAGCACCCAGGTTGCCAGCTAGGCCAGCCAAGAAGAGGGAAGCTGGGGGCTTCATCATCATAGTCCAAAAAGCACGCCAAAAGCTACAGTCGAAACAATAAAAGGAGAACGAGAGCCTATTACTTTTTGCCTTTACTTTTGCTTTTTTTACCACCAACATTGGGATGAAAATTCTCCACAATACAAGAAGCCAAAACCTCTTCTTCAAATTCCACATCCTCCCCCTCAGAATGAGAAGAAGAAAAATCATCCAAATTTAACCAATCCATTAGCAAACGAATAGAGTTCTTCCTAGACTTAGTCACATGCGTCTTTAATTCATCATTAGACATCACAGAGATAGGAACATTAATAAATGTAGTATCACCCTCAGATTTAGAGGTAGTAGAAGCTTAAGGTAAACCATTAACCAAAGGAACCGTTGCAGGGGAATGTAAATAAACAGGGGAAGGCATAACATCAGAACTAATGGGAGAGGAAACACCACAACCCGCCAACTCCACACAGGGAGAAACAGGCCCAGAAGGCATCACCTCCCCAGAATTAACCTCCAAGTCCACCATACTACACGCCTCAGCCACAACCTCAACACCAGATAAACTAGCTTTAAGATTAGTACCGCAATTTAAATCTCCTAATTCACCAGCAATCAACTGAGAAGCAGAGGACCCAGGTTCGAAACCAACCACGACAGCCGACTCAGGGACATTAAAAGAAAGGTTCCCCTCCAGACCAACAGCATCCCCCAAGACAACAGGGGGATGATAAACATGAAAGGAAGCAGAGGGCATAAGCACATCCAAAATAACAGGATTTAACCCAGCTAAATTAACTACAGTGCCAACAGCAGTCGCAGAAACATCGTGACAGCCAACACCCAGGGAAACAGGAGACACAACAGGACTAGTAACCGAGTGAACTAAACCAATGTTCGTCTCCAGTTCCACCCCAATTTTCGGATCCACGATTTTAATTGGCTCAGAAACAATAGGATTAACCACCGGAAACGAAGAACTATTGGCCAAATTCGGGTGCATGATTAAACATTCCAATTTGGAATGCCCCAAAGAGTTGCAATGAACACAATACAACGGAAAATCTTCAAAGATAACCGACTGGACATAACCCAGGTTATTCGGCCCAATCCAAACTTTGTCCGAAAAATGTTTAGAAACATCCAATTCGGCCAACACTAGAGCAACAGAGGGTCTAGAACCAATAGAAGTAGCATGATCGATTTTAAGAGGGTGGCCAAAAATGGAACCAAGCCCATGAAGGATCCTCGGAGAAAAAAGGTGACGTCTCAAACTTGGGAAAGACACTCAAATAAGGATAATAGGAGATTCAACATCCACATCAAACGAAGGCGACCACTTGATTAACCGCATATAACAATTGTTAATAAAATAGGAACGATGTGCAAAGATACGACAATAATCCAAATCGTTCGCTAATTTTATAAGAACATTCTTCGCATTAAGCACTGTAACAGAGAAATCACCGTTTAGTTTAAGATTGAAAAAGAATTTTTGAATAGTTTCAAGGGACGACTAGTGGGTCGGAAATTTCCCAACCAAAGCGAAATCAAACGGTTTGGCAAGGGAATGAATCTCAGCCTCAGAAATCCACAGAGAAGGAATCCCTCGATGAGTAGAGATTTTCAAATCAGGGAAGGAAGAAACGCTACCCGAAAGCACATCACGAAAGGAATTAGAAGATTTGCCCTCAAGAAAACCGGCATCAACCAAATGCGAACCAGCCATCAAAAGCAAAAGACACGAGAATGCAAAGAAAAAAAAACAAGGAAGGCACAAAATGAAGCGGAAAATCACTTCCCTGACCAGAGACGCCACGACAAGAAAACATGAGTCGCCATGTAGGGAAAAAAAGATATCAAATATAATTTATTTCAAGTGAAAGCATAACTAAAATAAAATAAACATAATAAAAACAAACACAAAATGAATTTAATAACAATAATGTTATGTACAGTGAAATTATAAAAATAAAAATTTTCTTAATTTTATAAAAATTTAGACAACTTCCACAAATGACAATGTTAACTGAATAAAAATAATGTTGCAAAAAATATAAAATTAAAACAAACAACATATAGTAATATAATTTAAGTTTCATATTTAATGAACTTATATTATTAAATTTTCTGACTTAAACATATTATAATTTTTTCACCAATTTTTTGTTTTAAAAAATACTTAAACTCAGAAAAATAAATTTTATTATGATTTTGTATTAAAGAAATTATCATATATTTGTTTTTAATTTTATAAATAATATTTTTCTTAACTTAATTATTTACATTATTTTAAAATTAGAGGGCTACGTGTTTAATTTTGGCTTTAATTTTTGAAATTTTAGTCTTACCAATTAATAAATTTATTCAACTCAAAATGAAATTTGATAA
Organism: Dendrobium chrysotoxum; assembly: GCA_019925795.1. Classification (NCBI taxonomy): domain Eukaryota; kingdom Viridiplantae; phylum Streptophyta; class Magnoliopsida; order Asparagales; family Orchidaceae; genus Dendrobium; species Dendrobium chrysotoxum. The sequence goes on from CM034306.1 coordinate 13,095,403, forward strand.
TTATAATTGATAGAGCTCACATAAAAATTTACATCATCCCACTATATTTATGTTGTGTTAAGAGGGAGTTTAATATCCTAATTTTTATCACCTAAGAAACAGTTGAAATCCAAATATTTATTAAGTTTGTACATAAAATGTAATAAATATGGCATAGTTAAAGATTACAGGGAAGATCAATAATTTCACGAATACTCAACTTATTGATTCATTGATGAATTACGAAAGGGAATTATTTTAAACAAAAAGCTACAATTCATGCTAACTGAAATTATTTTAAAGAAAAAAAATACTATAATCCTTTTACACGCAATTAAAGTAGCAAAATATATTTGATACGTCATCGGAAAATTATCTTGATCGGGCACGAATCTCGAGAAAAAACTCAAGTTGGAAACTTCAAAAATTAATTCGGAGACTATTTAAACTCCGATTTCAGCAAGCTTACAGTCGAACTGAGCGTCTCGGAAATACGAATCCAACAACACCAAACTCGACTCAATCCGAGCCCAAACGAGTCCAAATCAAGTACCCGAAGTGCTGTTGGAAGCATCAAACAGCAATTTGAGTTACCAAACGGTCTCCGATTTTGACGAGCTTATACTCAAATCGAGCGTCTCGACGAGACGAATCCAACGAGTCCAAGATCGTAGAATTCTGATATCATTAAGACCTTTAAATGCTTGATAAACGGTTCACGGTCAAGGGATTCAATATCGGCCGTTCATCCGGCCGTTCATCCGGATCACTCCTTATTTGCCCTTAATCCCTCATCTATTTACGGGCTATGCCACTCCAGAAAAACTATAAATAGCCCCTCATTTCTCTTAAGAAGGGGACCCAAGCCAAGAAGAGAAGGAAGAGAAGAGAAGCCTAGGAGGGAATAACTCCTCCTCGACCACCGCCGGAACTCCGCCGGAACACCGCCGGAACACCACCGAAGCACCACCAGGCGCCCGAGGGACGCCGGAGCTCTGCCCGACACGGGAGCAACGTCGGAATTTTGCCCGACGCCGGAATTCTACCCGACGCCCGAGTGACGCCGGACTTCTTTCCAAGTGACGCTGGAATTCTACCCGACGCCCGAGTGACGCCGGACTTCTTTCCAAGTTACGCCGGAATTCTGTCTGACGCCCGAGTGACGTCGGAACTCTGCTTGGCCTTGTAATTGATACTCATTGTAATCTGATCGTCCTGAAGTTAAAGGACGAGTCAGCCTCGTGTATTTCAAACAACACTAGTGGAACTTTTTCAACTGGGCGTGGCCCCGTGGTTTTTCCCTTTTTCAGGGCTTTCCACGTAAAAATCCTGGTGTTTCTTTCACTCTTCTGTTTGTGTGCTGGATATACGTATAACGCTGAGACGGAAATATTAAACTCTATCGCCGCGTATATTTGAGTCCGCAACAGTTTGGCGCCGTCTGTGGGAAACAAATCCCACTATCCTAAGCACCACTTTGATGGCCAACAGGCGTAGCAATCGCATCTTGGGAGCCTCCCGCTCCAATTCACATCAATCTCGGGATCAGTCTATGAATCATAGACCCCAAGTATCCGCCTCCTTTCATGCTGGGGGGCAAGACGCTTTGGGAGAAGGAATTTCAGGACCGTCCATTGAAGACCGCATCAGGAAGATGGAGGAGTCTCAGAACGAGATCCTACAACTCTTGCGAGAGACTCGACAACCGGCACTAGCACCACAGGAACTAGCACCACAGGAGGAGGTTCTTCTCCCTCGAGATCCACCACGTGTTGAAGCTGTTCAAATCGAACATCTTCAAGCTGAGATTCCTCTTCCTCCACCCAGGAGGCGTTCGCAGTCACATCAAGATAATGAACTGGCTGATACAGCAAGTTCTACCCATCCTTCGCACACAGGTCGGCAACCTCGTATTCCTTTGGACCTCCCCGAAGAGTTAGCCCGACCACACATTGCTGAGCTCCCTCGCAATGCCCTTCGCCACGAACTGCGACGATTGGTCCGAGAAGAGTTCCCTACAGGAGGCATAAGGCAACCCCTTCGTCAGTGGGACTTGCAGGAGTCGTCACCCTTGACAGAAGCTATTCTTCAACACGCTATTCCGGCAGGATTTAAACTGCCAAGCATCGATTCCTACGACGGGACATTCGACCCGTACGAGCACATCGATCATTACAGAAACATCATGCATATCCAGCGAGCTTCGGATGCCCTCCTATGTCAGGTTTTTCCTACTATACTCAAAGGACAGGCGCGAACATGGTTCTATTCTTTTCCATCTGGAACGATCCCTTCATTTGTCAAATTGGCTAAAGCCTTCGTTGAACAGTTTGTAGCCAATCGAAGAATTGCTAAAGATTCTTCCCACCTCTCTGGGATTCGTCAAAACGAGGGAGAATCGTTAAAAGAGTACTTTCAGCGATTTTCCACCAAGGCACGATAGATTCCAGGACTAAACCCAGAATTGCTCTGAGGGGTCTTCCTTGGAGGCCTTCGTCCTGGTCCTTTCTATTCGGCACTTATGCGCGACACTGTTCATTCATATGCCGATCTGATCCATCGTGTGGAGGTGCAGATATCTGTAGATGAGGCAATAAATGCTCATAGAAAATAGTTCGAGCAAATCACTGGGAAGCGCAAGGGAGCACCTGAGGTGGAAATTCCCTCATCACAATGGAAAAAGCAAGGGAATAGCAATCCACCTTCTAGGCCCCCATTACCACAACGAGAACCTCGGCGGGAGAAAGAGTACACTCCGCTCAACACATCTCGAGCAAATATGTTAATGGCGATTCAAGATCAGGACAAAGTGAAATGGCCGCATCCTTTGAAGCCAAATATAGGAAATCAAGATCAGTACTGTCACTTTCATCGTAGTCGTGGCCACACTACTGAAGCATGTTGGCAACTTAAGGATGAGATTGAAAGACTTATCCGCCAGGGCTATCTTCGACAGTTTATTGGGAACCCACCTACCCGAGAAGAAGCTCGCCCCACTGGGGGGCAAAATTAACAACAACAAAGACAACCATTGAATAATATTCAAATGGTTGGTGAGATTGAGTAATGCTGCAACTTAAACCTTTGTGTTAGTAATACTACTTGTCATGTGTCACCATGTATCTCTTCTATGATCAGTAGGATGTCACTCTAATGTCCTTAGTATTTCTACCAAGTCAAATGATGTGGTTGTCCCTATATGTATCTCTTTTGTTGTACAAGAGAATTATTGTATTGTCTTACAGTAATATAATGTGTTGTTCGTCCAGTTTTGATATTGTCTCTTTCTTTAAAAAAGAATATAAATGACAATGAAAAACTACTGACAAATATAGTCTCTTTATCCTTGATTCGAGAAATACACAATCTTTATTGTGTCTCAATCACTAGATGATCAATCCCAGGGGGATTCGATCTGACCTCTTCCACACAGGTTAACGTCGTCGAGCAAAGGCTCCGACATACAACCTCGGATAGGTCTCACATCCTTGGTGGATTCTCTCGACCTCTTCCATACAGGTTAACGTCGTCGAGCAAAGGCTCCGACATACAACCTCGGATAGGTCTCACATCCTTGGTGGATTCTCTCGACCTCTTCCATACAGGTTAACGTCGTCGAGCAAAGGCTCCGACATACAACCTCGGATAGGTCTCACATCCTTGGTGGATTCTCTCGACCTCTTCCATAAAGGTTAACGTCGTCGAGCAGGGCTCTGACATACAACCTCGAATAGGTCTCACATCCTTGGTGGATTCCCTCGACCACTCCTATACAGGTTAACGTCATTGAGCAGGGCTCTGACATACAACCTCATATAGGTCAAATGTCATTAGATGATGTCTTGTATCCCAATCATTGGAAGATCATTCTTGGGGAGATTTAATCTAACATCTTCCCTTAACGTCATCAAGCAAGGGCTTTGACTTGCAGTCTCAGATATGTCAAACATCCTAAAAGGATGTCTCTCACATTCGTTCAAACTAATAATACATCAAAAGCACAAAGCATGTCTTACAGATGCAATAACAATTCAGGTCCCTCAAGGGGACAAATCCTCATTTCATATACAATATCACTGGAGTTACATAAATTCAGATTCAAATATACATTTCTTCTCGCCATCAGTTGAAATCAAAAGGTACACTGGTGACACTCATACAAGCTAGTATCATCCAGTAACAAGTAACTTTAACACAGTCAAATATCCTTGGTGGATTTTAGTGACTTCTCCCTTGCTGCACGCAAGCATCTCCTACAACTGCTCCTTTAAAGAAAGGACATAACTGGATCATCATCAGACCTCCACTCAGTTGACAGTGTTAGTGTATTGCCAGAATATTGGCATGTCACACTACTTCGGCCTCTTGATTCAGTAATATCTAATGTTGGCACACTTCAGTATGGATGAATATTGCCTTAACACAATGTTACTGGACGCCGGCCATCATCTGCCCGTCGCCAGACCCTCGTCGAATTTCTACCCAACGTTGTATTTCTGCCAGTTGCGTGACTTGCCTCGGATATCTACCCGACGTTGCACTTATGCCCGTCGAGGGACTTTCATCGGACTTCTACCCGACGACGAGCTTCTTCCCGTTGTTGGGTCTCCGCCCGTCGCCGGACTTTTGTTGGAATTTTGCCCAATATTTTCGTCGGACTTCTGCCCGACACCGTACTTCCACTCGACGCAGGACTTCTGCCAATCGCGGGACTTTCGTCAGACTTCTGTCTGACACCGAACTTCCTCCTGTTGAAAGACTTCTGTCAGTCACGTGACTTTCGTCGAACTTCTACCCGACGCCGGACTTATGCCCGTCGTCGGACCCTCGTCGGATTTCAAGCCGACGCTGTAATTCTTCCCGACGTCGGACTTCTGCCCATCGCCGGATGTTTGTTGGGCTTCTACCCGACACCGAATTTCTACCCGTCATAGGACTTCTTCCCGCCGACGGATTTTCGTCGGAGTTCTACCCGACGCCGTACTTCTTCCCGACGCCTGACTTCCGACCATCTTCAGACTCCCTCCGACTAACATCTCACCTCCACATGAAGGAATGAAAAAGAAAAGAAATTTCTAACTCCTGTATAAGAGGAGGGGCGTTGTCTCAAGTAGGGAAAATCACCTACTGAATAACAACGGAATGCCTCAACTGTCAGAAAGCCAGAATGAGAGAAAAAAGAGGGAAAACCGCTAACTTCTGTGCAAAAGGAGGGGCGCCGAGTTAAGTAGGGAAAGTCACCTACTCAAAAACGGCGGAAGGCCTCAAAATGCCAGAAACTAGAGGGGAGAAGAGAGGAATACTCTAACTTCTGCGCAAAGGGAGGGGCGCCGAGTCAAGTAAGGAAAATCACCTACTCAAAAATGACGGAAGGCCTCAAAATGCCAGAAGCTAGAGGGGAGAAGAGAGAAAGCCGCTAACTTCTGCGCAAAGAGAGGGGCGCCGAGTCGAGTGGGGAAAATCATCCACTCAAAAACAGCGGAAGGCCTCAAAATGCCAAAAGCTAGAAGGAGAGGGAGAGGAGTAGAGAAGGTGCAATTTTCCTCCTACCCCAAGGGGGGTTTTTATAGGAAGAGAAAAGGGTGAAAAGGGGGGAAAAATTTTAAAATTTGGAGGGAATTTCCCCTCCAAAAAGTTTAAAAATTCTTCTAGAAACATTTTCTAGATTTATTCTAGAAAATTTGGAGTCCAAATGTGACATTTTCGGAATTAAAAAAAAAAAAAAAAATTTGGAGGGAAAACGGGCCCCACCACGTAAAAAGATAAAAAAAAAAAAAAAAAAAATTTGTGAGGGGCGGCTGCTGCTAGCCGCCCCCTCAAAAAAAAAAAAAAAAAAAAAAAATGAAAAATGGGGGGGGGCAACTGCCGCGCGCCCAAGGGTCGCGCCTGTTGGGCGCGCTCCCGCGCGGGCGCCGCCGCCGGCGGCTGCCGGCCGGCCGGTTCGGCCGCCTACGCGTTACCGGGCTCCGATTTTGGGCCCGGACGGTCCAAATTCGACGTTTTTGGGGTCCCCGGACACGTTTTTCGACGTTCCGGACTCAATTTTGACACTTTCGGAGCTCAACGGGGCCTCTATGATCAAGTTCGAGCAAACATTTAATTTTTGGAACGCAAATTTTTGTGATTTTGCCAATGTGAAAAGCCGACACATATATTTTTGGACTCCTGGAGCTTTGACGTCCAAAAATAGGGGGCAACTGATACGTCATCGGAAAATTATCTTGATCGGGCACGAATCTCGAGGAAAAACTCAAGTTGGAAACTTCAAAAATTAATTCGGAGACTATTTAAACTCCGATTTCAGCAAGCTTACAGTCAAACTGAGCGTCTCGGAAATACAAATCCAACAACACCAAACTCGACTCAATCCGAGCCCAAACGAGTCCAAATCAAGTACCCGAAGTGCTGTTGGCATCAAACAGCAATTTGAGTTACCAAACGGTCTCCGATTTTGACGAGCTTATAGTCAAATCGAGCGTCTCGACGAGACGAATCCAACGAGCCCAAGATCGTAGAATTCTGATATCATTAAGACCTTTAAATGCTTGATAAACAGTTCACGATCAAGGGATTCAATATCGGCCGTTCATCCGGCCGTTCATCTGGATCACTCCTTATTTGCCCTTGATCCCTCATCTATTTACGGGCTATGCCACTCCAGAAAAACTATAAATAGCCCCTCATTTCTCTTAAGAAGGGGACCCAAGCCAAGAAGAGAAGGAAGAGAAGAGAAGCCCAGGAGGGAATAACTCCTCCTCGACCACCGCCGGAACACCGCCGGAACTCCGCCGGAACACCGCCGGAACACCACCGAAGCACCACCAGGCGCCCGAGGGACGCCGGAGCTCTGCCCGACACGGGAGCAACGTCGGAATTTTGCCCGACGCCGGAATTCTACCCGACGTCCGAGTGACGCCGGACTTCTTTCCAAGTGACGCTGGAATTCTACCCGACGCCCGAGTGACGCCGGACTTCTTTCCAAGTGACGCCGGAATTCTGTCTGACGCCCGAGTGACGTCGGAACTCTGCTTGGCCTTGTAATTGATACTCATTGTAATCTGATCGTCCTGAAGTTAAAGGACGAGTCAGCCTCGTGTATTTCAAACAACACTAGTGGAACTTTTTCAACTGGGCGTGGCCCCGTGGTTTTTCCCTTTTTCAGGGCTTTCCACGTAAAAATCCTGGTGTTTCTTTCACTCTTCTGTTTGTGTGCTGGATATACGTACAACGCTGAGACGGAAATATTAAACTCTATCGCCGCGTATATTTGAGTCCGCAACAATATTCATTTTTTTATGGTGACCCTGAGATGCATTACGAATGTAGTCACTGCATTCGATATTGCACCGATTATTATTGTGAACTAGATTTTTTTCTTCTTCTCCATCTCCTTGGGAGTGCTTCAATGACTTCATTTATTTTTTCAAGGAAGTAAATCTAACGGATAATTTAATCCCCATAGATTTATATCGACGAACAAATTAGTATCAAAGATGGGTCTCACCGCTATAAAAATTGATTGTTATATAAATAGTTGTATGTTATACTATAAGGATAATGCAACAGAAATTTATTATCATACCTGTGATGCACCTCGATTCAAACTCAAATTGGGAAAACAACATCGTGAAAAGAAAGATGTTTCATATTCTCATTTGTTTTATTTATCGATTATTCCAAGACTTCAGCATCTCTATGCATCAATGAATTCAGTAGGTCATATGCAATGACAAAGAGAAATTAGCTCATAGTGGTATTTTTTCTCATCCATCAGATGATAAAGCATGAAAATATATAGATCAGAAACATGTTTTATTTGCTGCCGAGCCACATAACATAAGATTGAGATTATGTGCTGATGGTTTCACTCCATATAATCAGACAACTTTACCATATTCTTGTTGGCCAGTCATACTAACATCATACAACCTTTCACCAAAGATGTGTATGACTATCTCATACATATTCTTAACACTTATAATACCATAACCACATATTCAAAAGTAAAAATAGATATTTTTTTTGTAACCATTAATTGATGACCTTAAGCTCTTATGGGAAAAATATGTCCTCATATATGACATCTCAACTAAACAGAATTTTCTCCTTAAGGCTACATTGCTTTGGACTAATGGTGACTTTCCAGCTTACGGTATGTTATCGAGTTGAAACACAACAAGAAAGTTAGGTTGCCCTTACTGTATGAAGAATACCAAATTTTTCATACTAAAACGTAGAGAAAAAAATACTTAGTTCGATTGATATCATATGTTCATCAATTTAAAAGAAATAAGGATGCATACTTCAGAAACAGAGCTGAGAGGTCACCTCCTCATAAAAATAAATAAAAATGTATTTTTCTGAATTTATTCTCATAGGATGATTTTATACGACTTCGAGAGAGTCAACCGTTTACTAGTGATGGATCATTTTCATAATCGACCCAATATTCTGAGTACCATACGTGGTCACAAGATGTTGGAGGAAGACAGATGGGGAGGGTTTATGGCTTTGGTTCGCAGGGATATACTTTTGAGAGCAGTACATCAACCTCAGCATTTTATGATACTAGTAGAGTTGAATAAACCATCAGTTAGAGAGTTGCTGCTCTGACAATAAGCATTGTAAATGGATATGATTCAAGCCCTTGTCTTCGTATACGAGCAAAAAAAAATTCCATGTACAGGTAAGTATGATTATTAGGCATTAGGCGAGCTCCATATGCTTGCATTTTTGTAGAAGATACTTAAATGATTTTCTTGGTCTAAGTGTATGTCCCTCACTATATGCATAAATAAGTTGGCAAAATTAGTCTCCAAGCTATTTAAAAATCTCTCTTCCACCATTCAAATACGATACAATTTGAATGAGTATATTCGAAGAAGAATATAAATCTATCTTTCATCTAACTTTAATGAGTATATTCAAAGAAGGATATCAATCTATAGCTCATTGATTATATATAAATCATCTATAAATACACAATTATTACATACAATATTGATCAAACATGTCATAATTTTAAACTTTATTATATATTTTTTATTAATTTTTATTCATGTGCATCAAATGCACGTGTATCCATACTAACATATAAAAGAAACAGCTCCTATTTATCAAAGATAAATCATGCCACTAAGAAGTGGAACCCAGTTTATAATAAAATGAAGGTCTCGCAGACCATCTAATTATAAAGGAAATGATATATGTATGTGCATAGTCTGCTAATTTCACTTCGCCATCATAATGGCCATCATATGTGATGATTTGTAGGAAGGCAAAATAATAAACAAAGCGATAAAAAAAATTTTCTCCATATCAGACATCAAAATGCTCTTCGCTTGCAACTTTGTTTACTTCTCCAGCAAGCTCATCACATAATGAATAAACTTAAAAGTGATTGCTTATTGTGTATGCATTATCAAGTGTAATCATAAATCTGAACAGAGCAAAGCAGATAAAGCCCATAGAAATCGATGTAAACAGCAAAGTCGACAAAGTAAAGAAAACTGTAAACAATTAGTTCAAGAAGCAGAGGACCTGCATACCTTCTATCTCGACCCCAATCGCACACACTAAAGTTGTTCCCTATGTGGCTTCCTCCCTCTAGGGCTCCAAACACAAGTTAACTCAATATATATAATCAAGAACATTATTGTTACTGGCCACAACTGATGTTAATTCATCAAGAACATTATTGCTACTAGCCATAATTATTTCCCTGCAATTATAAATGGTTGAATATTAGTACAGTTAGAAAGAACATAAAAAATTTACTAAGAACCAACGCAATTTAACAAACTACCATCAAAATTAAATAATTTAAAATAAAATTGAAAAAATATCTTACAATTGTTTTAGTTAACTCCAATATCAAGTAGTTGTTGAAAAATTAACTACAAATATGCTACCCTTATATTTCATGAATGAATAAGATTTGTTAAGGGCTAGAAATAATAACATAATAATATATATATAAGATCATCGCTTGATTTTAAAAATTTTCACAAAATAAGCATGCATGTCATATTAAAATTAGAGTAGTCACATGGTTTATAAAGTAAAAAATTTCTTCATACTTTTGCAACTTGAAAAAAGCATCAAAAGCATGAAAAAATGCAACTAGAAAATGAAGCTTTCTAAAAAATGCAACTATTTTTATTTATTTAAAATCATAAGAAAAACCAACTAACTTCCATCTAATCAATAAATTATCAAAATTAATTTATACCATGTATTCTTGAAAATTTATAAATTCCTGAAATAATTAATTAAAAAAATCTTTTTTTTTTCTTATTATTTTAATATTTTTAAAACTTTAAAATATTTAATTTAAATATCTAAAAAATAAAGAAAAAAGTATGCTAGGTTTTAAAATGAGATATTTTTACTTATTTTTTTTAATATGGTTAATGTGATATAAATACTATTTCCTATTTTTTTCTTTGCCATTAGTTTAATTATATATATGTTCAATTAAAAAATACATATTTAATTAAAATTTTAATCATTTAATTCAAGTAATTTATTAAATTATTAAAATGATATAATATTTTATTAATTTATTCATTTAAATTAGACTTGAATGTTAATAATTGTTTTAAAAGTAAAACAAAAATTAAATTTAGCTCAACTCGCTATCTTATCTAAGAGTTGAGATAAACAAACTTAGACCTAAACTTGGAGAGATTACTACGAGCAGAGTCCGGACTGAAGCTCCATTCGGCTTTTATGAATGTGCGCAGTAAAAGCACAGTAAAACCACAATGGTGAACATTAATTGCGCTTTACTGTTCACACTCATAAAAACCGGACAGTTCTCCCGTCTGGACTCCGCATGTAATAATCTCTAACCTTGAGCCAAGATTAAATTAGCTATGGTCAAATCATTAATAGCACTATGAGAATTAATTCTGAAATGAATGAAAAGTTATCTTAAATTTAAGATGTTCTATTTCATCTAATATGTATTTCATATTCGCTCATGGATTGCATGATTTTCTTGTTTGTAGTATGAGGTTAACTTTTTGTCAAACTACAAATAGTTTTTTTTTTAGATCAATTAAGACAAATTCATACATACCACATATACAAGGGAGACAGTTTGCTCTTTGGGTTATTGCACCAACTTGTTTCGTTGTGACTATTTTTAAATATCAGTGATCATTGCCTATCTTGCTTATAAAGCTATATATGTAGTACTATTTGCCATATATCAGTGGATCTTACATGGTTGATCATTCGTTACACTGTAGATAATGGCTTAATTCCGTCGGAAAAATATATTTCTAGCGGATTTCTATTAGAAATTTTTTACCAGTAATTTCTGGTAGATTTCTAATAGAAATTTTCGACGGTAAACAAGCGTTGAAATTGCTGCAAGAAACTAGAAAAATTAAAAATATAAGCTTCAATAAAAGAAGTTTCTTTGAGGATAATAACTACTATTCTTGTAAAAGGTATAATAGTCCAACTCTCCCTTGATAAGAGCTACTATTCTTCTAAAAAAATATAACTCTATTATATAAGTTTGGATATACCAAGACTAGCCTTGTAAACAAAACATAAAATTGCACGTTGATATTTTTCTGTTTATGAATAATGAATAATTACGGGCAATGATGATGATTTTCAGGTCAGCTATTATCTAAGTAGGAATTCAATATAATAATATTTTATTTTCTATGATGTTTATGCGACATTTTAGGATGGCTTAAAATTTCAGAGAACCACAATCATCATCACTAGGGGTATTCATACAAATGATCTAAAGAAAGCTACTCTCCTTTTCTTTGTTCAGGGATCCATTATAAACTAAGCTACTTGCTCTTGATCTCTTCTTCATTTTCTTCATCTTCTTCTTTGTTTTTTGGAATATTATCTTTCTAGGTTTTGGGTGCGATACAATGTGATGTGTAGTAGATATCACTTTCTTTGAAATTATAATAATTTTTTTAAGGTTATTGCATTGAACAGGGTTGTTGTGAAAGAAGCGTGGCTCTTTGGGTTATTGCACCAACTTCTTCTGTTATAACTGCTTTTAAATATCAGTGACTAGTGCCTATCTTGTTTATAAAGCTATATATGCAATATTGTTTTCCATATATATATTAATGGACCTTACTTGATTGAAATTTCCTTACACTGTAAGAAAATGACTGATTTACATCTGAAAAATATACTTTAACGGATTTCTAAAAGAAAATTTTTGCCAGTAATTTATGACGGATTTCTATTAGAAAATTTTTGCCTCTCGAAATTGCCACATGTTACTTAGAAAATTAAAAGAAAAAGCATCAATGAAAAGAATTTTTCTTGCTTAAGGCAGCATTCTCGCACACTTGCACTGACACGACAACCTGCCTACTTCCCTCTCAGACTTGCTCGTCCATCCCGCCCCTGCTGTCCAGTAACCCAAACACTTAAATTTTCCTGTTTTATACAGCAAAATAAAAAATCTTAAAAGCATTTTTGTCTCACATAAGAAAGTTAGGTAATGCACAAATAGTGTAAATTTGTAGTTAATATTTATTAAGAGAGCTTTCTTCCCCAGGACGCTCTGCTAGGGTTTTTCTACGTGAATTCTTGTTGCTAGTCTTCCCTCCCTAGGGAGGACTCCGTGTACGGGATGTCCTCCCATTTTCCCCCTCTCTCCTCCTCTTCCCCCTCCCCTTCTCTCCTGCCTACTGATCCTCTTGACTAGAAGCTCCTTCTGGCTTCTCAAGCTCAAGTCTCCAATGAGTTCACCAACTCTCTCTCTCTCATGTCCCTACGACGAAGTGCACCGCTCATTTCACCAAGACATAGTTCGATGCTGGTGCCTCAGAATGGTCCCATTCACTAGTCAGCTACTCCATCGGTCGTAGACCTTTCTACGAAGCTCTCCTTTCTGCGATAAAAAGAACATGGACCCTTAAAGGCACTCTCTCCCTTCTTACTTTGGATGATGAGTTCTTTCTGCTTAAATTTGCGGCGCCTGAAGATTATGCGATGGTCTGGTCTGGCGGACCTTGGTTTTTCTTCGAGAAACTTTTCATCCTGCAAAAGTGGTTGCCGGATTTTTTTTCTGAAGAGAGAAGAATCCCCTTCCATCGCTCTCTGTATCAAAATAAAAAAAATCTTCCCCTCTTAGGCTGGACTCCGGAAAGTATCTCCAAAATCGCCAATTGCGATGGGATTCCCTTGGTGGTTGATGCCCTCACTTCCACCAAAACCAGATTCACTTTTACCTGGGTGTGCATCTAGGTGGATAGTGCCTCTCCTTTACCAGATGAAATTTACATCTCGGTGGATGGTAAGATCTCCCCCCTCACTGTTGTTTATGATTGGAAACCCACCCCTTGCACTCTCTGCAGTTTAATCTCGCATGGCCTAAACTAATGTCCTAAAAATACCACAGCACCTATACAGCCCCCTCAGCGTCCTCGTGGTCATAGCTTCAGTCTCAAACCTAGACCTCCACAACCTTCCAACCTTACAATCCTGAAACCTCCTCTCCTCCCTACCCCCCAACCCAACCCAATCCCCACCTCCACCTCCACCTCCACCCCCACCTCCACCACCACCTCCATCTCCATCTCCACCTCCCCTGCTCAATTTAACCACAACCTTATTCCTAACCAGCTCTAAATCCAGAACTTGAACTCCCCTACGAAGAATCATTCGATTCCCCAAGAAATCATGGCTCCCCCTCCTCCAATCACTACTCAAATCCCCACTACCCCACACCTCTCTACCTCCAACAATAAATTCTCTGTTCTCTCTGACCAACAGGACCTACTCCCTCCCCCCTCCCTCACTTCCCCCCAAGACAAAAACCTCTTTGCCATCCCTGTGTAGAATATCGCTGATTCTTCCCGTCTCCTGGGCCATGGGAAAGATCCCCCACAACAAGACCCCTCAAATAGCTCCAAACAATAGACCCTAACACAAAGCGCCAAACCTTCCAGAAGCAAAACTACCAAAAAGGCAACCAACCAATCCTCTAAATCTCAATGCTCTTTCCCCTTATGGCTTCATGGAACATTAGGGGATTTAATAGCCCAGCCAAAGTCTTGTCCTGCAAGAATTTTGTTAAGAAATAAACTTGAATATGCTTTTTATCCTAGAAGCTAAAGTTGCCCAAAGCTCTGCAGCTAGCACTTGGTTTCTGTCCTCCCACTCTATATATTCTCATGAAGGCTCTTATGATAATTTCTCTTACTCATCCCCTAGCCGCATTTGGATAAAATGGAATTCTTAAAATGTAACTTTCCTTCCATTGTTTACCTCTAGCCAGCTTATCCATGGTATTGTTCAAGTTGGCTCGGTGGATATTGCTTGCATCTCGGTCATTTATGCCTCTAATTCCCTAGCTGAGAGGTAGCTGCTTTGGAACCACATTACTCATCTTGCTAAGAGTGTCTCCCTGCCATAAGCCATTATTGGAGATTTCAATTGCTGCAGACACCCTAATGAAAAAGCTGGAGGCTCTTTACTACACCATAGTAAATTGGCGGAACTTAACAACCTGATCTTTAAGATAGGGATCCATAACCTTGCTTCAGTGGGGCACTTTTTCACTTGGTTCAATCAAAGAGCTGACAACCCAATTCACATTAAGTAGGATAGAGTGCTCATCAATGATTATTGGCTGAACTCCTTCCCTAACTCATTCTATTCTATTAGTGAACCTCACATTTCAGATCACTCCCCATTATTTTACGACCCGAAATCAATTACAAGAAAAATACCCACTTTATGTATAAGAATTATTGGCATAATATTCCTAATTTTTGGGAAGGAGTACTGGTGGCTTTTTCTCAATCTACTGCAAGCAGTCCCATATACCCCTTCCACCATAAACTCAAAACTCTTAAGCGACACATTAAGACTAGGAACTGGGCTTCCTCCATCATCTTGAAGAGTGACATAGACAATCTTGCCTCCTCTCAAAAAGAACATCTTGACAAAATCCAAAATAATCCCATGGACCCTGAGTTAAATGCGGCTCTTAAAAAGATTAATACAAAGCTTTTCACTTTGCAGGCATAATTCAATATACCAGATATACCATCTCCAATACTCTTGCCTATTTGATAGGGGAACCGATTATACCTAAAGCTTGCTGCAAAGCTATTAGTAAAAAATGTTCTAGATTCCTTTTTTTCCATGACATTATCGAGTGGAAACTTCACATTGTTGCTTGGAAAGACATGTGTATACCAAAAAAATGTGGAGGGCTGGGTCTCCCCTATATCGACTCTCTTTACTTTGCTTTTGGTTATTCCATTTTTTGGAAATTTCTTAATTTGGATAACAATTTGTTTCAATGGTGGAAAGCAAACTATCATTCCCTTTGGTTGATCCACTCCAATCGGGTCTTTGCTTACTGGAACTTTCTCTGTTATGTTGCCTCCAACATCAAGCAATGCCTCAATTTTGGAATTCACTCTTATAACACCTTTTCTCTGCTCTGAGACCCATGTTGTAATGGCTTATCCATTATGGATTTACTGGGCACTCAATCATTAGACCCTAATCTTGTTTATTTCTCTAAGTGGTAAGTCAATAGTATTATCCAAAATGGGATCTGGTGCTGTCTGCATTCCTTTCCCAATGTTATCATCTTTGTTATTGAACGTGTCCCTATTCCTAGTGCTAACATTGATTGTCTTTGGAGAGACACTGATTAACCGAATGCTAGATCATTCAATAAGAAATTCATCTCTCACTTACCTAAAATTAATTGGCATGTGTATAATTGGCACAAGCGTTATGCTTTAAGATTTTCATCCTATGCTTGGCTAGCCTTTAGATCTGGATTAAAGACCGCTGATATTCTTGTTAGACGTGTTATTCAGGCTGACTCATCTTGTAAATTCTACTCTTCAGCTGTTGAATCTCACGTGCACCTCTTTTTTGAACGTGACTATTCTTTTGCCATCCTAAAGCACCTATTGCCGAAGTTTGGGGCCTTACTTTTGCGGCCAAATTTATTTCAAGCTTTCCATTTTATTGAGGATCTCAATGTTGAAATAGATATGGTTCTCCTGTATTACCTTATGACTTGTGCCTCTATCTATTTTATCTGGAGAGCTAGAAATGATAGACTTTTTGGCAATTTTATTGAATGTCACATAACTGTAGCCAACAAAATCAAAAGAGTTGTCTTTTACAAAAAAGACCAAGTGGAAGAATGCTCACAAGTTCAAGCAGTCTCTTGCTTGATCGATGTTTCTCTGGGTTAGCTCCTCCTCTCGAAACTCTTCAATCCATCCACTGGTTCTTCATGACCGGGCTGATTCTATTGAGAACTTCTTCCTCTCCCCCTTGAACGGTCTTTCTAGCAACCAGGGCTTGCATCCTCATGTTGTGGCTTATGAGTTTTTTGGAAGGACGATAATGATGGCTGCTTTCTCTATTTGCCCCTTGGAAGGTTGTGGTGGCACCCAGGGACCGCTGATCATTTTTGATGAAGTTTTGGCTGATTTTTGTTCTGCCCGGCAGCTTGAGTTCTTCTGTTAGTTTTGTATTTTTGCCCCTCAGCTTGTTTTTTTGGTGCTACATTTTCTTTGTTTTGCTATAGGTTTTGGTTTGGTTTCTTTCCTGCTAAAGCTATGTTTTTGCTATCTAGCTTTTCGGCTAGAAATTTTCTTTTATATAAGCAACGTGGACTTAACTTGGTTTTGGTGACACTTGCCTTGCAAGAGAGAAGGGAAGGAGACACGGGCCGGGCCAAAATTCCTATTAGATAACACGTAGTTAATTACTTAATTAGTTAACTTAAGGAATAAGTTAATCAATTTTTTTTAACTTAGTTGATTAGTTAATATTATTATTAATATTGTTGCATCCTGGAGTATTCACGGCGATAGAGAAATATAAAGTTCAACGTTATAGCTTTGTACAAAGATCCAGCACGCAATCAAATAAAAGAGAGGATGCAATATTAATAAGGGACACCAAGATTTTTACATGAAAAACCCTTGCAAAAGGGGAAAAATCACGGGGCTTAGCCCAGTTTGAATTAATTCACTAGTGTTTATAGTTGATTACAAATGAGGCCTTTCCTTGGGGGGGAAGGCCTTGACTTGATGTACATCATTTGAAGTACAATATATGGTGGGTGTTGACCTCGTTTTTATTACAATTTTCTTTCGAGCATATTCGATAAGACTTATGGGGCCTTGACGAGCCTGATTCGATTCGAATCGACACCAATTTGAGTGTAGCTTTGTCGTATTAGTTAAGTCGGGTCCCGAGTTTGCATTTGACTCAATCCGACTCAAATTTAAGTTTGGCCTGAGCCAAATGTTAATCAAATTAGTTCATTTATTTCAAACAAAATGTTAATTAAACTTTATTAGTTTAAATCATTTCCTAAATCATAACAATTGCATCTTTGGTTACAATAGAGCTAGATCTGGAGTCAGCGTATATAGCAATATTTCAAAAAGGCAGAGTTATATGTGATGATGGGGGGATCCCTCTTTCTTTTTAGGCAAGGATTTACTCCATATTTTGGACAGACCTCTCAGAATTGGGTTTGCTCTACCATTGGTGGCCTAGAGCTAAGAACCGGATTCTCTTGCTCTCCGACTCCCTATTTGTTGCAAATCTGGTTTTGATGATGACAAATATGTCTCTATTGTGTTTTGCTTGGCTAACCCGTTTCAGGCACAAAAGATCACGAGCAACTCAAGCCAACTCAAGATCGGGTCCAAGTGTGTCTAAGTGTACTATTTTTCTTTTTATTGAGTCAATTGTAATGTAACTGATCCCCTAGCTAAGTAACATTGCACACACACACTCAGGGGGAGAGCTTGAGTGAATTAGAGTTTCTGTTTAAATTTTTGTTCAGATCGTCCTGGACGATCAAGTAAAAATAGAAACCCTAATTAGGGCGACCAAGTTAAGAGGGTCTGATTAAGCAGATCGTACGGGACGATATGCTCAAATCAAAAATTCTCAGCCACCAGATCAAGTTAGGCAAGTTTTTATTTTAAGATATTTGGTCTGATCGTCCTGGACGATACGTGTATCTTCCTGGACGATCCCATATAATCATGCCTAAATTAGTCTCGTAATTAAGGAAAGTAATTAATACTTAATTGATACGATCATATCGTCCTAGACGATCCCAGGATCATCTGCGACGATCATGATCTTCTAGTGCATTTCAGCTGTACGACCCGAACTGTGCTCAGGATATTTTTGGCACTTTTTGAACTAATCGTACAGGACGATACCCTTATCATCCTGGACGATTAAGTTATTTTTTGATCGTCCAGCACAGTTTGCTCTGGACGACCCGAACTGTCTTCTGGATGATATTCCTCGATTTACACTAATCGTCCCGGACGATCGCAGGATCGTACGGGACGATATGAACAATTTTTTCTACTGATCGTCCAGAAGAGCCAGATCGTCCAGGCTGATGCAGCTGATTTTGAACTGATCGTACAGGACGATCTATCGATCGTCCTAGACGATCTTGGCCGACCAGTTGAGATTTAGGATAAATTTTAAGCCCTCCTATAAAAAATTTTTTCTTTCAACAAGAAAAATCTTTTGCCACTTTCTTTTCCAGAGAAACCCTAGAGAGAGAGAGAGAGTTTGGGAGAGAGAGAGAGAGGATCTTGTGAGGGGGAGTTCGTGAGGGGTTCACGAAGGTTGCTCCAAGCAAGGATCAAAGCCTTCTTCTCCGCTCGTCGTCTTTCATCGTGTCGGTGTTCTTTGGGAGAGGATCGTCGGCAAGAAGATCTGAGGTTCTCTGCCTGCTTCAGGAGGAAGCAAAAGGAGGTTAGGTTCTCTGCCTCACCGTGTTGGTGGAAAGGAGGTTTTTGTACAGGCTTCTCCGCCTTGCTGTGGGAGCAAAGTAGAGACACTTTGGTTTAGTGCAATACCCGGAGGGGAGGCTCCGGGGAGTGGACGTAGGTCAAGTTGACCGAACCACTATAAAATCCGGTGTGTTCATTCTAATTACTTTCTGCACTTTTATTTTTTTTGTGATTAACCCCTTCCACCATAAACTCAAAACTCTTAAGCGACACATTAAGACTAGGAACTGGGCTTCCTCCATCATCTTGAAGAGTGACATAGACAATCTTGCCTCCTCTCAAAAAGAACATCTTGACAAAATCCAAAATAATCCCATGGACCCTGAGTTAAATGCGGCTCTTAAAAAGATTAATACAAAGCTTTTCACTTTGCAGGCATAATTCAATATACCAGATATACCATCTCCAATACTCTTGCCTATTTAATAAGGGAACCGATTATACCTAAAGCTTGCTGCAAAGCTATTAGTAAAAAATGTTCTAGATTCCTTTTTTTCCGTGACATTACCGAGTGGAAACTTCACATTGTTGCTTGGAAAGACATGTGTATACCAAAAAAATGTGGAGGGCTGGGTCTCCCCTATATCGACTCTCTTTACTTTGCTTTTGGTTATTCCATTTTTTGGAAATTTCTTAATTTGGATAACAATTTGTTTCAATGGTGGAAAGCAAACTATCATTCCCTTTGGTTGATCCACTCCAATCCGGTCTTTGCTTACTAGAACTTTCTCTGTTATGTTGCCTCCAACATCAAGCAATGCCTCAATTTTGGAATTCACTCTTATAACACCTTTTCTCTGCTCTGAGACCCATGTTGTAATGGCTTATCCATTATAGATTTACTGGGCACTCAATCTTTAGACCCTAATCTTGTTTATTTCTCTAAGTGGTAAGTCAATAGTATTATCCAAAATGGGATCTGGTGCTGTCTGCATTCCTTTCCCGATGTTATCATCTTTGTTATTGAACGTGTCCCTATTCCTAGTGCTAACATTGATTGTCTTTGGAGAGACACTGATTAACCGAATGCTAGATCATTCAATAAGCAATTCATCTCTCACTTACCTAAAATTAATTGGCATGCGTATAATTGGCACAAGCGTTATGCTTTAAGATTTTCATCCTATGCTTGGCTAGCCTTTAGATCTGGATTAAAGACCGCTGATATTCTTGTTAGACGTGTTATTCAGGCTGACTCATCTTGTAAATTCTACTCTTCAGCTGTTGAATCTCACGTGCACCTTTTTTTTGAACGCGACTATTCTTTTGCCATCCTAAAGCACCTATTGCCGAAGTTTGGGGCCTTACTTTTGCGGCCAAATTTATTTCAAGCTTTCCATTTTATTGAGGATCTCAATGTTGACATAGATATGGTTCTCCTGTATTACCTTATGACTTGTGCCTCTATCTATTTTATCTGGAGGGCTAGAAATGATAGACTTTTTGACAATTATATTGAATGTCACATAACTGTAGCCAACAAAATCAAAAGAGTTGTCTTTTACAAAAAAGACCAAGTGGAAGAATGCTCACAAGTTCAGGCAGTCTCTTGCTTGATCGATGTTTCTCTGGGTTAGCTCCTCCTCTCGAAACTCTTCAATCCATCCACTGGTTCTTCATGACCGGGCTGATTCTATTGAGAACTTCTTCCTCTCCCCCTTGAACGGTCTTTCTAGCAACCAGGGCTTGCATCCTCATGTTGTGGCTTATGAGTTTTTTGGAAGGACGATAATGATGGCTGCTTTCTCTATTTGCCCCTTGGAAGGTTGTGGTGGCACCCAGGGACCGCTGATCATTTTTGACGAAGTTTTGGCTGATTTTTGTTCTGCCCGGCAGCTTGAGTTCTTCTGTTAGTTTTGTATTTTTGCCCCTCAGCTTGTTTTTTTGGTGCTACATTTTCTTTGTTTTGCTATAGGTTTTGGTTTGGTTTCTTTCCTGCTAAAGCTATGTTTTTGCTATCTAGCTTTTCGGCTAGAAATTTTCTTTTATATAAGCAACGTGGACTTAACTTGGTTTTGGTGACACTTGCCTTGCAAGAGAGAAGGGAAGGAGACACGGGCCGGGCCAAAATTCCTATTAGATAACACGTAGTTAATTACTTAATTAGTTAACTTAAGGAATAAGTTAATCAATTTTTTTTAACTTAGTTGATTAGTTAATATTATTATTAATATTGTTGCATCCTGGAGTATTCACGGCGATAGAGAAATATAAAGTTTAACGTTATAGCTTTGTACAAAGATCCAGCACGCAATCAAATAAAAGAGAGGATGCATTATTAATAAGGGACACCAAGATTTTTACATGAAAAACCCTTGCAAAAGGGGAAAAATCACGGGGCTTAGCCCAGTTTGAATTAATTCACTAGTGTTTACAGTTGATTACAAATGAGGCCCTTCCTTGGGGGGGAAGGCCTTGACTTGATGTACATCATTTGAAGTACAATATATGGTGGGTGTTGACCTCATTTTTATTACAATTTTCTTTCGAGCATATTCGATAAGACTTATGGAGCCTTGACGAGCCTGATTCGATTCGAATCGACACCAATTTGAGTGTAGCTTTGTCGTATTAGTTAAGTCGGGTCCCGAGTTTGCATTTGACTCAATCCGACTCAAATTTAAGTTTGGCCTGAGCCAAATGTTAATCAAATTAGTTCATTTATTTCAAACAAAATGTTAATTAAACTTTATTAGTTTAAATCATTTCCTAAATCATAACAATTGCATCTTTGGTTACAATAGAGCTAGATCTGGAGTCAGCGTATATAACAATATTTCAAAAAGGCAGAGCTATAGGTGATGATGGGGGGATCCCTCTTTCTTTTTAGGCAAGGATTTACTCCATATTTTGGACAGACCTCTCGGAATTGGGTTTGCTTTACCATTGGTGGCCTAGAGCTAAGAACCGGATTCTCTTGCTCTCCGACTCCCTGTTTGTTGCAAATCTGGTTTTGATGATGACAAATATGTCTCTATTGTGTTTTGCTTGGCTAACCCGTTTCAGGCACAAAAGATCACGAGCAACTCAAGCCAACTCAAGATCGGGTCCAAGTGTGTCTAAGTGTACTATTTTTCTTTTTATTGAGTCAATTGTAATGTAACTGATCCCCTAGCTAAGTAACCTTGCACACACACACTCAGGGGGAGAGCTTGAGTGAATTAGAGTTTCTGTTTAAATTTTTGTTCAGATCGTCCTGGACGATCAAGTAAAAATAGAAACCCTAATTAGGACGACCAAGTTAAGAGGGTCTGATTAAGCAGATCATCCTGGATGATCTTTGGATCGTACGGGACGATATGCTCAAATCAAAAATTCTCAGCCACCAGATCAAGTTAGGCAAGTTTTTATTTTAAGATATTTGGTCTGATCGTCCCGGACGATACTTGTATCTTCCTGGATGATCCCATATAATCATGCCTAAATTAGTCTCGTAATTAAGGAAAGTAATTAATACTTAATTGATACGATCATATCATCCTAGACGATCCCAGGATCATCTGGGACGATCATGATCGTCTAGTGCATTTCAGCTGTACGACCCGAACTGTGCTCAGGATATTTTTGGCACTTTTTGAACTAATCGTACAGGACGATACCCTTATCATCCTGGACGATTAAGTCATTTTTTGATCGTCCAGCACAGTTTGCTCTGGACGACCTGAACTGTCTTCTGGATGATATTCCTCGATTTACAGTAATCGTCCCGGACGATCGCAGGATCGTACGGGACGATATGAATAATTTTTTCTACTGATCGTCCAGAAGAGCCAAATCGTCCAGGCTGATGCAGCTGATTTTGAACTGATCGTACAGGACGATCTATCGATCGTCCTAGACGATCTTGGCCGACCAGTTGAGATTTAGGATAAATTTTAAGCCCTCCTATAAAAGATTTTTTCTTTCAACAAGAAAAATCTTTTACCACTTTCCTTTCCAGAGAAACCCTAGAGAGAGAGAGAGTTTGGGAGAGAGAGAGAGAGGATCATGTGAGGGGGAGTTCGTGAGGGGTTCACGAAGGTTGCTCCAAGCAAGGATCAAAGTCTTCTTCTCCACTCGTCGTCTTTCATCGTGTCGGTGTTCTTTGGGAGAGGATCGTCGGCAAGAAGATCCGAGGTTCTCTGCCTGCTTCAGGAGGAAGCAAAAGGAGGTTAGGTTCTCTGCCTCACCGTGTTGGTGGAAAGGAGGTTTTTGTACAGGCTTCTCCGCCTTGCTGTGGGAGCAAAGGAGAGACACTTTGGTTTAGTGCAATACCCGGAGGGGAGGCTCCGGGGAGTGGACGTAGGTCAAGTTGACCGAACCACTATAAAATCCGGTGTGTTCATTCTAATTATTTTCTGCACTTTTATTTTTCTGTGATTAACTGCTTGGGTGAAATTGTGTTGATCTTTTTGTTTGATTGTATTAATCGTTTCTGCTGCAAATCATCGAAAAGTATTTTCATTATTGCTGTCAAAATTTTAAATAACCAATTCACCCCCCTGTTGACCTCATTTTCGTACGTTTTACCCTCGAGCTTGTTCGATCAGGCTAGTAGAGCCTCGTCGAGCCTAATTTAATTCAGTTCGACGTCGATTCAAATCCAATTGTGTTGATTCAAGTTCAATCCCACTAAATTGACTTGATGAAAATCCAATTGAACATGAACCGACTCAAAATTGGGTTAAATTAGACCTGATTGCATTCGCTTAAATTGGATCTGCTCATTTTAGCCGCGTCGAGGTCGATTCGACTAGAATCGGCATCGAGCTAGATTTGTTTTTATTGATTTGGTTGAGTCAAGTCGAACCGCGCCGGATCTGAACTTGATTTTAATTCAATTTGATTAAATTAACTCCAATTAAAATTTAATTGATCCTCTCATCAGATTTGAAATTATTCTCTAATTTAGAAATCAGATTCAACGGTCTCGATTTCGTCGAAGATTTGATCTTGCCATTTTAGCATCCAGAATCGCGGGATCTCCTCTCTCATTTTCGGCATGCATTAAAGCTAGAGGAGAAATTGGCGCGAGGACCGTTGGAAAAGCTCTCGGTCTCCCACTCTCACGGGCCCGGGGGGTCTAGTTGGAAAACTCCAGGTGCCCAAAGCGGATCCGGCTCCCTTCGTCTCTGGCGTTTGCAAGTCCCAGGCGGAAGGCCCCTATCTGAGATCCGTCGCTGCTATTCGCGAATCCAAGCCAGGCGGAACTCCTACGCCTCCTGGTAGCCGGTCGCTCTCCTCCCGGAGGCCGAAGCCTGCCCCTTCTCCCTCCGCCTCTCCTCCGTTCGAATCGAGCCAGGACAAGAGCCGAAGCCCTAGTGCCTTCCCCTCTGAGTGCAAGAATCCCCGAGCTCCCTCCTTCCTCTTGTTCGCAAGCCCCGGGACTGGACCTGACGCCGGAGCCGGACCCCCTCCTTCGCCTCCTGCAGCTCTGCGTGGGTCTAGGTCGACGCCGATGAATCCCTGCCCCAGCCGAACTTGATGCCCATTTTCTCTCCTGCCCTGGTCGATCCCTTCCATAACAGTAGCACCCGGTAAGCTTCAGGATTCGCCCTTTCCTTGTCTATTGATCCCACCAGTTGAAGGTAACTTTCTTTTTGGCCAACTTCTGGTATTGGTTCTATTGTCGGATATCTACGATCGGTGCTTACATTGCTAAGCAAGCGCAGTATTACCTTATATCATTTTCTTTTGCTCAAGTTGCTTTCTACTGAAGGTGTAGTGGCTATGATTTACTACTATTATCATTCTGAATGATTTTTGTTTGTGGGCGAATTTTTCTCAGCCAGCTTCTCTTATTCTCAACCTATCAAATGATGAACAGTTAAGGATGACTCGAAAGGCATATAAAAAATGTTGCAATTATTTTTCTTATTTAGCTCTTATTTTTTTTTTCGTAATTGAGTTTTCCTTATCCTCAATTTGACTGCCTTTATTTCATCAATGACACATAAATATTTTTTAAAAAAAAAAGAGGGGGTTAAAATTATCATTTAAGTAAATATTAGCAGTTAAATGCTTGACCTATCAATACAGGAGAATTTTGATATCTAAACAAATTTTATATTAAACTTAAGTGGCATTTATTTTAGTCCACTCTTTAAAATTTTATTAAATTTGATTCATGTACACTTACAAGACATCCCCTTATAAACTTGTTGCAGCGTACCTTTGTTATGTCCTCATGGTATTTACTTTTGCATGCCTTTATGAGGATCATTTGGTTGGTCGGATTTGGGAAATATGCTTCCACAGAGGTAACACTAATGAAATGGTTTTAATTCCGAACATAAAATAAGTGAAAATGACATGTCAACTTCTTTATGATTTCTTGGATGCGATGGTTGCATAGAGATCTCATATCAAATGAAATCTATTGGGTATTATTGGAAATCCACATTCGCAAATTCCTACGAGTTTTGTAAGATTTTTCTTGCTGATTTTTGTGAGAAACTAGTACAGTTTTGTTTTATGTTTTCTCACTGGTTTTATACAAGGGTTGCTATGGTATTTGGGTGGTTCTTTTGTCGCTTCCATATACAAATTTCTACAAGTTTTGTGAGACTTCCCTCGCTGATTTTTTTTAGTGAGAAATAGGCGCAGTTTTTTTTTAGGAGACTTCCCCACGGCTTTTATATGAGAATCTTTGTAGTTTTTGGATGGGTCTTTCATTGCTTCTATGCTCTCTGGAATCGTAAGTTTCCTTGGCATTTTCTTTGAGCTTTGTATGGAAAGTTATGTTGGCAATGGTGTTAAATAGTTATATGTACTATGTTCCAAATGTGAATTTCCCATAGAATCAATTCAATGTTGTGTTGAGGAGCTGAGTTGTTTTCTTGAATTTTGTTGAAGAGTTTTAAGAAGCTGTGTTGTCGGAATGCTTTCTTGAGATGTGATAAGAAACAAATTGGCACCAAACTCTCTTTAGCGATTACATCTTAATATGATTGTTGGGTTCTAACGTTAAGTGGATTTGTTGACATGCTGCTTGTCACAAAGAAGTGTTGGTCTTCACTCTTGTCTTATGTTTGATTTCATCTCAGTAGCTTGGTGAGGAGTTGAAGGTGCATTGGCTTGTGTTCAAACGCCATTTATAATCTCCCAAAAAAATGTCTTGTCTACCTTTTTTTTTATTTAGTTAATAGATTTGCAATATCATGTCTTGGCACGAAGGCGTGTTCACAAGTTCAAGTTAAAGCTTTGTTTGAAATTTTTGATGGCATACGACATGAAAATGGGCAAACTTGTTGGAGAATATGTATTCGTTTTGTAGATCCAATGTGATGAAACCTATGTTGTTGAAGTATTTTCTTGAGATTTGAGAAAGATCACATGCTTTGGTTACTTATAGGGGTAGATCAAACTTGGAATGAAGTTCAAATCTTTTACGAATAGTGTTTTAGTTTATCCTACATACACTTATACATTGAGCATGAATGAATAAAGCATGATTGATAGAGCTTTGTACTTAATGTCATGAGCTAATTTGAAGAAATGTTGTTGATATCAATTGAAACGCTTTTGCAAAGGCTGTATGTTTGGTACTAAAGCAAGCTTACGGATTTGGGTTAAAAGTGCTCTTGAAGTATTCGATGGCCTATGGTATGAAAAATAGAAGCTTGTTGGAAAGCAATTATGCATCTGATGTCTTGAATTGATGTTGCGTTGTGGTATGTTATCTTCTCTTGAGTTTTGGGAGTAAAACAATGACATATGAATTTCTTCCTCTTCTCTAAATACATTCGGTATAAGTGTTGAGTTTGAAAAAGTCTTGTGCTTTGGAATTTTACTCTTGTCCACTCATACATAGTATAAAAGAAGGTTGGGTAATTACATAAGCGGTTCCCTTTGAATTTTGGAGAGGTTGCATATTCTATGTTGAAAAGTTCTATGAGTTTGCTAAAGAATTCGTCTCACTAGCATGAATGGATATATGGTTGTTATTTTATTCCTTGGATTATTTTTCTTTTATGCACTTCCTTGTTTTCAGAAGGAGATCTCTATTTAATGAAGTTTATTCTGTGATATAAAATTGATTGAAATTGTAATTTCTATGAAAAGAAAGTTTGTGAGTTTGATTCAAACCGATACTACGACGCATGCTTTATATCAAATAGTTTCCTTCGAAGATTAAATGAAAGTATTTCGTAGATTTCCTTATTCTTTTAACATTCGCAAACTTTAAATTTTTTTTTTTTGGTTCGCTCTCATCTTGTTGGAATGATTCTAAAATTTGCTTTATGCGAGAGAAAGCTTTAAAAGTGATTTCATGGTTAAAAAAACAAAAAACCTTTTGTATTGGAAAGTTTTATAAGCTGTTCTACGATGGAATATTTTATGAATTGTCTCATGGTGGAAAGCTTTATGAAATTTCTCTTATTGGAAGATTTTCATAGAGTCACCCCACGTTAAAGAAATCTGTTATTCGTTTTGCATCGAAAGATTACAGTTTTTTTTTATTCGGGGAGTTTTATCGATTGTTTTGCTTGAAGTTTTTTTTTTTTTATATATGTTGTTTTCATTTGGAGAGTTTCTTTGGATTGTTTTAGAGATTGAGGGTTTTATGAGTGGTTTTATGTTTGAAGGAGCTTGAGGTTTGATGATTCTTTCAGTTTTTTTTTTATGGATAAGTTTTCTTTCTCATATTTGCATTCTATTCCAAGATGAGGTTAAATATGTAGGTTTATAGCATGTTTGAGTGGAGAGTGGAGACTTGTTTGTGCTTTGACTTCAGGATTGGGTTTCCTTCTTTTCTACTTTGAGTTTGATACGGGGTGATTTGGGTCATTGTGTCAAATATTTCGATTGCTTTCTTAAAACGTGGGAACATCAAATAGCATCCAAATTTCCCTTACTCTTATTTGTATTTGGCTTAAATGCTGAATGGGAATAAGGGTGGGGCAAAGGCATGTTTGGACTTTGACAAAACATGCCTATCAATGAGATGCTAACATTCCATAGAAATAATAAATAAATATCGTTTTTTTTGGAGCAATATAGGAGAGTTCCTAAAAACTCGAGCAGTCTCGGGGAGCAAGCAGCCAAGCTAACATCCAGACAAAAGAAAAGGTATGTTTTTATTTAATAGCATTTTATTTTGATTATTTGCATATTGAACATGATTCTGCTCTCATCCAATACTTGTTCTTTTCTTCGTTCTTTTCGAGGTACTCTTGGGAAGGCAAAAGCAAGGAGCAACTGGAGCACTAGACGAAGGAGCTTGGACAATCGGATCCGAGCATCAGTCGCCCCCATTCATTCTGGTGGGGGTGCTACGGGCGATACCACCGGGTCATAGCCCCCGGTGCTGTAAGTTTTTCTTAAAACTTAGATAGCCTATAGGAAGCCTATCTGTATGTACGTTCCCCTACCTTTAGGGCCCTGTAGAAACTTCAATTCTTAAGTAATTTTCTTTTTTTATTTTATAGATCTTTGAACCCATCTACACATATACGAATGTCTAAGGGGTTAGAAATAAAATATCTATTCATTTCCTATAACACTAGTGACACATAAGGACAAAAATTAAGGATTGAGTCTTAGAAAACTTAGACTTAGGATGCATGCTCCTTTAGGATAGAAACACGAAACATAGAAAACCTAGTGACACGTCACCCTAGGGCTAGTTTACCTGAATTCATTAATAAAATAGCAAAATCAATCATAATCTAAATAAGAAATGCATCAAAACATTTAATCTTCAATCAAACTACAATCAACATATGAAATCACTAGGAGGTAGAATTTGAACATAAACTTGAACTAAAATCTAATTAAAATATTAATCGTCTCTTAATTAAATAGTAACTAGATAAAAATCATTAAAGCAAACTCAAATTCTAGGAGTTATAAAATTGAGAAACGAACCTAACTCAAACCCAAAAGACTCATAATACCCAAACTTTTAAAATTCGTAACTAATTACAGAAAAATTCAAATCAAATAAATTAAAAAGTACTCAACTCTAATTAAAGTCTACTATTCATTAAAAATACTAACTTTCCAAAAATCAACCTAATTTAAAAAGTCAACTCTCCGGTCAACCGTAGTTCAATAACTAGGGCCCGAAACTCCTAAAATCATAACTTTGCCTAGAAAACTCCAAATTCAGCAAACTAGCAGTCTAATTACTCATAGTAAGATCTAGTATTTAATAAAAATACTAACTCCCTTAGACCCAACCTATTTCTAATAATCCCCTTTTGGACCCCTTTTAGCCTAGTGTATAGGTGGGCCCCGGACCTCCTAACAATCACTAATGCAATTTAAACTTCAAATATTATTACCCTAAGCATTAAGATTGATCTACAAATTAAATTGACTAAAATAGACCTTAATTTACTAATATTTGAACTTTAATCAAATCCTCCTTTTCAAACCTTCAACAAATCTTAACACAAAACAACTCAAACCATCTACCCAATATATGACCTATCCAATGCCACACAAACTTTCTACACACACGTAGAATTGATTGTTAGGGTACCACTTCTAGATCTAGGCTAGGCCGGTGTTTTCTTTCTCAGTTATTTTCTGTGTTGTGATCGCTCTTGCATGTGGCACATGTGCTGTTTGTGTTGATTTGATGTGAGTGTTTATTTTATTACTGCACTGTATTTTGTTTGCGATATTATTGTTTGTGCGTTAGATCTACCCCTAGGCTAGGGACGTTTTATACTGACTCAGTCTTATGCAGGTGGCCATGCTCATGCAGCACTAAAATAAATGGGGGCTAATATGATAAATCATGAATTATAAATGCTTGCTACAGGTGCTCCAAAATGCTTAGCCCCCAAATAAATAAGAGCGTGGCCACGTGTGTTTACTTTTCTGCACTGATATAACTGCTTGTGATGTGATATATTAAACTGCTTGAGATTTTCATTAGGATAACCTTGCAGGTTCAGTTTAAGTCTAGATTTTTATTTTTCATAATGTAATTTATAATTCATATCGAGTTGTGAAAGTCTTTAAAGGCAAGGCATTTCAAATACTCAGTACCCAAAGAGAAAAAGAAAAGCCATTCATAGGGAATTTCTTATTCATTTGGGTACCCCTTCTGGAGAATGATCCAAAGGAGGATGATATGAAGGAGGAAGATCTGAAGGAAGATGATCCACTAAAAGATGAAGATTTGAAGATGAAATGCCTTACATTTAAGACTTACGTCATTCAGTAGGATTAGAATCCAGGATGTTGTCGGTGGGGCCTGGCCACCATTACTTTTTTGCAGACCCTGAGTTGTACTTATACGGCACTTGCCGTGGACTTTGGACTCTTTCTTAATATGCTATGTGGATTTATATTGATTTGTTTATTTTGTGTGCGCAGTAGAAATTGCCTACTTTTCTTAAGTTTCTTTCTTGCATGTGCTTGGCCTGATTTCGCTAGGCTCTTTAGGAATAAAATTTTTCTACTTGTAATTAAGACTTAAAATTTTAAGAAATAAATAACATAGAAATGTAACGATCTAGGAAATAGCCGGAATCGTCCGGGGTCGCATGCATATCAATGCATTCTCTCCCTCCTTGCTATAAGACACTTCCCCGCCTGCGGGTAGAGTCCAGATAATCCGACCTATGAGGATGAGGTGCTGGATCTGGGGAAGTCTAGTCTTTTCTAAAAAAAACTATTTTATAAGCCTTTTTAAAATTTTATGCATATTTGATTTGAGATCGTTAACCAGCATGTATTACATTAGAAATTAATTAAATTAAAATTTTAATTGCATTAGTCTTAGGAGCATACACCCTACATAAGTCTAGGGCCAATTAGGAAACTCTCTAGACATCGGCCCTACTTCCGATAACCAAACTACCTACCCATCTTTCATAAAGACTTGGATAGCATGGATTTTATACGATTAGGTGGTTAGCTGGCTTTCCTTTTCAGGCAGGATATAAGCCCAGAATGCATTAGTTAGGACACGGGTGTTAGTGTTGCGTAGAATACTAAACCCATTAGATTTAAAATTCAAGGCTACTATTGTTTCGTAGTACGCCTCATCAGTGGGTAGGTCTTCTGTCTTTCAGAGACCATAAACCCTACATATCCGCATCACACGGATGGCGCCACATCCATCCTTCTCTCCTGCATGCTTCGAGTGCATGACTTTCTTTTTTTCAATTTCTTCTCACTACCTTAGTCCCTCCGGGTGTTGATCTGAGCCGTGTATGCTGACTAAGCCTAGTTGAACCTTACTTTCTCTTTGAGTAGGATTTCCTAGTCTTTGCCCTATGTGCCAATCCCAATTTGAGAAGAATAATGTAGAATCCTTAATCGAGAGTTTTCTCAGGCCCCGGCTTGAGATGTAATTAACCACGGGGGCTTACGTTCGTGGGAAACCAAATCCCACTCTCAAATAAACCCCATTCAAGCTAATGTATCGGGTGGGGGAAACCCGTTGTGACGATCAGATCATATATATTATTACCCATCGGGGTGTGCTGGTGAGAGCCGCTATCCTCAATGGTTAATCATATGTGTGATCGAATCTGCCCTCCCATTGGCCAGATCTTGTCTCCCCTCGCGGGGTGATGGTGTTTGTTGTTCCTTTCGGAGGTCCACACCCCCCTCTTGGTTAGCCTCGGGACTAGTTCATCAGGGCTTAACATCCCTATCGAACTTTCACTGTTCGCATAACACCAGCAACCGAACCCCTCCTCTCCGTCTACCCCCTGCTCCCATCCTACTTCGCCTCCCAGGACCAAACCCGACACCTCTGAACCTCTCTCCCTCGCCATCCTCGCGACTCAGCCAAACCTGATCTCAGCTCTACCGTTCGCTGTAGGTATACCTCCTCCTTTCTTCTTCTTCTTCTTCTTCTTCTTCTTCTTTTCTTCTTTTCTTCTTCTATTGATTTTTCCTTCCTTCTTCTCCTATTCCTTTCCCTTTCTCTATGCCTTCCCTTTTTCTTTGTGTAAATCCTTATGGTGAAATAGTTGGGAGAACTATTTGCTATTGTGTAAAAAATTGACTAAGTGTTGAGTCCTTATTCCTATTGTTCATTTCGTTTATGGAATATCAACTTATATGCATGTCTTCTCTTGAGAATGATGGAGAGGAATGAGTATTTTTGTGGATATTAAGTTGTATTTGACATCTTTTCTTTATCGCCATTTGTGATTGTTGAATCTCGAGATGATTACAATTGAGTATTTATGGCCTTATATCACATGATTTAGAAGTTTTAGGTGTAATATGATAATATATTTAAAGATGACTGCTTTATGTTATCTTTCAAATCTTGCACACCAGTTGTTTGATGAAATGCCTCCAAGAGAAAATCATGATCGTTTGGCTCATATTAAAGCTTCATATAACGATATTGTTCATATGAAAGTTCTCCAATATGTCACTAGAGACTTGTGAAAAAATCTGAGAAAATAATATGTATATAGTTTTCTTGATTAGTGGTAACTCATGAAATCGATAAGTATGCTTGATGATATATATATATATATATATATATATATATATATATATATATATATGAGGGTTTTATATTGTCTCTCATTCTCTTCATCGCGATGTTGGGTATGAGCTATTTGTTAAATCTCGCCATGATCCGAACATTTAAATGTATACTTGAGAGCATAATTCCTATTCCTTTTAGAGATGATATCTCCAATATAATTTGCTTGTCGGTTAGTAGACTATACAATTTTATATGAATCAATGAAGCGATGGAAGTTGATAGTTAATAGCACACTCGTCTATATTATAAACTAGAATCATCATTGTGTTAGAGCTAAGTGCGAAGTTTGTAAGTTGGTTTTCGTTCATGACACTTCTTATGATTGCTTACTAAGACCGGAAGCATCTATCACAATCAAATACGCGTATGGATTATGCCTCGACATCATATTTATATTTCTCAATGAGAATCTTGATAGCCTTGTTGAATGATAGTAGTGGTTTTCTCTTAATGTAAGATCTTGGTAGGCATGTTTGAATTGAGGTCCTTGTGGAAATAGTTTAAATCTGATGTCTTGTGGAAGTGTTCAAACATGGTTGTTCCTTTGGAATTGTGTGAGAAAATGCCTCTTAAAAGAATGAGATTTACATGTGTTTGCTTTCATTATATGGGTGATTGTTCATGGTTATACATTAAGTTTTGTATAAAGCATGTTGTTGGAGGTGTTGGAGAGCTTTCATGGGTTTCAAATATGAGTTTATTTTCTTTTAAGATCCAAATGCTATATCGCCTTGTGTTGGTTAGAATACCGTCTTGAACTTTGGAAAGAGCAATGTGGTATTGAACTGCCCTTCTACTTTTAATCTCATTTGGATAATAATATTGTGTTGGAACATAGAGTCCTCTTTGCTTGTGGGAGCTTTCTGTGAAAAGCATGTTAGCAGTTACATTGAAATATATCTTGAATTTTGGGAACAAATTGGCATCAAACTCTTTTCCTATGATTTCATTCTTATCGAGTTTCAAAATCAAATAAGTCAGTTACTTGTTGCTTAACTTGGAAAAGCATAACTTTGGCTTTTGTTTCTTGAATATACATGGTTTTATCAAGATTGCTTTGACGAGAATGTAAGGGATGATTTGGCATATATCTAAAACTTCATCTATGAAATTCAGAAGCATTTTCTCGTATATTTCTTTAGTCATTTGGTCTTGGAGAGTTTTATGAGTTGTTCTATTGTTGAAAGTTTTTTTTTTTTTGCAAAAAGTTTCTTTTGCGAATGTTTAGTGACAGAAAGCTTTATGAAACCTTCTTGTTATAAGATTTTCATAGAGTCACCCCACGTTAAAGAAACTTATTATTCGTTTTGCATCGAAAGATTGTAGTGGATTATGTATTGGAAAGTTTTATGCGTTGTTTTGGTTGGAAGGTTTTATAAGTTGTTTTCAGGATTTGGGACTTTATGAATTGTTTTGTGTTTGAAAAGCTCGATGCTAAAAGGTCCTTTTAGTTCTCTTTTCGTGGACGATTTTCTTTCGCTTATTCTCATTTTATTAAAAAAGATAAGTTTTAAAAAAATGGAGAGTGGAAGCATGTTTGGGTTTTGGTTTCGGGACTGGTTTTCTTTTTTGTTGCTTTGAGTTTTATGTGGGTGATTGTCTCGAATATTTTGAATGCTTTCTTAAAAATGTGGGAACATTAAATAGCATCAAAATCCCCTCTTGTTTGCGTTTAGCTTGCTGAATTGGAACTAAGGGTGGGTTAAAGACATATTTGGACTTTGAAAAAATATGTCTAACATGAGATGCTTACATTCCTTAAAAATGAAAAGAAAAATCAACTTTTAGAAACAACGTGGGAGAGTTTCCAAAATTTGAATAGTCTCGGGCTGCAAACAACCAAGCCAGTGTCTAAGCCCGAGGAAAGGTATGTGTTAATTTAATTACATCTTACTCTGATTATTCGTATATTGAACAGTAACTTGCTCTCATCCAATCTTCTTTCTTTCCTTTATTCTTTTACGAGGTAATCTTGGGAGAGCAAAGGTAAGGATCTTTGGAGCACTAGACGAAGGAGCTTGGACAATCGGATCCGAGCATCAGTCGCCCCCCATTCATTCTGGTGGGGGTGCTACGGGCGGAACCACTGGGTCATAGCCCCCGGTGTTGTAAGTTTTTTTTCCTAAAACTTAGACAGCCTTTAGGGAGCCCATCTGTGTGTACGATCCCCTACCTTTAGGATCTTGTAGAAACTTCAATTCTTAGGTTATTTTCTTGCCTTATTTTATTATAGATCATTGAACCCAGTTATGTGAATGTTTAGAAGGGTTAGAAATAATTTTTTTTTTCATCCCATACAACACTAGTGACACCTAAGGACAAAAATTAAGGACTGAGTCTTAGAAAACTTAGACCTAGGATGCATGCTCCCTTAGGATAGAGACATAAAACATAGAAAACTTAGTGACACATTATCCTAAGATTAGTTTGCTTTAATTCATTAATAATTAAGCAATAAAACCAATTATAATCTGAATTAAATGATTCAAATCCTTGACCATCAATCAAACTATAATCAGCATACGAAATCACTAGGAGGTAAAACTTAAACTTGAATTTGAATTAAATTTCACTCATTTATTTATCATCCTTTAATTAAATATTAACTAAATAAAAATTATTTAAATAAATTCAAATTTAAGGAGTTATAAAATTAAAAAAAAAAACCTAACTCAAACCTAAAAGACTCATAATGCCCAAACTTTAGAAATCCATAACTTTGCCTAGGAAACTCCAAATCTTGCAAACCAATAGTCCAACTACTCCCCTTAAAGCCTAATATTTATTTAAAATGCTAGAACCCTCTAACCTAGCCTGCCCCTAGCAGTGATCTTTTGGACCCCCTTTAGCTCAGTAGCTAGGGACCCCAGACCTTCTAAAACTTGTTAATACAACTTAAACTTTAAAGATTGCTAATCTAAGTTTTAAAATAGATCCGCAAACTAAATTAACTAAAAGTATAACCCAATCCATTAATACTTGAACTTCAACCAAATCCCCCTTTTTCAAACCTTCAACAAATGTTAACACAAAATAATTTGAACTAACTGCCCAACATAAGACCTACCCAAAGCCACACAGCCTATTACACACACATAGCATTGTTTGTTAGGGCACTACTTCTAGTTCTAGGTTAGGCCGGTGCTTTCTTTTCTGTGTTGCTTTCTATGTTGTGATGCTCCTGCATGTGGCACGTGTGCTAGTTGATATAATTTGCTGTGAGTGTTTATTTTATTACTGTACCGCACTTTATCTGTGATATGATTGATTGTGTGGTAGATCTACCCCTAGGCTAGGGACGCTTTATACTAATCCAGTTTTATGCAGGTGGTTATGCTCATGCAACGCTAAAAATAAATGGGGGCTAATATGATAAATCATAAATTATAAATGCTTGCCACAAGTGCTCCAAAATGCTTAGCCCCCAAATGAATAAGAGCGTGGTCAAGTGTGTTTCCTTTTATGCATAAATATTAACTGCTTGTAATTTTACTAGGATAACCTTGCAGGTTCAGTCCGGGTTTAGATTTTTTTTTCATAATGTAATTTGATGTAATTCATATTGAGTTGTGAAAGTCTTCAAAGGCATGGCATTTCAAATATTAGGTACCCAAAGGGAGAAAGAAGGCCCTCTCTCGGGGAGTTTCTTTCTCATTTGGGTACCCTTCCGAAGAACGATCCGAAGGAGGACGACCTGAAGGAAGAAGATCCGAAGGAAGACCATCCACACAAAGATGAAGATTTGAAGATGAAATGCTTTGCATTTAAGACTTGCGTCGTTTGGTAGGATTAGAATCCAGGTTATTATCGGTGGGGCCTGGCCACCATTTCTTTTCTACAGACCCTGGGTTGTACTTATACGGCACTTGCCATGGACTGTGGACTTTTCTTTATTTTATTCTGTGGATTTATACTGATGTGTTTACTTTATGTGCGCAGTAGAAATTGCATGCTTTTTTAAGTTTCTTTCTTGCATGTGCTTGGCCTGATTTTGTTAGGCTCTTTAGGAATAAAAGTTTTCTACTCATAACCATTATTTAAAATTTTAAGAACTAAATAACTTAGAAATCTAACAATCTAGGGAATAGCCAGAATCGTCTGGGGTCGCATGCATATTAATGCATTCTCTCCCTCCTTGCTATAAGACACTTCCCCGCCTGCGAGTAGAGTCCAGATAATCCGACCTATGAGGATGAGGTGTTGGATCTAGGAAAGTCTAGTCTTTTCTAAAAAATTATTTCTTATAAGCCTTTTTAAAATTCTATGCATATTTGATTTGGATACTTGAACCAGCATGCATTGCATTAGAAACTAACTAAATTAAAATTTTAATTGCATTAGCTCTAGGAGCAATCACCCTACATAAGTCCGAGGCCAATTAGGAAACTCTCTAGATATCGGCCTCACTTTCAAGAACCAAGCTACCTACCCATCTTTCATAAAGACTGTACAACATAGATTTTATGCGCCTAGGTGGTTAGCTGGTTTTCCATTTTAGGCAAGATATAAGCCCAGATGCATTAGCTAGGACACGGGTGTTAGTGTTGTGCGTAGAACACTAAACCCACTAGATTTAGGGTTCAAGGCTATTACTATCGGTGTCTCGTAGTATGCCTCATCGGTAAGTAAATACTCTATCTTTTAGAGGCTATAAATCCTACCTATCTACGTCACATGGATGGCGCCACCTCCATCTTTCTCTCCTGCATGCTTTGAGTGCATGATTTTTTTTCTCTAATTTCTTCTCACTACCTTAGTCCTTCCGGATGTTAATCTGAGCTGTGTATATTGACTAAGCCAAGTTGAGCATTCCTTTCCCTTTTAAGTAGGATTTCCTAGTTTTCGTCCTATGTGTCAATCCCAATTTGAGAAGAATAATGTATAATCCTTAATCGAGAGTGTTCTCAAGCCCTGGCTTGAGATGTAATTAATCACGGGGGCTTGCACCCGTGGGAAACCAAATCCCACTTTCAAATAAACCCCACTCGAGCTGATGTATCGGGTGAGGGAAACCCGTTGTGATGATCAGATCGTGCATATTATTACCCATTAGGGTGTGCTAGCGAGAGATGCTATCCTCAATGGTTAATCGTATGTATGATCGAATCTGCCCACCCATTGACAATACTATCTCTCCCCACGGGGCGGCGATGTTTTATCCTTTCGGAGGTCCACAGTGGGAATACAGAGAATCACTGTTGATGTGTTTACTTTGCCGGAAGGGCCGTAATCAGTGGGCGACATAAGTCAGAAGGACTGTGTCGACGGGCGACGGAGGTCATAAAGACTATTGTCTGGCGATAGAGGTAGAAAGGACCATAGTCGGCAGACAGCAGTGGTCAGAAAGACTGTTGTCGGAGGGCGATGAAGGTCCGAAATTAATTGGAGGCCATACAAAAGTCCGATGTTAGTTGGTGGCCGGATAGAAGTCCGGCGATGAGCAGAAGTCCGATATCTGGTAGGAATCTGAAGAAAGCCTGGCATCGGGCAGAAATCTTATGTCGGGTAGCACTCCGGTGATGGGCAGAGGTCCGACATCGGGTAGAAATCTGGCGATGAGCGGAGGTCTGACGTCAGGTAGAAGTTCGATACAGGGTAGAAGTCTGATGAATGTCCGGCGACGGGCAGAAGTTCAACATTGAATAGAATTCTGATGTCGTGTGGAAGTCGGTCAGAAATCCGACGTCACTTGGAGGCCGGGCGAAATTCTGGAGTTCGTCGGTGGCTGGACAGGAGTCCGACATTACTTGGTGGCCGGGCGGAAGTGCGGCGTCACTTGGTGGTCGGGTAGAAGTCCGGCGTCACTCGGCAGCAAGTGGAAAGTCTGGCGGTGATCGAGGAGGAGTCTGGTGGCAAGAGAGTTCTTCCTTCACGTCTTCCTTGGCTTCTTCTTCCTCCTCTTGTTTTTTCCTCCGCCCCCCCGTAAAGAGAACTGAGAGGTCTATTTATAGTTTTCTGAGAGTGGCATGACCAGTAAATAAGGAGAATATTATGGGCATGTTGGGAGTGGTTTGAGTGGACGGTCGATATCGATCCCTTTGATCGTAGACCGTTGACTGGATATTTGAATATCTTAATGATGTCGGAATTCAACAATCTTGGGCTCGTTGGATTCATCTCGTCGAGCCACACGATTCGACTATAAGCATGTCACATTTGGAAACCGTTTGACAATCCGAATTATGGTTTGACCCTTCCAAATATGCTTCGTGTCATTGATTTGGACTCATTTGGGCTCGGATTGAATCGAATTTGGTGTTGTTGGGTTCATACTTCCGAGACGTTCAGTTCGACTGTAAGTTTACTGAAATCGGATTTCAGATGATCGCTGAATTAATTTTTGAAGTTTCCAACTTGATTTTTGCCTCGAGATTCGTGCCCGATCAAGATAATTATTCGATGATATATCAATTGCCCTTTTATTTTTGGATGTCGAAGCTCTATAAGTCCAAAAATATGTACCATAGCATTTGAGAAATTTTTTATGCAATTTAAAACTTAAAAATAAACTGATCTTCAGCATAGATGTCTCGAATAGTTTGAGACTGAAATATTGAAAAATGGATCCGGGGACTTTAAAAAAGTCTGATTTGAATAATACGAGCCAAAAATTGGACCCAGATAGGTGTAGGGGCCGAACCGACTTTGACTTACAGTTTTTGAGTTTCTCTGATAAAATAGCGCCTCAGTCATATAAATATGATCAATGAGATCATAGCTATAATAATATGAGAACAAGTCAAAGCTGTTATGATCGCTCCATGCTTTATAATTATAGCAAATATATGATTCTCTTCATAATTCCATAGTCAATATAGTCCACTAATAAATTAGTTGCTTTGCCACCAATTCATCGGAAACATGAAACTGCCATAAAGTATTAAAGCCATCATTTCACCATAGTTTTATAGGAACTAACACAATCATTACATCAAAAATAGTGAAATAAGCAGCCCAATAAACTTTGCCGCCCTTTAACACAATAAAGTACAGGAGGCAACATTTGCTGCAGCACGTACCCTTTGGGCGTGTGGTTCCATTAACAGCAGCCGGTTAACCGACTGTAGTTATGTGTTAAAACACAAATTTTTGGTGAGACCCACACGGTGATTTTCTTCTCTTTTTTTTTTCAGAAAATTTTTTAAAAGGAATTTCTGAAATTTCGAAAATTCTTTAGGGACCCAAAAAATTCGAAAAAGTTTCTAGAAACTTTTTGAAATAATTTAAATGATTTGAAGATAAATTTCCCCCCAAATTTTGAGCCGCTTCCCCCTCTTTTCATGCTATAAATATGCCCTTAAGGCAAGAAAAAAATTGCCCTTCTTCTCTTTCTTTCTTCTCATTCTGATTTTCTTACAGTTGAGATATTCCACTATTTTTTAGGTGACTTTTCCTACATAAAATTAGTGCCCCTCTCCTTATGTAGAAGTTAGAATTTTTGGAGTTGTTTCTTTTCTTTCTCCTCCCTTACTCTAACTTTCTTACAGTTGATGCATTCCACTATTTTTCTAGGTGACTTTCCCTATACAAAATCAGTGCCCCTCTCATTGTGTAGAAGTTAGAATTTCTTCCACCTTACAATTTTTTTTTCTCTAAGTTCCTTCTTACATTAGAGGCATTCCACTGTCTGAGATAAGTGGCTTCCCCTATCGAGCTTCAATGCCCCTCTTTTGTGTAGAAGAAGCTACGATGAGAGCTTACTCTCCCACTAAATTATCCTTGACAGAAGAAGATCAAATGCTTCTTTCATGCGAGGGTGATTTGAGAAGATCTAGCTATAATAGTATCCGAGAGGAGAACCAAAAGTGATTAGTAGATGGGGAGAATTCGATGCTATTTGAGCGGAAGTCCTTTAATGATGGACGATCGAGTGGAAGTCCGTCGGCAGTCAACGGCCGAGTGGAGAGTTGAAGGAGAGAGTTGGAGGGTGTGCTGCTAATAATGGTCGAGTGAGAAACTGATGATTGTTGTCATGAGGTAAAGGACCGCTGGTAGATATCAGGCGAAGGGCCGATGATGGCTGGTGTCTAGTTGCATTTTGCTAATGCAATATACATCCATACTGAAGTGTGTCGACATCAGATATCCTTGAGTAAAGGGGCCGAAGCAGTGTGTTATGCGAGCATATTGGCAACACACTAACATTGTTAACTGAGGGGAGGCCTGATGATGATCAGGTTATGTCCTTTCTTTGAAGAAAATGTTGTAGGAGATGCTTTAATGCATAATATAGAAGAGGTCTTTTGAATCCACCAAAAATATTTGATCGTTTTGAAGTTACTTGTAGCTTGATGATAGTAGTTTGTAAGAATGACGTCAATGTACTTTTTAATTTCAACTTCTAGTGAGAATAAATGTACACCTGAATCTGAATTTTATAACTCCATCGATATTATATATGAAGTTGAGAACTTATCCCCTTGAGGAAGCTGAATTGTTATTACATCTTTGAGATATACTTTGATATATTGCCCCCCGTACATTTTGAGGCATATAATATGAGCGAATGTGAGAGGCATTCTCCTAGGATTTTTAACATATCAGAGGTTATTAGTCAAAGCTTTTGTTTGATGATGTTAACATGTATAAAAGATGTCAAATCAAATCCCGTTAGGATTGATCTTCCAATGATTGAGATATAAGACATCTTCCTAGGATGTTTGACCTATCCGAGGTTGTATATCAGAGTGCTGCTCGATGACATTAACTTATATGAAAGAGGTCGGATCAAATCCCCCTGGGATTGATTTTCTAGTGGTTGAGATATCCTAGGATGTTTGACCTATCCGAGGTTGTATATCAGAGCGCTGATCGATGACGTTAACCTATATGAAAGAGGTCGAGAGAATCCACCAAGATGTCAAACTTATCCGAAGTTATATGTCAGAGTATTTGCTCAATGACGTTAACTTATATGGAAGAGGCCGAGGGAATCCACCAAGGATGTATGACCTATCCGAGGTTGTATGTCAGAGTATTTACTCGATGATGTTAACCTATATGGAAGAGGTTAAGAGAATCCACCAAGGATATAAGACCTATACGAGGTTATATGTCAGAGCATTTGCTCGATGACGTTAACCTATGTGGAAGAGGTCGAGAGAATCCACTGATGATGTAAGACCTATCCGAGATTATATGTCAGAGTGTTGCTCGATGACGTTAACCTGTATAGAAGAGGTCAGATCAAATCCCCATGGGATTGATCTTCCAATGATTGAGATACAGGACATCCTCTTAGGATGTTTGATCTATCTGAGGTTGTATGTCAGAGCCTTTGTTCCATGATGTGAACCTATATGGAATAGGTCAAGAGAATCCACCAAGGATGTAAGATCTATCCGAGATTGTATGTCAGAGCATTTGCTCGATGACGTTAACCTATATGGAAGAGGTCGTGAGAATCCACCAAGTATGTCAGACCTATCCAAGGTTGTATGTCAGAGCCTTTGCTTGATGACATTAACCTATGTGAAAGAGGTCGAGAGAATCCACCAAGGATATAAGACCTATCCGAGGTTGTATGTCAGAGCTTTTTCTCGATAATGTTAACCTATGTGGAAGAGGTCGAGAGAATCTACCAAGGATATAAGACCTATCTGAGGTTATATGTTAGAGCCTTTGCTCGATGACGTTAACCTATATGGAAGAGGTCGAATCGAATCCCCTGGGACCGATTATGTCTTGATTGGGAGGGGGTGAATGCTGCATGTATCCCGAATCAAAGAATAGTCTATCTTTAGACCATTGCTGCCTTTTTGAGGTCAAGATTAAGACCTTGCCCAAGGAGTAGAAAGTCTAGTTAGGGACTGTATGAAGCTTGAAATTTATTGAGCATCATTGTATTTGCTAGAAGCTTTTATGTTCTCAAGGTATCGTCTTAAATATTGAAAGAGTTGGAGGAATCTTCTTGATTATGGTTGTAGTCAATGTTGCCCCCCAGTCCACATTTGATTCCCCTGAATTTGAGGGAGAATTGGTTGATGTCAAGATATTGACATAAACCACTTTTGATATTGGAGTAATATTTGCCCCCCAATGAGGAATGATGTTCCCACAAACGACGCCAAACTCTTGCATCCTGGAGTATTCGCGGTGATAGAGAAATATAAAGTTTAACGTCATAGCTTTGTATAAAGATCTAGCACGCAATCATATAAAAGAGAGGATGCGATATTAATAAGGGACACCAAGATTTTTACATGAAAAATCCTTATAAAAGGGGAAAAACCACGGGGCCTAGCCCAGTTTGAATGAATTCACTAGTGTTTACAGTTGATTACAAATGAGGCCCTTCCTTTGGGGGAAGGCCTTGACTTGATGTACATCATTTGAAGTACAATATATGGTGGGAATACAGAGAATCACTGTTGATGTGTTTGCTTTGTCGGAAGGGTCGTAGTCAGTGGGCGACATAAGTCGGAAGGACTGTGTCGACGGGCGACGGAGGTCATAAAGACTGTTGTCTGGCGATAGAGGTAGAAAGGACCATAGTCGGCGGAAGGCAGTGGTCAGAAAGAACGTTGTCGGAGGGCGATGAAGGTCCGAAATTAATTGGAGTCCATACAAAAGTCTGATGTTAGTTGGTGGCCGGATAGAAGTCCGACGATGAGCAGAAGTCCGAGATCTGGTAGGAATCTAAAGAAAGCCTGGCATCGGGCAGAAATCTTGTGTCGGGTAGCACTCCGGCGACGGACAGAGGTCCGACATTGGGTAGAAATCTGGCGATGAGCGGAGGTCTGACGCTGGGTAGAAGTTCGGTGTCGGGTAGAAGTCCGATGAATGTCCGACGACGGGCAGAAGTTCAACAATGAATATAATTCTGATGTCGTGTGGAAGACGGTTAGAAATCTGGCGTCACTTGGAGGCCGGGCGAAATTCTGGAGTTCGTCGGTGTCTTGACAGGAGTCCGGCATTACTTGGTGGCCGGGCGGAAGTCCGGCGTCACTTGGTGGTCGGGTAGAAGTTCGGCGTCACTCGACAGCAAGGGGGAAGTCTGGCGGTGATCGAGGAGGAGTCTTGTGGCAAGAGAGTTCTTTCTTCTCTTCTTCCTTGACTCCTTCCTCCTCTTGTTTTTTGGTTAGTTATATATATATATATTCAACTCTCGTAAAGCTAATTAAAATATAAATTAATATGAATATTAAAATTCATATAAAGAAAGCTTAAGAAATCTTATATAGCTAATTTTTAGTTTCTTACTTCTAAAAAATAAAATATTTATTGCCATTAGTTGATAGCATAGTAGCATGCAAGATGTGAAGTGACATAGGATCTCAAACTATTTTTTCATAAACCAGCCAGTAATATAAAATGTTGTTAATATTTTTTTATGAAATATAGCATATACTGCGGCTTGTAAATCAAAATTTTATTTGATGTCACTATGTGATGTTTTATTATGATTCAGTTGTTTGGGCTCCATATTAATTAACAATATAATAATATAATAAGACACAAGAAGATCCAGCAATCATAATTGTTAATTCTGCTAAGTGATTCACCTGCTTTTGTCATTCGAAATTTGTGTTTGATTTAGGCTTATTAAAGTTGATATGATTGACCAATATCTTAATTTGATTGACATAATATATTTCTGTTTGAATTTTACATGTCAATTTATGTGAATTTGCAATTGCATCTGCCATAGTTATTCACCAATTGACTCAACGTTTCATTCGAAGTTGTCACTATATTTTTTTTTGAATTAAGTGTAGGTATTATTGTTTAAAATCTAAAATATATCTATACTAACTATTATAAAAGTGCTTGAATTTTTTTCCCAAAAAATAATCTTAGTCTTTCATTTTATTTATCAAAGATGTATCCAACCCATTTATTTTATTTATACATTTAATTTATTTTAACTTCATTTTTTTAATTAAATGCATGATTTTTTTTTTATTTTATTTACATTAATTGCATCTAAGTAAGAGCCAATTGTTAGAAATGTCAAAGATTTTAATTGCATTTATTTCTATGTTTAACTATAATGAATTAATATATTTATTTGTATTATATTTTTAATTTATACCTATCCTAGAAATTAATAACATAATTCATTAATTAATAACTATTAAAATTTTGTAATTTTAATGATTCATAATTTTAAAAATAAAAATTTAAAGTATAAATTCTAATTAGGCGACAAGAGTCAAAAGAACTATAATCGGGTGATGGTGGTCGAAGGATTATAATTAGGTGACAAGGGTCAAAAGAATCATAGTCGGTGTGTGACAGAGCTGAGGCGAAACACAACGATTGAAATTGGGCTGAGGTCCAATAGCGATGGTCAGGTGGAGGTCAAGAAGTGGCAATAAGGCGACAAGGGTTCACCGACAATGGTGCTTGGGTGGAGCTTCGATATTCTTCAAAGCTCCAAGCTCTCTTGAGTAACTAGCTCAGTGTCTAAGCCTCTTTCCAAAAAACCCTCTTCATGTAGAGTAGAGACTTATTTATAAATTTTGTGGGTGGCACGGGTCGTTAATACAGAGAAGATCTGAAGCAAATTTGGAGGGTCTCATCGAATGACTCTTATTGATCCCTTCAATAGTGCTTTGAAGCTACCAAATATGCTTCGGTCTCTAGATTTTAGCTCATTGGGCT
Organism: Dendrobium chrysotoxum; assembly: GCA_019925795.1. Taxonomy (NCBI): domain Eukaryota; kingdom Viridiplantae; phylum Streptophyta; class Magnoliopsida; order Asparagales; family Orchidaceae; genus Dendrobium; species Dendrobium chrysotoxum. Next base: position 13,140,268 of record CM034306.1, read on the forward strand.
CGAATTGGACTGATCTTGGTGTCCTCGAGTTTGACTCATTGAGAAGATCAACTTGAAAAGTTTATGAAAATCAAAATTTAGATGGTCCCAAATTTAAATTTTAAAGTTTCCTGTTTAGATATGCCTCGAGATTCATGCCTAATCAAGGTGATTTTTGGTGGTTACTAATTTAACCCCTTTTTTCAGACGTTCATGCTTGCAGAGTCCGAAAATATTTTTCTAAGCCTTTCAAATGGTTTTTATTGTTTAAATTATCTAAATTTGCTATTCCATTTCATTGGATCATTGGGCAGCCGGTGCTAATGAGGGAAAATTATTACGTCCGGTGTCCGGATTCGTCCGGAGACGAATCCGGACGCGCCACGTCACCCTGGCCCAGTGCATTTGGGTGATGTGGCGCATCCGAATTCATCTTCGGACGGTCCGGTGACTGGACGTAATAATTCGCCGCTAATGAGAGAGCAATAAGGATTTTAGAGAGAGAAAGGAGGATTTGGGCTACTTAGGATCATTTTAGTTGACGGCCTAGTTTTGAAAGTTATCCAGATCGAGGTAGGTAATATTTTGTCTATCTAAAATTTCAAAAATATGAAATTTTCTTGAATTTTTTGATTAGATTTATATTTTTGTAACAAAAAAATGATGATAATTTTATATCCGTAAAATTTTCATCTTGTAATTTTGTATATGTTGTAAAGGTATTGATTTTAAACATTTAGTATTTTTCTGAAAATTTTACGCCGGATATTTTGAAAAGTATGGTATTTAATTATCTAGAAAAAAAATTTTGAGCCCAGAAAAACTGTTGTAGAATAATTAAAACTTTAAAATAGTCTTTTGCATAATTCCTAGTAATTTTGTTAAATTCTGAAATAATACATTTCTGGTCAATAGGATTTCTTTTTTCCAACGTTTTATAGCATTTTATAAAATTCTGAAATATGCTTATTTTTTTAATTATTATAATGAAATTTACTATATGCTTTACATTTTAAGAATGAGAAATTCTAAGAAAGTGTGGTGGAGAATGATGAAGCAGGTTATGGTGCCTATAAGACATGTTCAAGTAGCAAAAAGTTATGTATCATGCGGAGTTAAAACATAAGGCATTCTGAGCAGTTATGAATTTAAAAATGAAGCCGATAAAAATACCAAGGTTTATAAGGATAAAAATAAAAAGATGGAATGATCGTAAGCTTCCTAAGAAAGAATTTACCCATAGACAAAAGGTGTTATTATTTAACTCTAGATTAAATTTATTCCAAAGAAAACTTAAGTCCATGTGGTCAGGACCATTCACTGTTATTAAAGTATTTCCTTATGGTGTGGTAGAGATTCATGATAAAAAAATTTTAGAAATTTTTAAAGGCAATGGTCATGGGTTAAAACCTTATTTAGGAGGAGATAGACTGGTTAAGAAATATCAGTGAGTTGGTTTATACTCAAAAGCAGTCATTTACAAAATCTAGCTGAAGATCATCAACTTAACACTGATTGAGAGGTAACTCAAATTTTTTATATTGTTTAGCATTTCATTAACCCTTTTAGTATTTGATGTTGATTATTGTGGTTACATGTGCATGTTACTTTGTTTGTTATTTGTTGTTTAGTAAAATTTTCATCTAATATAAATTTCTACTTAGCTTAAACTATGATACGTCCTCTCTATAACTATTACACTTTGATAACTAAGTTAGCCCAAAATAAATATAAGCGATTAAAATTATTTAAAATTAAGAATAATATAAAATTATAGGTGCAAGTTTGAGTGAAAAAGGCAAAACAATTTGTAATTTAAAAATCAACACAAAGAACTTACTATTTCATTTTGAATTTAAAAGCTATACACTTGAGCACTGACTGTTGAGTAAAAGATTAAATAACTAAGCTTAAGAATAAAGGAGTGCTTAGGTTAAAGTTGAAAACGATTATAAAACACTAATATGAAATTAGTAAACTTGTAACAACCCTTACATTATTCCAATTTAGGATTACTTGAAAGAAAAAGGCTATCAAATATTCTAAATCATTACTTTAGTACTAATATAAGTGCAAAAACAAATATGTGAAAAATAAAAATATCAACAGAAAGAAGAAGAAAAATAAATACTTTAAAAATTTATGTAGGATATAGTTGCATCCTTAAAGGATTCTAATACTAATGTCAAATAGAGGAGTGTAAGTAAACTAATACATATGAATGTTTACAAATGAATTTAAAATTTTAAACTAATGCACAAACAATTCCTAAATAATAAATCATTCAATCAAAATCAGTAATCAAATTGCACTTACATTTATAGTTGATAAATTTAATTTGGATGTTAATGGAGGTGATTCCATAGGAAGCTTTGTAGTTGATTTCTTATGTTTTTAATCATTTTAAATTGCAAAGTTTTATTTGGGATTATAAAGCTATTCAAAGGTGTACATATAATTGCTTGAGGACAAATAAGAGTTTTAAGTTTGGAGAAATTTGTTAAGTAAAAATTATATAGTTTTTTTCTATGTTAAATTCTAGTAAATATATTTATTTTTAGTCGATGTTGTTTAGAAACGCCTCAAAAATGAAATAAAATTTACAAAGTTTGGAACTAGCACCGGATTTTATGAAGTTGTTGGTTTGCAAAGGGAGTAAAACGGTTATAATAATCTGTATTTGTGAGGTGACATGGAACAATAGGGAAAAATTTTGTTGTGAAGTTTGCTTTTAAAGGAAAAAGTTTATTTTAAAACTTGTTAGGGAGAGAAAAGATTTCTTGTATTTATAGTCAAGAATGATAGGGAAAATTTATTTTCATTTTCTTTATTATTTTTATTTAATAATAGTTTTAAATTTTGATTTGTCTTTTTAAATATTTTTATTTATTTTTTACTTAAATTTTATTTTTATTAACATTACTTTTAGTTTTATTATTTTATAATTATATTATTTTTAAAAAAATTCTTCTTTTCTTTTAAATTTCTATACATTGTTTTTGTGTTATTTTATTTTTCAGTTTTTTTCCATTTTTATTGAGGATTATTAATTTAGATTTATATATTTTATTATGATTCTTTTATTTTTTATGTGCTTTTAATTTTTAAAATTATTATTATTATTATTAAATTTAAAAAAAGAATTCTATTTATTTGATGCATTGAGATTTGTTTTAAATGTCAATACCGTAGATTACAAATTACAATGATGGTAAAAGCAAACTCACAAAAGAGAAAAAAATTAATATGAATGTTAAGAGTACAATAAGGAAAGCTTAAGAAATCTTATATAATATTTTTTATTTTCTTAGTTCTAAAATATAAAATATATATTACAATTAGCTGATAGCATGCAAGATATGAACAAATATAGAACCTTAAACTAATTCTTTGTAAACTATCCAGAAATAAGAAATATTCTTGATATTTTATATGGAATAAAGATCGATGTTTATCGAATATTTAAATCCAAATTTTTTTTGATGTCGATATGTAGTTTTTTTAATATGATTGAGTTGTTTGGGATCCATAGTACATGATAGTATAATAAGACTCCAGAGGATCCAACAATTATAATTGTACATGTAATTACAAAGGCTTAAAGATCTTAGTCACCTAAATTTAAGAATACTACCTCATCGGGAGCCTGTATGTCTGTTTGGTTGAGATGGAGGAAACTGAAATCCAAGAGTCATCTATCCAATGTGTACGCAAGAATTAATCCTAATAATTCATATGGTTAAAATCCAGAAAAATCTACATCGTAAAGCTGCAACTATGGTATCTATACCAAGTTTTTTTATTTCGTTTGGAACGACTTTCTTATTACTTTCTGAATTAGCTTTTTAGTACAGAGTTTTTTAGTTTAAGAAATTTTTGTGCTAAAAAATGGCTTTAGAAAGCAATAAAAAAGTTGCCCCAAATGAAATCTTAATCTATATTGAAAAACTAATCCATCAGCAAATTTTTAATCGCCTCCACAAATGGAAATCTATTTGCATTTTAAGCCCTACTTGCGGCAACAGTGATAAATCAGAGTAAAATTGTGAACGAACATAAACATATTAATGACTTTGATAATTAGCTTCACTCAATCTTTAATATTTTGATTGATTGTAATATATTTATATTTTTGTCAATAAAAATCTATTATAGTTTATCTTTTACATGTTCAAAGTTTCCAATATTGAAGCAGGGTTATAGTATAACAATTTAGAAAAATTCAAATTGCTAAAAGCCAATTCCACCCGTAATCAGTTGATTCCACCTATTTCGCGCACGCCTTCTCAGTAGTGGAAGCAGTTAAAAAGCCAGTGCGTTGGCAACGCTATTTTTTGAGCCAGCTTGAAACGTGGCCGATTCCCGATTCATTTATAAAAAGGCTCCCACGCTTTTTTCTTATGATTTTATCTGCTGCGGTTAAGCAATTATCTTCAGGTAAATATCTTCTTAAAATTATTTTTTATTGTTTGAAACGATCTGCTTTAATATTTTATAAGCGCTGTATTTTCTTCCTATGTTCATATCAGCTTTAATTTGCATATTTTGGCTTTCAATACTATGTACTTTCTTGTCTAATTTAGGTTTAATCCCATTATTTGGCTTTTTTTTCAACTACTAATTATTAGGTGTTCAAAGCTGTTTCACAATTTTACTCTTTTTTTTTTGGCCTTGGTGACGTGGAATAGGTGCTCACCTTGTCGGCGACGTTCGAGTTCTCCCTGGTTGGTTTCTTCCCGGATCGCCAACCATCCATCGGTGCTATTCATAAATTTTTCTTTAACCTCAAACTAAATGGTATTTTCTCCGTTACGGTGCTTAATGCTAAGCATGTGTTGATCAAATTGAGCAGTGATTTGAATTATAGTAGGGTCTTTTCGCATCGTTCTTATTTTGTTCTTAACTGTTATATGAAGCTTACCAAATGGTCCCCTTACTTTGATGTTAATGTTGAATCCCCTATTATACATATTTGGGTATGTTTTCCTAACTTGCGCCCCCATTTCTTCTCTTCCCGTATTCTGCATGGATTGGGGTTGCTTTTCGGTAAGCCATTGAAAATGGACAATGCTACGGCTATAGGTTCACGTCCGTCTGTTGCTCGTGTGCTCGTGGAATTAGATATTACCAAACGTTACCCGGATCATATTTGGCTTGGCTCTGATAATCTTGGTTATGTTCAATCGGTTGAAATGGAAGAATTCTCTAAATATTGTGGTCATTGCAAGTCTATTGGGCATTTGAATGTGGAATGTGCTCAATTGCAGCCTAAGCATCCCGAAAAAGCTAAGATTGTTCCTAATTCATGTTTCAATGGGGTTTAGGGTGGGGTTCCGGTGGTTGTGGCCTTACCGGTGGCACAAATTCAGTCGGATACTATGGCTATTGAGGGCGATGATGTTGGCCTTGGTGACGGGGTTGTGGGTGGGGATCCGATTTCCTCTGACTCCCTTCTTGTATCGTCTCCCGCTAATTTAGTTGTTCCAGAACAGGTGATTGCCTCACCTTTGAACATATCTGGATTGAATTCTTCTGTTGTGCCTATACCTTCCCCTCACTTAGTTTTTGCTAATGTCACAGGTTCTCCTAATGTTCCTGAATTGGTTCCGTCAACTGCTGATGGTAGCTCTGTTCCTATCGAGCTTAATGGTCACGATGTGGTTGACAGTAGACTAGGTGTGTGTGATGTTAATCAATGTGGTAAGGATCTTTCTGTCAGCCCTTCTGGTGTGGATTTTGTGGCTAATTCTGCTGATAAGTCTATTGTGATGGGTTCTGAGGATAGTGGTCAATCTGTTACTTTGGTTGTGCCAGCATTTTCTCATATTGTGAATCTTGCTCAGAGAAACGCAGACTTTGTAGATATTCCTATTTCCGTTATGTCTAATGCAAAATTGAATGCCCATCTTGCCCGGTCGTTCAATAACTCTGTTTTGGTTCAAAATGATTGGTTGGATATGGATGAGGACGTCTCCTCTTTTGTTGGGGTTGATGGGGTTGTATTGGGTGACAATGTGGAGGATGAATTTATTCTTATTGGTGGAGGCAAAAAACGTAAAAGTAAATCTAAGAAGAAATAGCTTTTAGGTTTTCCTTTCGCTTTTGTCGTCGTCGATTTTACTTATGCTCTAGATGATGATGACGACAACTCCCTACTTATCACCTTGCTGGCCATATCTTGTTGGCAACCTTGGTGGTAAGCCTTCTGCTTGGTGGGCTGATGTTGTGGCTTCTTCTAGGTTTTGTCGCCAATAGATGGTCCTTGTCCGGCTTCGGGGTCGTGGCAGGGGGCTGCCACCTTGAGTCCGCTTTTAGCTTATGTTCTTTGTTCCTTGTTGTCTTTTCCTTCTTTGTTCCTTTAGCAGTTTTGTTCCTTCTCTATTGCATTTTGATTTTTGGCCTTTGCTTGTATTATCCTTATCTTTTTTGCAATAAAATTTTCTTAAAAAAAAACAAAAAAGAGTAAAATTGTGAAACAACTTTGAACACCTAATAATTAGTAGTTGAAAAAAAGACAAATCATGGGATTAAACATAAATTAGACAAGAAAGTACATAGTATTGAAAGCCAAAATATGCAAATTAAAGCTGTTATAAACATAGGAAGAAAATGCAGCGCTTTTAAAATATTAAAGCAGAGCTTTTCAAATAATAAAAAATAATTTTAAAAAAATATTTACATGAAGATAATTGCTTAACTGCAGCATATAATAAAACCATAAGAAAAAGCGTGGGCAGCCTTTTTATAAATGAATCGGAATCGGCCACTTTTCAAGCTGGCTCAGAAAATAGCGTTGCCAACGTACTGGCTTTTTTACTACTTCCACCGCTGAGAAGGCGCGCGCGAAATAGGTGGAATCAACTGATTACGCGTGAAAGTGGCTTTATATTACAATCAATCAAAATATTAAAGATTTGAGTAAAGCTAATTATCAAAGTTTTTCTTAATTAATAATTAAGATATAATCATTATGATTAGGTCTTTAATCCTGAGGTTATTTCTCAAATCATCCTATTCATGGTAATTAGCGTGAAGTCATGAATAGTATGAGAATAATCATTATGTAATTAAAAGAAATGAAAGAATTTTATGTGAATTAAAAATTAGAAAGGTATTAAAGATTTATTAAATCCATGGTCAATGATTTTTAATATAGAAAGTATTAAAGAACTCATTTACATTTGAGATTAATTATGAAGAATAAATTTCAGAAATTTTCAGAAATATTGATTTCTATAACAGGCTTAAAGTAGTTGTTTTGGTTATTTATTACTTTGAATATTTATTTTGAATCTAAGAATTTTTTTGGGGGGGGGATTAAATATCTAAGATTTGTAGACACATAAAAAAAAAATTAAAAAAAAAAAGATTTGTAGAGCACATATGCGTTGGAGCAAGGTAGAGCAACGATACAATGGAGAGATTGAACTACCAGTGGACTTGGTTAAGCAAATAACTAGACAAGAAAGTACACAGTATCAATTTTCTTTGCATTAAAAATGCTGATTTAAAACAAAAAGGAAAGTAAAGAAGAAATGAAAATTTCGAACTTTCGTTAAGCAGATATCAGTCCAATAAAAACGAATCAAAATCAGAAAAAAAAAACATCAAACGGACAAAAAGAAAACGAGAGAAATTTCCATTAACGAAGGCCCCATCATACAGTAAAAACCAAGAAAAAAGTCCTTGAGAAATCTCAAGGAAATGATGTAATTGAAGATTGAGCAAAAACTCATCAGGTTACCTCTCCATAAAGAACAGAAGGTTCAGGGTGAGCTTTAATGAGATGGTCAGTGCCCCACTTCACTGCTTCCATGGCATGCCCGTGCTCTCCACTTTCAGCCAATTGCTTCCCGTGCTCTACTATTCCCCAAGACACCATGGTGATGGTGAATGGCATGGGTGACCCAAACTTTACATTGTCCCCTGTATCATAGTAACCCCCAACAAGATCTACTTGTAAGGAGAAATATATGAGAAATGGAAGAAGAAAGAAGAACAAAATGGTTTTAGTTAAAGCAGAGAAGAAGAGTTACCCAATTTGCCTTGCCATCAAGGAGGCCGGAATTTCCGCTCCAGTTAACCCTCTGGTTGCTTATACGAAACAGGCACATCATGAATAAGTTTCAGTAGAATCAGGCCTCACATAATGGTCTTGAACAGTCATGCCGTGAATAGGTACGACGGCAGTCATTGCAGTAGCTGCTGAGAACTCTAAGCTACCAAATCGGATAGTGGATTCAGAGTCTCTAGTGTTGATGACAGTATTTGCTAGCTGAATGCTAGTGCCTCATCCCAGTTGGACAGTAAATGGAGTATTTTGTAGTTCCATTCTGCACAAAAGAAAGGTAAGGGTTAGTAGTCAAAAATTGATACATCATCACCCCACACTTTCAGAGTGCAGAGACTAAACAGAATGAAATAATATATATATATACATTAATTTTTATTCAATTGTATTATTTTAAAACCCTAATTTTAATAAATTTATTAGAATTTTAATAACTTTATTGCTATTACAATTTATGTATATCTAGCCAAAGATGAAAAGGGAAACCAGTCCCCAGCGGACTCGCTAGAAATTTGTGGGCTCCAAAAAATTCTATTGGTGCGCTCCCGGCCTCTCTGCCCCATTGGTTTCTATATTTTTTTCTTGTTTGATGATAATTGCAGAGAGATTTAACGAGATTAGGTTCCGAGTAAATTTTTAGAAGGCATATTATATTTTTGATAAGACACTACCCAGAGATTTTACCCTCAATTTGTGAGGACTTTTTGATCTAAGTTCTGGTTTCTTATAGGTGCAAGCCCTATAGTTAATTACCCAACCTGATAACATGAGAGAATATTTGATTGAGGCTAGTCGTTAAGGAGGTCACATAGGTTATGAACCTATTGTATAATAGCAACAATCCTAGGGTTTGAATTTGAGATATGAATTTTGTAATTTGGGATTTATAACCATAAACTTAAAACTAGTGGTGGGGGGAATGAAGACGAGCCCGATCAACAGTGGCGGAGCCAAGATTATTTCTCTGCAGGGGCACACATTTCTAATTTGAAAAATATTGTCAAGCTTTTTCATTCGAGCTTGAAATTGACATTAGGGTTTTAAATTTTTTTTTAAAATATCTAACTTAAGGTTCTCATATCTAATTTAAATAAAAAAATAATTAATAAATATTTTATAACAAGCAATAAATATATCAAAAAGCTATATCTTATTAATATAAAAATTATAATTAGCATATTTTAAGCTACTTGATTTAAATTTAAATATTGTAATCTTTCTCTAGTGTAATTTGTTGGCTTTAATTATATAAATTTCCTATAAAATAGAATTTGGAGATTTTAAAATAATTAAAAAATTGATAAAATTTTTAATTTTAAAAAAACTGGTAATGTGAAGATAAATGATTAAAATGGGAAAATATATAAATAAAAAGATAAATATAAATGAGAAAAAAGGTTTAAAATGGTCTGATAAAAATCAACAAAAAATAGCTAATCTTACAAGAGAGATAGTGGAAAATAAATAAAAAAAAGTTTAAAATAATCTCACCCTTATGAGAGAGAGAGAGAAAGAGAGAAGAAAGAGGGCTATAACTAGTAGCAATTACAAAAAGTTGCCACGGTAAAAAAAATGGCAAGAGAGAGAGAGAGAGAGAGGTAGTGAAAAAAAATTTCAACCAATAGCAACCTAGTTTTCTAAGGAAATTTTTTTTAGGGGGGTGCGTGCCCCCCTATGCCCCCCCCCCTAAATCCGCCATTGCCGATCAAGATCCCATGATTCTGTCATCCCAGGCTGTCATGATCCCTGGTCTACTTAGTCAGAGGAGGTAGTCAACCCAACTGACAGAAGGTACCTTATCGGAAGCCATTATCGGAAGACATGGGTTGCTTCGTCCAAGAATATCTTGTAGACCTTGGTTGGTATTTATCTAAGGGGATATATTTAAATCCACCTTAGCTGACAGAAGGCTTTATGCCCATCAAATAAACCATATAATTCATCTCTCAAGGGTTTGACGCCTTGAGGGAACATACGGGCATTGGCCGTGATCGTAATATAATAGTGTCATTTTGCGGCAAAACCACCAGATCAGAGGGCACGTGCCACGTCCCTGTTGGAAAGAAACTATTTGAGGATGAACCTTAATGATAGATCCGACACGCATTCACTCTTTATGAGCTGAGGTTAATTTCAAATTTATCACCCCCGACAAATGATTGCGAGAGACGGATGGGTTTTAGTTTTAAATTTTTAAGTGATATATTTCATTTCAGAGATTTGAGCTTTTGTTTGATTTGAGATTTGACCCCTCCAGTTGAGACTTTATGTCAGCGCAACCATCATCGGGGTGACGTTAACATCACTAGTATTTTTGTAGGCATTTGGGAGGTATTCTATGATTCAAGTCAGGTCAACTCCAGTCCATTCGTGGAGGAGGATGAGACTTGAATATTTGACCCGCGTAGTATTCTCGAATCGTTGGATTTAAGAATTATATGTGACAATCGGAGCACATGCAGGTTATGTTTAGTTTGAAAATAGAATAAGCATTAGCGAGCATTTGACCTTGCGCAGCATTCTCGAACATTGGCGTTTAAAAATTTATTGCATTTGTCGGAGCACATGCAGGGATATAGCATTTTAGTTTAGAGGGATCATGTTTAATCATAAAGAGGGGATTTTAAAATATTTAAATATGATCCTAGGGATTTCATTTAGAAAAATGTCCGAGATTTCATTTAAGGGCCTACGAACACCTTCTGTCTGCTTATACACATGTTGCGGATCCGGTGGTGTTACTTTAAGTTAGGTTTCAATTATAACACATAGAAGATATCCCTTTGTCGTTATTATCCCACTCAACATAGCGTGCAGGGAATGCTTGTTCAATAGGCATTAGGAGATCGTGTTCGTGTTCGTAGGAGAATTATCTTACTTGCTATAAGTTCTCATATTCTCTCCCGTAGGTAGATTGATTTGTTTGATACAAACTCATTGTCCTTGCTTGTAGACTACTTATTGTGGGTACTACGAATTCCTAATTCCTACAAACAGGTGAATTATAGTATGTTGTATTTTAGCTTTGGGTTATATAAATAGTGATTTTATCCTTCCCAGAAATCATGTAGATTTATAAATGTAGCTCAAGGGTAAGCTTTATCTAGTCAACATAGAAGTTGAAGCAATGTTCATTCAATTATCATTAATGATGATAAGTATATAAAATTTGTCAGTAACTTAGAGTTAAGTGGGAAGTTGTAGATGCATTTGCAATCAAATTTCAATTTGTAAGGTAATTGGCACACATCACACCATGACTAAATGTGAGTTCTTCCTCTACGTTGCTGATATCATCGCAAGGGTTACACTAAATCATGTCATCCCTTTAGTTATCTCACTCTCATTACCATAGGTCTGAGATTTAGAAGCCTTAGAAGTAGTTTGTACTTAGGTTGATTGGATAGTAGAAACACATTGATTTGATACTCTTTTGATTTTATATTTTTTTTTATTTAATTACTTGTATTAATTAAATAATTTAAGTGTATTTTAATTTAATTAAAATTTAATTTTCTCAATTAATTAATTTTAAATTCCATATGTTAAATTTATTTTTAAAATTATCTGATTACTTAAGTTAAATTAATTGATACAAGTTTTCATTTTTCATAATTAACTCATTAAATTAAAATTTAAGTTAGTTAAGTTTTAAATTTAATCATTTCAATTTAGTAGTTGATGTTGATTAAACCATTCAATTAATTTACTTAACCATTTGAGTTGATTAATGGTCTTCTCTTAAGACGAAAGTTTTGTTGGATTTTATTATCAGAATTTTAAAATTAGTTAGTTAAAAGATTAGCTAATATCTTTAATTGGTTAGTTGGTCGGTTGGTTATATTGCATTACAATTTTAATTTTAGTTAAGTTCAAATCTTTGGTTTAATTAAATTTGAATCAGTTAGTTGGATTTATGACTGAATTTTAATTTTTTAATTGATTAAAATTATTAATTTATGGGTGTCATTTACTGTTTAGTTCAATTAAGACTGAATTATATATAATTCGGCAGCCTCCTAGCGTCCCCTCCCCTCACGGGAGGTAAGGTAGGGCACTTGCCATTTTTGCTCGACTCGACCGGGGCTAATCAACTGCGAAGAGATTTGGGAGAGCGAATCGATCCCATAAGTGTCTTCGGCGATCATTGTTGTGTGCGACGTTTTGATTTAAATAATTTTAATTCAATTAAATTAAAAAAAATATTTTTTTTATTTCCCCTTGAAAATCCGGCAGCCTTCCAGCACCCCCTCCCCTCTCGAAGAGGTTGGGGAGGGCACTTGCCCTTTGGCTCGACTCGACCGGAGCGAATCAACGGCGAGGAGATTGGAAGAGTAGTGCCTGCGTTCCCTAGGTCGGATCAGATCGACGACCGAGGGCTTCGGGGGACCGAATCAAACCCCGGGACTTCCTTCAAATTATTTTGCTACTTTGGTACCTGCTTGAAAATCTATTCTCCCCTTTTTTTTATTAAATATATAATATTATATTAAAAATAATGATAATAATAATATATTATATTATATACATCTATATATAAAGAGCCGGACATGGCCAGGTATCGGGCTAGGGCACAGGTCGGAGAGCAGGTAGAGACGGAGGCGGACTTGACGGCGGCTAGGTCGGTAGCGGGTCAGGGCACGGTGGCTGGGTCAGAGGCCTAGGTGGGCGGTTCGTCTGAGTTGGCTTCGGGCTTGGACAAGGGAGAACGGCCGGCAGAAGTTTGGACCAGAGCAGGAAGTGGAAGCAGTGGTTGGTGCAGGAGGTCGGCGGCTGGTCTCGGCCAGAGATGCTGGTGGAGGCGACGGCGCAAGTGTAGGCCAGCGGTGTCGACGTCGGGTGCAAGAGATCAGGAGCCTTGAGGTAAGTCACGAAATCTTTTTTTTGGTTCTCTTCGGTTCTGAGCGCATATCTCCCCGAATGAGGGAGGTTTCGTTGTTTTGTGCCGTAGAGGAAAACGGTTTGAGCGGTTGTGTCTGATCGTGGGGAGCAATAAGCTGAGTCGTGGGGTGGTTGAGTGTGGTCGTGGGTGACTCATTACAGGTCAACAAGTTCAACTCCAAGACATTAGATCTCCTCATCGAACATTTCAATCGTGTCTTGCGGGCCATTTGCTTCCTTTGGAGTGATGAATTCTTTCCTCTCGTCCTCTTTAATGGTCAAGTATTTGGATTGACGTTGTTTCTCACTTTCTCTAAGGAATTTATTGCAATAGAAGAGTCTTGGGCAACGGCGGCCTCAACACATGCCTTCTTGGCCTCGGACATAGTAAGCTTTAGAAGTGTTATGTTTTCCTTGATGCGAGCAAATTCTTTCCCTAGCTCTATGCCACACGTTTGTCGTGCACACACATGATGGGGTATGTGCCCTTCATCTCTGCATGTACATCGTTCATATGGCGTACTTTTTCTGAACGGTCAATTTGAGAGCTTGGATGTTCTCATCAAGGAGTTTGATTATGTTTTTTTTGGTCATCTCTTAACATCTGAGGAATTAATTCTTCTAATCAAAACATTCAATTAACTTCAAGTACTGAGTTGATGAAAAGGTAGCCCATTCACCATTGCTAAGTAACAAGGCAACTTTGGAGTTCTCATGTTCCAATTCAAAGAGAAATCATGTTTATTAACTAAAAGAAACTTGTTTGATAAATAAAAAAAAGTTATTTTGTGCATTCGCCTTGCACAATCTTTCTGATGCTTTATATTCTTCTTACCATTCAACACATAATTGACAAATTTCATGAATAAAAACTTTTCTAAGCTTGCCAAACTAGTCATCAACACATATAAATACTTAAGATATTAGTCAATCATATCAAATCAAACTTATCAATACAATAAACTTCAATAAGCTTAAATCAGACACAAACTTCGAATGAAAAAAGTGGGTCAATCACTTACCAAAATTAAAAAAATTTATGTTAAAAAGCCGCATTAAGAAACGGTAAGAAAGCTGTCCCAAACAAAACCTTAATCTGGTCTAAAATAACCTAATCCCTCGCTTCAATAGGTTATCGACTCATTTAGGTGGGCTGCTTTGGGTGGAACTTCACACCTCTTCATGCAATAGTTATCTACAGGACATCATAAATGATCTCTTAGAGCAGGAGTCCAGTTCTATAACTTTGATGGAGCAATTAAGAAAATAAAAAATGAAGATAGAAGATATGATATTTTTAATAATTTAAAAAGAAGTGGAATTTACTATTATATTAGAAAAAGTTGCGACGAGGAGAACAAATTGAGGCAGAAATCTAACTTTTCTTAGATCTTTATAATAATTGTTGTAATATCGATTTTAGAATTTAATTTGTTTGTTACTGATTTTTTTGCATGAATCATGATTTTTTAGTAGAATTTTGTTTGAAGTATCAATTCTCTCTTGGTATTCGTGAGTGCATCAATAATTAGTTGAGTATCTGTGGAATTATCGATATCAAGAGAGATAATATTTCAAACAAAATTCTACTAAAATAATCATCACTCATACTTAAAATATGAATAAACAAACTAATTAAATTATGAAATTGTTTGAAAGAGAAATACCACAATCCTCATGCACCTCATCAAAATGACAGAATATATTTATTTGTTCCTAATGTGATGCTAATGCAGTAAGAATGCAATAGCTTCTCTCGATATTGCAAAAATTCTTATTGACATCCAAGAAAAGTTAGATTTTTGTCTTATTTCTTCAAAATTTTGTCAATCTTGCCTAAATTTCTTCTCCTACTTGTTTTCTTTTCTAATATAATTATAAGTTTCACTTCTTTTTGAATTATTAAATTTGTTATATCTTCTATTTCAATATTTAAAATTTTCAATTCCTCCCTCATAAAAATGTTCTCGTGATTCATCTTCCTGAAATGGACTCCTTATGTTTTAAGGGATATTTTATATTGTCGTTTAGATGACTGTTATATATATAATAATGTCACCTACGGCCAAATGCAGCCAAGCAATATCAGTTGATAACCTGTCCAAGCCATCGACTGTTACTTTCGTCCATAATAACGAAATTTTGCTGCTCTGAGAAAAAAATTTCTTTAATCAGCTGTGGATAACGAGATCTACAATGTCTCAATAAGCCTCTTTGTATTAGTCATATTTTTGCAAATTATGAATTTAGTAAATTCAAATATCTATGTTTTAGGTGCATATAAATAATGGACTTGTGGATTGCAGTATTGGTTAATTGAATTTAAAGCATTTTATATAAATTTTATTGTGATTTTAATGTTTAAAGCTTCATAAATCTTTATGTTAAACTCGGTTTAAATTTAATTTTAAGTTTGCTAACTCTGTATATTTACTTCAATTCTAGAGTTGTATGTAGGCTTCATTTAGGACGACTTCCTTACCGCTTTCTAAAATAATTTTTTAGCACAAACATTTCGAGTTCAAAAAATTTTCTTACTAAAAAATTGCTTTAGAAAACAGAAAGAAAGTTTGCTAACTCTGCATATTTTCTTGCTAACTCTGTTTATTTGTTATATATATTCAAAATATGTTGATGTTTGTTTATTTATTTGGCTCCGACAAATTGAATCTACAGAAAAAATTTTTTATTTTGAATAATAATTAGTACTTTTTTTTGTTCTTTTTAAATGCACTGACATTCAACTATTTATAATTGCAGGGAAATAATTATGGCCAGTAACAACAATTATGCTCCTGATGAATTAACATCAATTATGACAAATATTGGCTCGGAAATGTGCAACATCGCCGATAGTAACATATTTTCTTTTATCAAAAGGTTTGCGAATGAGTTAGATGGGCAGGCTACAGATAATATTAATTTGAAGGAGAAATTAGGAGAAGCGAAAAAAGGAGATGGAAGAGACTGACAACATTTATGACTAAAAAACAAGAGGAAATGAAAATTTTATTGAAAAAAATTGAGGAGGAGTAAGAACATATGGAGGAGGAAAAAATATGCAGTTTATTTGTTCACAATAATAACTACTGTTGTGACCACTTCTTTTACAATGATTCAACGTAATGGACAACTTCATCAACTCAGTACTTGAAGCGAAAAAATAATAACTACTGTTGTGACCACTTCATCAACTCAGCACTTGAAGCGAAAAAATATACAGTTTATTTGTTTACAATAATAACTACTGTTGTGACCACTTCATTGCCTTGTTATTTAGCAATGGTGAATGGGCTACCTTTTCATCAATACAGTACTTGAAGTTAATTGAATGTTTTGATTAGAAGAATTAATTCCTCTGATGTTAAGAGATGACAAAAAAAAAAAAAAAAAAAAACATAATCAAACTCCTTGATGAGAACATCCAAGCTCTCAAATTGGAACTATTATTAGGTCCGGACTCCGGACGTAACTCTATGTCCAGAGTTGAATAAAATTAATATACGTGGACCTGGCGACGCGACCCAGCCCACTTATGAAAATTTTTAATTCGTGTCAGCTCACTCATTTTTTATATTTTTAAAAAATTGTATTTATTTATTTTAAAATTATTTGTACTTTTACACAACTATATCTTAGAAAAATTTTAAAATGAATGAATAGTAGCGGTACCTAGTGGTACCTAGCAGTACCTAGCAGCGATACATAGTAGTACCTACCAATACATAGCAGTACCTAGCAGCGATACATAGCGGTACCTAGCAGCGGTACCTAGTAGCGGTACCGAGTGGTACCTAGTGATACACAGCAGTACCTAGCAATATATAACACATTTTAACGAAAAAATTATGTTTTTCAATATAATTTTTCTAAGATATAATTGTGTAAAAGCACAAATAATTTTAAAATGAATAAATACAATTTTTTAAAAATATAAAAATTCAGTGAGCCAGCGCGAATTTAAAATTTTCATAAGTGGGCTGAGTCGCTGAGTCGCGTCGTCAGATCCACGTGTATTAATTTTATTCGACTCCGGACATACAGCTACATCCGGAGGGGAAATTATTAGGTGCGGAGATCAGATGTAGCTTTACGTCCGGAGTCCAATAAAATCGTGACATGTGGCCTGTACACATGGCAATTAATTTTTATTTCTTTTTTTATTTTTTTTCTTGCAAGCCCGACTGACCCAGCCCAAAATATTCATGTTCAAATTTAGGATTTTGAAATTGGCGCACTTTTTTTTAAATAAAATACCACGAAACATCTATATTTTTTAAGATTTTCGTTCAAAAAATATTTCATAGCTGCTGAGAAAGAAGAAAAGAGGAAAAGCTGGTGAAGATGACGACTAGTTTAGAGGAGGAAAAGCCGATGAAGATGACGACTTGTTTGGAGGAGGAAAAGCAGGTAAAGATGAAGATGAAAACTTATTTGGAGGTAGAGAAGCCAGTTAAGATGAAGATTTGTTTGGAGGAAGAGAAGTCGATGAAGATGAAGACTGGTATGGATAAGAAAAAGTCGATGAGATGAAGATTGGTAAGGAGGAGAAGCTGAAGAAGATGAAGACTAGTTCGGAGAAAAAGTTGATGAAGAAACAAGGAATAATAGTTTTTTCAGTACACTTGGGGAATATGTAATTTTGAAGTATTATTTGTATATTGATAGTTTTTTTTTTGTACACTTAGGGGAAGATGAAGATGCTTTGTTGTATTGATATTTTTTCCATTGCATATTAATATTGGAAAAATAAAGAAAACTCATTTTCTGCTTTGGTTTATGTGATGTTTTGTTTATTTTGAACTCTTGGTACCACTGCTAGGTACCGCTCGGTACTGCTCGGTACTTCCCGGTATTTCTTAATAAATACTACTCGATACTGCTCGATACCACTCAGTACTGTTCGGTACTGCCCGGTATTTCTTAAAAAATACTACTCGGTACTGCTCGATACCACTCAATACTGCTCGGTATTTCTTAATAAATACTACTCGGTACTGCTAGGTACTACTCGGTACTGCTAGGTACTGCTCGGTATTGCTCGGTACTGCTCAGTACTGCCCGGTATTTCTTAATAAAAACTGCTTGGTACTACTCGGTATTGCTCGATACTACTCGGTACTGCTCAGTACCGCTCGGTACTACCCGATATTTCTTAATAAATACTACTCGGTACTGCTCGGTACCACTCAGTACTGCTCGGTACTGCCCAGCATTTTTTATTAAATACTACTCGGTACTGCTTAGTACTGCTCGGTACTGCTCGGTACCGCTCAGTACTGCTCGATATTTCTTAATAAATACTACTTGGTAATGCTCGGTACTGCCCAGTATTTCTTAATAAATACTACTCGGTACTACTTAGTACTACTCGGTACTGCTCGGTTCTGCCTAGTATTTCTTAATAAATATTACTCGGTATTGCTCGGTACCGCTCAGTACTGCTCGGCACTGTCCGGTATTTCTTAATAAATACTGCTCGGTACCGCTCAGTACTGCTCGGTATTTCTTAATGAATACTGCTCAGTACAGCTCGGTACCGCTCGATATTGCCTGGTATTTCTTAATAAATACTACTCAGTACTACTCAGTACTGCTCGGTACTGCTTGGAATTGCTCGGTACGGCAGTACTGCTCAGTACCGCTCGGTACTGCTCGGTACGGCTCGGTACCGCTCAGTATTGCTCGGTACTGCCCGATATTTCTTAATAAATACTACTCGGTACTGCTAACTGCTCGGTACTGCTCGGTATTTCTTAATAAATACTAATTGGTATTGTTCGGTATTGTTCGGTACTGCTCGGTACTGCCTGGTATTTCTTAATAAATACTACTCGGTACTGCTCAGTACTCCTCGGTACTGCTCGGTACTGCTCGGTACTACTCGGTACTGCTCAGTACTGCTCAGTACCGCTCGGTACTTCTTGTTACTGCTCGGTAATGCTCGATATTTTTAAATAACTATGTATTTCTTAATTAAATTTTTTATATCTGAATCAATATGATTGTTTCTTACATCTGAATCAACATTACTGGTACACAACATATAAACAAGCAGAGAAAACTTTAAAGTTTATGTAACACTTATTTGTAAAAAAGCTGAGAATGTTTTAACGTGAACAGAAATATTACAGAAGCATGTGTTCTCTCTCTAGTGCATATAAATCACGGAGTACAAATGACTTACAAACTTTGAAAACAAAAAAAGAAAAAAAAAACTATTTCTAAATGTACAGAAAAAACTATCATTCCTACAAGCTGTTCTTCTTTCAACTTGAGCTATTCCTCTTTCTCTTCCTTGATGTCTGCATAGCGTCATATTCATCGCCTTTCCCTCCTCCAAACCAATCGTCATCTTTATCAGTTTTCCTCGTTTCTTCTTTCTCAGCAGCTATGAAAATGTATTTTGAGCTTAAATCTTAAAAAAAATAAAAGTTTCACGGTATTTCATTTAAAAAAATAGCACCATTTCAAAATCCTAAATTTGAATAGGAATAATTTGGGCTAGGTCGGTCGGGCTTGCAAGAAAAAAATAAAAAATGAAATAGAAATTAATTGTCATTTGTACATGTTACGTGTCACAATTTTGTTGGACTCCAGACGTAAAGCTATGTCCGGTCTCCGCACCTAATAATTTCCCGTGGCATAGAGCTAGGGAAAGAATTTGCTCGCATCAAGGAAAACATAACTCTTCTAAAGCTTACTATGTCCAAGGCCAAGAAGGCATGTGTTGAGGCCACCGTTGCCAAAGACCCCTCTACTTCAATAAATTTCCTAGAGAAAGTGAGAAACAACGTCAATCCAAATACTTGACCATTAAAGAGGACGAGAGGAAAGAATTCATCACTCCAAAGGAAGCAAATGGCCCACAAAACATGATTTAAATGTTCGATGAGGAGATATAACGTCTTGGCGTTGAACTCTCAGAAAAAATGCGTATTTTTTTATCACACAACATGCTTGATGCATTCCTCCACTTCAACCATCCAACTTGCATTCTACTAATAATATTGTTGACCTCCTTTCTAATGTCGATCACTCACTTGGTCTTCCAACATTTCATGTAGGTAGTCCACATCCTGCATTTTTTGCATAACAGTATGTGATGGCAGGTTGAGCCGTACACTGTCCTCCTAATTCATCGTTTATCTAAGAATTTGATTATGTTGGTCACATTTTATTAATCATTATATTTTGAGACATGACCGACGAAAATCGATGGCGATTTATCAAAAATTTTGCTTGAATTTGTGTATTTAATACTTTCATGCACATGATTATCTCTCACTTAAAATTTTTTTATCGGAATCTTGTGTTGTGAAATGGATTGCATCATTACATCCAGATCGTCGAGACAAATCATTTGAGCCCATTTGCATTCGAATCGTATACTGGTTGACATGCATCAAGAAGAAAGAATATTAAAATTTTTAATAAATCTAATAATAAAAATAAAACAAAAAAATCTAAATGAATTTTGTTAAAAAAATAAAACAGATAATCATAATAAATAAAATCCATAAAATCAAAATATAGAATATAAAATGAAAAATATATGAATTTTGCAAGAGTTAGAAAAAGTAAGATTAAGATGCATAATAAAAAAATATGTATAAAATAAATACATTAAATAATAATAATAATTTAGATAACAAATATATAATAATAATAACAATAAAACAGAGAAAGAAGAAACAAAACAAAAATAATTAAATAATTTTTTCCTTATATAATTCAAAATTTAAAATACGCACTCTTTACATAACAATTTTATAAAAAAAAAAATCTATTCAGCACAAATTAAACTGTTTTAATTCAAATTCAGCTCAAATGAAATTTACCTGATTTTCTTTTTAAATTTGGGTTGCGTTGTGTTTCCATTATAAATTTATGAGCAATCCAAACACAAACTTCGAATGAAAAAAGTAGGTCAATCACTTATCAGAATTAATAATTATGATGTTATTTACTATGGAGCCCAAACAACTCGATCATTATAAAAAACCACATATCAACATCAAATAAATTTTAGATTTACAAGCCACACTATGGGCCTGTTGGGATGCATGTAGGATTTAATTTAAATAGGATTTCATAAATTCTCTTTACTAAATGGGTTAAATCCTAAAAATTATTTGGTAAAATATAAATTAAATCTCAACAAATTCTATGAGACTGTTTGAGGTGGTTGGCATTTGTGTTTTAATATATAAGTTACTTATAAATTCTAATTTTAATTAACACTAATAAATTATAAATATGAATAATATAATATAGGTGTAATTTTAATAAGTATTTTGCAAATAACTTATTTATCTATTATTTTAATAAGTATTTTATGCTAATTATAATTATAACTATCTAATTTTAATTTAAAATAATTAATCATTTAATTAAATTTTTTACAAATTATTTCATTAATTTTTAATAAATTATTTTAATAAAACTTTAATTACTAATATACTTATAATTATCTAAAAAATCAATTAAATATTCTATAACTAACTACTTATTTATTTAATATTTACACTTATTTTTAATGCTTCTAAAAGGTGTGTTGTGAGAGTTATGAAGTTGTATTTTATAAATAGCTGTTAGATGAAGTTTATAAAATAAGAGTTTTCTATGATAAAATTCTAATAAGTATTCATATAAATATGTAAAATTTAAATTATATATTGTTGCGGACTCAAATATACGCGGCGATAGAGTTTAATTTTCCGTCTCAGAGTTATACGTATATCCAGCACACAAACAGAATTGAAATAGTAACACCAGAATTTTTACGTGGAAAACCCTGGAAAGGGAAAAAACCACGGGGCCACGCCCAGTTGAAAGAAATCCACTAGCGTTGTTTGAAATACAGGAGGCTGATTCGTCCTTGAAATTTAGGAATATCAGATTATAATGAGTATTGAAAGTTGATTACAAGGCCAAGCAGAGTTCCGACGTCACTCGGGTGTCCGGCAGAATTTCGGCGTCACTTGGAAGTTGGGCAGAATTACGACATTACTCTGGCGTCGGGTCGAGCTCTGGCGTACTTCGGGAGCCCAACGGTGTCCTGTCGATGTTCCGGCGGGGTCTCGGTGGTGTTCCGGCGGAGTTCCAGCAGTGTTCCGGCGGTGGTCGAGGAGGAGCTATTCCCTCCTAGACTTCTCTTCTCTTCTTCTTCTTTTCTTCTCTTCTTGGCTTCGGTCCCCTCTTAAGAGAAATGAGGGGCTATTTATAGTTTTTCTGGAGTGGCATAGCTCGTAAATAGATGAGGGATTTGGGGCAAATAAGGAGTGATGCGGATGAACGGCTGATATTGAATCCCTTGATCATGAACCGTTTATTGAGCATTTTAAGGTCTTAATTGTATCAGAATCCTGCGATCTAGGGCTCATTGGATTCATCTCGTCGAGCCGCTCGATTCGACTATAAGCTCGTCAAAATCGGAGACCGTTTGTTAACTCAAATTGCTGTTCGAAGTTTCCAACAGCGCTTCGGGTACTTGATTTGGACTCATTTGGGATCGGATTCAGTCGAATTTGGTGTCGTTGGGTTTGTATTTCCGAGACGCTCAGTTCGACTATAAGCTTGCTGAAATCGGAGTTTAAATGGTCTCCGAATTAATTTTTGAAATTTCCAATTTGAGTTTTTCCTCGAGATTCGTGGCCAATCAAGATAATTTTTTTTTTGTGATATATCAGTTGCCACCCTATTTTCAAACGTCGAAGCTCCAGAAGAACGAAAATACTTGTTCCGACGCTTTACAATCGTCGAATCGCAAAAAATTGTATTCCATAGGATATAAATTTGCTCAAACTAGATTATAGAGGCCTCGTTGAGCTTCGAAAGTGTCAAAATTGAGTCCGGAACGTCAAAAAATGTGTCCGGGGACCCCAAAAACGTCCGATTTGGACCGTCCGGGCCCGAAATCGGAGACCGGGAACACGTAGGCAGCCGAACCGGCAACTACCGCCTGCGGCGCCCGCGCGGGCGAGCGGGCAAGGGACGCGCCCCTTGGGCACGAGGCCGCAGTTCCCGTCGATGTTCCGGCGGGTTCTCGGTGGTGTTCCAGCGGAGTTCCAGCAGTGTTCCGGCGGTGGTCGAGGAGGAGCTATTCCCTCCTAGACTTCTCTTCTCTTCTTCTTCTTTTCTTCTCTTCTTGGCTTCGGTCCTCTCTTAAGAAAAATGAGGGGCTATTTATAGTTTTTCTGGAGTGGCATAGCTCATAAATAGATGAGGGATCTGGGGCAAATAAGGAGTGATCCGGATGAACGGCTGATATTGAATCCCTTGATCGTGAACCGTTTATTGAGCATTTTAAGGTCTTAATTGTATCAGAATCCTGCGATCTAGGGCTCGTTGGATTCATCTCGTCGAGCCGCTCGATTCGACAATAAGCTCGTCAAAATCGGAGACCGTTTGTTAACTCAAATTGCTGTTTGAAGTTTCCAACAGCGCTTCGGGTACTTGATTTGGACTCATTTGGGATCGGATTGAGCCAAATTTGGTGTCGTTGGGTTCGTATTTCCGAGACGCTCAGTTCGACTATAAGCTTGTTGAAATCGGAGTTTAAATGGTCTCCGAATTAATTTTTAAAATTTCCAATTTGAGTTTTTCCTCGAGATTCGTGGCTGATCAAGATAATTTTTTTTGTGATATATCAGTTGCCACCCTATTTTCGAACGTCGAAGCTCCAGAAGTATGAAAATACTTGTTCCGACGCTTTACAATGGTCGAATCGCAAAAAATTGCGTTCCAAAGGATATAAATTTGCTCAAACTCGATTATAGAGGCCTCGTTGAGCTCCGAAAGTGTCAAAATTGAGTCCGGAACGTCGAAAAATTTATCCGGGGATCCCAAAAACGTTCGATTTGGACCGTTCGGGCCCGAAATCTGAGCCCGGGAATGTGTAGGCGGCCGAACCGGCAGCCGCCGCCTGCGGCGCCCGCGCGGACGAGCGGGCAAGGGACGCGCCCCTTGGGCACGAGGCCGCAGTTCCCGTCGATGTTCCGGCGGGGTCTCGGTGGTGTTCCGGCGGAGTTCCAGCGGTGTTCCGGCGGTGGTCGAGGAGGAGCTATTCCCTCCTAGACTTCTCTTCTCTTCTTCTTCTTTTCTTCTCTTTTTGGCTTCGGTCCCCTCTTAAGAGAAATGAGGGGCTATTTATAGTTTTTCTGGAGTGGCATAGGTCGTAAATAGATGAGGGATCTGGGGCAAATAAGGAGTGATCCGGATGAACGGCTGATATTGAATCCCTTGATCGTGAACCGTTTATTGAGCATTTTAAGGTCTTAGTTGTGTCAGAATCCTGCGATCTAGGGCTCGTTGGATTCATCTCGTCGAGCCGCTCGATTCGACTATAAGCTCGTCAAAATCGGAGACCGTTTGTTAACCCAAATTGCTGTTCGAAGTTTCCAACAGCACTTCGGGTACTTGATTTGGACTCATTTGGGATCGGATTGAGTCGAATTTGGTGTCGTTGGGTTCGTATTTCCGAGACGCTCAGTTCGACTATAAGCTTGCTGAAATCGGAGTTTAAATCGTCTCCGAATTAATTTTTGAAATTTCTAATTTGAGTTTTTTCCTCGAGATTTGTGCCCGATCAAGATAATTTTTTTTGTGATATATCAGTTGCCACCCTATTTTCGAACGTCGAAGCTTCAGAAGTATGAAAATACTTGTTCTGACGCTTTACAATGGTCGAATCGCAAAAAATTGCGTTCCAAAGGATATAAATTTTCTCAAACTCGATTATAGATGCCTCGTTGAGCTCCGAAAGTGTCAAAATTGAGTCCGGAACGTCAAAAAATATGTCCGGGGACCCCAAAAACGTCCGATTTGGACCGTCCGGTCCTGAAATCGGAGCCCGGGAATGCGTAGGCGGCCAAACCGGCAGCCGGCGCCTGCGGCGCCCGCGCGGGCAAGGGACGCGCCCCTTGGGCAAGAGGCCTTGGGCGGGCAAGGGACGCGTGGGCAAGAGACCGTGGAGTGGTACTTTCCTCAGAGTGCCTTTCTTAGATGGGGCGTCTCTTTAGCGACGCGCAGGGACGCATTTCTTTCAGGTCCAAGTGGTTGGACATCCGCACTCGAGACCCCTCAAAAGGTTGGATTAGTATTTTTTTTTATGTGCAGAATGATTAGGGTCTTCAGGAGAAATGGGAGAAGTTGAAAGAGTTACCCGTCCCCCTTCACATTGGAGCAGAAGATTTGTTGAGGATACTCAAGCTCCCTAATTTAGACGCTCTACACTACGAGGTGCGTTACTTGAGTAGATACATAGATGAAGAGTACTTGTTTAAGATTGGATTATCTACTTAAGCAGGGAGGTCACATGCTCAAATATTGAAGAAGTCTGCTAGAGTTCCAGAAGTGGTTCCCCAAAAGAACCACTCCAAGCGACCAGGGAGTGAGAAAGGTTTGCAGGCACCGAGGAAGAAGAAGGCAGATGAGGTTTTGACAGTTGTTAGCAAAGGTCCTCATGTTTCTCCATCCAAGTCATACATTCCAGAAGATGTGTTGAACCATCAGTGCATTGGCCGCCGGCGGGCTTAGGAGTTGGTGAGTTCTCCTTTACTTCTTCCTCTTTTTTATATTTCTTAAGGAATATATTTCTGATATACTCTTGTCTCAGTATTCTGATTTCAAGCTCGAGATGACCAAGACTTTGAATGATTGGAACAAAGAGTTTGTGAATGTTAAATACCTTCAGGGAGAGTACAAGAAGAAATATGACAGCAAAGTGAAGGAGATAAAGGTGGTGGAGGATCAGCTTGAGGGGTGTAGAGCAGAGTTGGCCAACAAGATCACTTCAGCCTCTTCTCAGAATGAATGGATGGATCGTTTGCATATAGAGTTGGTGGAGGCACAGGTGATGATCAAGCAGCAGGAAAAGACTCAGCAAATCCTTGAGGATGAGAATGAGAGGCTTCAGAGTATGCTGTCGGAGAAGGAGGCCCAGCAGTTGTCGTCTGTAGTTATTGAAGAGTTCAAGAAATCTTATGCTTTCAAGATCATCATTGAGGACCACATTCAGGAAGCTCGTAATCATATTTATGATATGGAGGTGAAGAGCTTGGAGGCAGAGTGCACAAAGGATGGCTTTATCAGGGGCTTTATAAAGGGCGTACGTACAGTACATCGTAAGACTGGAGCGGAGATCGAGGGGTTGACTCCTAGCCAGGCTTCTGGTGACGCTTCTTCAGACTCTGGTGGTGAAGAGCTGGAGAGTGAGTTGCATCGAGCTTTTGCCTTGGAGGAGGACGAGGATGATGTTAAGATTCTGTAGGATGTCTTTGATGTTGTTTTGTATCACTTTGCTTTCTTTCTAGTGATTGTATATATGCTCGATGTTGATATTTCTATTTGGTGTACTCGATGTTCAGTGATATATAAAGAAGTTGTTGATGTTCTTTTCTCACATGCAAATGAAATTCACTTAGTTTTACTTCAGTTTAGATGAGAGTATTTTAGTGAGCTCTTTTTGACTTGAGCAAATGTGAGATATCCTTTTTTAAAGGTTTTGACCTATCCGGGGTTATTAGTGAAAGCATTTTCTTGGTGACATTAACCTGTCTGAAAAAGGTCATATCAAGTCCCTTTGGGATTGATCATCAAATGATTTTGATATCCAAGATATCCTCCTAGGATATTCGACCTATCCGAGGTTGTTAGTCAAAGCATTTGCTTGATGACATTAACCTGTACGGAAGAGGTCGGATCAAATCCCCCTGGGATTGATCATTCAGTGATTGAGATACAATATAGATTGTGTATTTCTCGAATCACAGAAAAAGAGTTTGGGGAGAAGAGACAATATCATGACAAAGTGAATATCACATTACTTCACAATATAAGATAGCAATTCCCTAGAACAACTTAGGGATACAAAAAAAAAAGTTCTTCTATAATCAACACACAAGGAATGTACGAAAAACTTTAAAGATACATAGCACGACTACAGGAGAAAAATGCAAGACAAACATAACACATAGACAGATAGTAATATCAACTCCTACTGATAGTACTTGCGAAGGTTGCCCACGTTCCAAGTTCGGGGAAGCATTTTTCCACCACCGTCCTTCAGTTTGAAGGTTCCAGGCTTGACCATAGCCACTACCAAATAAGGACCCTCCCAGAGGGGGGAGAGCTTATTACGCTGAGGGCCTTTTCCAGCGGCTTCAATGCTTCGTAGTACTAAGTCTCTAATGGTGATAGGGCGAGGTTTCACTCTTCGATTGTAGTAACGGGCGATTCTTTGGTGGTATGCAGTGGTTCTAAGTGAGGCTTCATCTCTTACTTCTGGGAGGAGATCCAAATTTGCTCTAAGCCTCTCCTCATTGTTATTGAAGTCAAAAGTCTAAACTCTGTGGCTAGGAACTCCGATATCAACCGGTATGACTGCTTCTGTACCAAAGCAAAGGTTATATGGGGTTTCTCCTGTATGAGTTCTAGCGATGGTTTGATAAGCCCAAAGGACATTGGGGAGTTCTTCGGCCCATTGCCCCCCAGCCTTCCCCAGGCGTGTCTTCAGCCCTTTCAGGATTGTTTGATTTGTAACCTCTATTTGCCCATTAGCTTGAGGATGGGCAACAGCTGTGTGAACGAGCTGAATATGAAAATCCTTACAAAAAGATGTAAAGATCTTCCTGATGAACTGTGTCCCGTTATCAGTGACAACTTTCACAGGAATGTCAAAGCGACATATTATGTTCTTCCATAAGAATTGCTTGGCATTTGCTTCAGTAATCTTCGCCAAAGGTTCTGCCTCCACCCATTTGGTGAAGTAATCTACAACCAGAATAATGAATTTTCGCTGTCTAGTGGCTATCGGAAAAGGTCCCATTATATCAATTCCTCATTGGGCAAAAGGCCAGGAGCTCTGAAGTGATGCAAGCTCTAGAGCGGGTGTATGAGTGAGGTTGGAATGCGGTTGACAGTTTTTGCACTTTTGTCTAAACTCAAGTGCGTCCTATTTCATTGTAGGCCAATAGAATCCTTGTCTCATAATCTTGTAAGCCAATGCTCTTCCTCCCAAATGTTTTCCACATACTCCTGAATGAACTTCTCGAAGTGCGTAATTAGCTTCTGATGGTGGGAGACACTTGAGGTACGGCCCAGTGAAGGAGCGCTTATACAACTCGTTGCCAATAATGGTGAAATTTGTGGCTTGTCTCCGAAGTCGTATTGTAGCTATGGGTTCTTCAGGTAGCACCCCATCTTTCAGAAAAGATAAGATGGGTTCGATCTAAGACATCTCTCTTGGCTCGTCAATTGATTGTATGACCCACGGACCTTGAATGCTTGGAAAGTGGATCTCCTCGATACACCTTCTCTTATAGATGTCTCCTGTTGTTGATGTACCAAGTTTTGAAAGAGCATCTGCTCTTACATTTTGCTCTCGGGGAATATGTATGATACGATACTCCCTTATGCAGGCCAAGAGTAACTTCACAATGCTACAATATTGGGCCAGTTGAGGATTGTGAATATCAAACTCCCCCTCTACCTGAGAGGCAACTAGTTGGGAATCAGTGTGGGCTATTAGGTTCTGGACTTCATAGTCAATTGCTAGTCTTAATCCGGCGATAAGGGCCTCATATTCTGCTATATTATTGGTTGCCGGGAACTTGAGTCGGAGCCCGTACTCAAGGGTAACTTTCTGTGGGGAGATTAATAAAATTTCGGCCCCAACCCCAGAACTTTCTGAAGCTCCATCGACATACAACGTCCAGCATGGAGAAGAAGGTGAAGCACTCGGTTGTACATCAGATACCGGGACGGTGCATTCGACTATGAAATCTGCTAGTGCTTGAGATTTAATATCGGGCCTAGGCAAGTAGTGGATATCAAACTCTCCCAGTTCTACAGACTACTTAACAAGCCTACCCGATGCTTCTAGCTTCTACAGAATAACTTTTAGTGGAAGATTCGTATAAACCCCAATCGAATGGGCTTGAAAGTAAGGGCGTAGTTTTCTGGCAGAATAAACTAACGCCAATGCTGTCTTATCTGCCAAGGGATAATGTCCCTCTATTTCAGATAAAATCTTACTAACATAGTAAATAGGATGTTGTACAGCATTTTTCTCTCGAACCAGAACCGAACTAATGGCTTGGATAGACACAGCCATATACAAATACAATCTCTCTCCTGGTATTGGTTTAGAAAGTAGTGGCGGGGATGCCAAATACTTTCACAATTGTTTGAAGGCTTCTTGACATTCATCTGTCCATTGGATCCCAGAGCTATGAGGGCCTCTAAGTATCTTGAAGAATGGCAAATATTTGTCTCCTGAATGTGCCAGGAAATGAGATAGTGCTGCAATTCTCCCATTCAGCCTTTAGACCTCCTTAATGTTCTTCGGCGGTACCATGTCTCTTAGTGCCTTGATCTTCTCTGGATTAGCTTCGATTCCTCTATGGGTCACCATAAACCCCAAAAACTTTCCAGAAGCGACTCCAAAAGCACATTTAGCAGGGTTGAGTCGCATATTGTAATGTCTCAATAAGTGGAAATATTGTTTCAGGTCAGAGATATGTTAAGATTTTTCAAGGCTTTTTACCAACATATCATCCACATACACATCCATAGTACATCCAATAAGGCTTTTGAAAACCTTATTCATGAGGCGCTGATAAGTAGCTCCAGCATTTTTAAGCCCGAAGGGCATCACCCAGTAGTTGTATAATTCTTTGTCTGTTTGAAAAGCTGTTGCTTCTTCATCAATAGGATTCATTTTTATTTGATTATAGCCAGAGTAGGCATCCATAAAGCTCAACATCTACCAGAGGTGAGATCAACTAACTGGTCGATGCGAGGGAGCAGAAAACTATCTTTTGGGCAAGCTTTGTTGAGATCAGTATAATTTATACACATTTTCCAAGCTCCACTCCCCTTTCGAACCATGATAACATTTGCTAACCAAGTAGGATAGTGCACCTCTCGTATAAATTCGGCTTCCAAAAGTTTATCCACTTCTTGTTCAATTGCTTGCTGGCGATCTGGTGCAAAGTTTCGTTTCTTCTGGATAATCAGTTTGCACATTGGATTGACTTTGAGGGAGTGAATGATCACTTCGGGGTCAATTCCGGGCATATCTGCTGGACTCCATGCAAAAATATCCTGATTTTCTTATAGAAAATCTGTAAAGTTTTTCTTCTCGTCATCTGAGAGAAGTGATCCAATTCGCACTGTCTTTGAAGGATGCTCTTCAGATATAGATACAATAGTAAGGTCTTCTACAGGGGAAGCTCTCTGAAGGATATCTTCGCTCCGTAGATCAAAGTCCTCGATGCTCAGGGTAACTGTTGGACGAGGCTTGACCTTCCTAAGATAGCAGGTTTGTGCTACTTGCTGATCTCCACATACTACACCGACTCCTGATGGGGTATGGAACTTCAGCTTGAGGTGAGGGATAGAGGCGATGATCCAAAAAATTGACTGAAGTGGCCTCCCGAAGATAGTGTTATAAGCCTATTTTGACTTTACCATAATAAATTAAATGGAGTGTAGTTTGTCGAGGGAATTCTCCAAGTACTACTGGGAGATTGATTATACCTTCCGCTCGTACAGGTCGATTATCAAATCTATATAAAGGACCTGCAGCAGGTTGAAGTTTTTATCTTGAAAGACCCATGTTGAGAAAAGTAGAGTAGAATAGGACATCTACGGAGCTTCCGTTGTCCACAAGAATTCTTTTGACATTGTAACACGGGTCACCTATGCCTGCGTTAATGACAAGCAAATCTTGATGGGGGGTTTTTACTCCTTCCAGGTCGGAATCATCAAATGTGATGGAATGATTGATATGAGCCTTTTTGGAGTTGGGTTTTCTTCCACAGTCAAAAAGACTTGGTCGGATAGTAAGGGGCCTCCGGTGATTGTTTCAATTTCACCAACCGTTATCCGGTTATTCACTGGTTGTCTTTGTGGTTGATTTTGCCCCCCAGTGGGATGAGCTTCTTCTCGGGTAGGTGGATTCCCAATAAACTGTCAAAGATATCCCTGACGGATGAGTCTTTCAATCTCCTTCTTAAGTTGTCTACAGGCTTCAGTAGTGTGGCCACGATTACGATGAAAGTGGCAGTACTGATCTTGGTTTCCTGTATTCGGCTTTAAAGGATGTGGCCACTTCACTTTGTCCTGATCTTGAATTGCCATTAACACATTTGCTCGACATGTGTTGAGCGGAGTGTACTCCTTCTCCTGTCGAGGTTCTCGTCGTGGCAATGGGGGTCTAGGAGGTAGATTGCTCTTCCCTTGCTTTTTCTATTGTGATGATGGATTATCCATCTCAGGTGCTCCCTTACGCTTCCCAGTGGGTTGCTTGAACTATTTTCTATGAGCGTTTATTACCTCATCTGCTGATATATGCGCTTCCACATGATGGATCAGATCGGCATATGAATGAACAGTATCGCGCATGAGTGCCGAATAGAAGGGGCCAGGACAAAGACCTCCAAGAAAGAACCCTCTGAGCAATTCTGGGTCTACTCCTGGGATTTGTCGAGCCTCAATAGAAAACCGTTGAAAGTGCCGAATAGACGTCGTCAAACTGTTGCAGACTCAAATATACGCGGTGATAGAGTTTAATTTTTCATCTCAGCGTTATACGTATATCCAACACACAAACAGAATTGAAATAGTAACACCAGGATTTTTACGTGGAAAACCTTGGAAAGGGAAAAAACCACGGGGCACGCCCAGTTGAAAGAGTTCCACTAGCATTGTTTGAAATACAGGAGGCTGATTCGTCCTTAAAATTCAGGAAGATCATATTACAATGAGTATTGAAAGTTGATTACAAGGCCAAGCAGAGTTCCGACGTGACTCGGGTGTCCGGCAGAATTCTGGTGTCACTTGGAAGTTGGGCAGAATTACGACATTACTCTGGCGTCGGGTCGAGCTCCGACGTACTTCGGGCGCCCAGCGGTGTCCAGTCGATGTTCCGAATGGGTCCCGGTTGTGTTCCGGCGGGGTCCCGGTGGTGTTCCGGCTGTGTTCCGGCGGTGGTCGAGGAGGAGCTATTCCCTCCTAGACTTCTCTTCTCTTCTTCTTCTTTTCATCTCTTCTTGGCTTCGGTCCCCTCTTAAGAGAAATGAGGGGCTATTTATAGTTTTTCTGGAGTGGCATAGCCCGTAAATAGATGAGGGATCAGGGGCAAATAAGGAGTGATCCAGATGAACGGCAGATATTGAATCCATTGATTGTGAACCGTTTATTGAGCATTTTAAGGTCTTAATTGTATCAGAATCCTGCGATCTAAGGCTCGTTGGATTCTTCTCGTCGAGCCGCTCGATTCGACTATAAGCTCGTCAAAATCGGAGACCGTTTGGTAACTCAAATTGTTGTTCGAAGTTTCCAACAGCGCTTCGGATACTTGATTTGGACTCATTTGGGCTCGGATTGAGTCGAATTTGGTGTCGTTGGGTTCGTATTTCCGAGACGCTTAGTTCGACTATAAATTTTCTGAAATCGGAGTTTAAATGATCTCCGAATTAATTTTTGAAGTTTTCAATTTGAGTTTTTCCTCTAGATTCGTGCCCGATCAAGAATGCATTTTTTCATGCTTTTGATGTTATTTCAAGTTGCAAAAGTATGAAGATATTTTTTACTTTATAAACCATATGACTACTCTAATTTTATTATGACTTGCATGCTTATTTTGTGAAAATTTTCAAAATCAAACAATGATCTTATATATATTAATATGTTATCATTCCTGGCCTTTAACAAATCGTATTCATTTGATAAATAATGAATGTAGCATCTTTGTAGTTAATTTTTCAACTTCTATTCGAGATATTGGAGTTAACTAAAAAAATTGTAAGATATTTTTTCTATTTTATTTAAAATTATTTAATTTTGATGGTAATTTTTTAATTAGTGATGTCATTTTTTAAATAGCTTTTATCTCCAAAGGGTATATTCGTTAACA
The DNA here is from genome assembly GCA_019925795.1 of Dendrobium chrysotoxum. Classification (NCBI taxonomy): domain Eukaryota; kingdom Viridiplantae; phylum Streptophyta; class Magnoliopsida; order Asparagales; family Orchidaceae; genus Dendrobium; species Dendrobium chrysotoxum. The sequence continues at coordinate 13,173,123 of CM034306.1, forward strand.
CGATCAATTTTAAATAGCTCTGATAAATTGAATCTACAGAAAAAAAATATTTTCAATGATAATTAGTAATTTTTTTCTATTCTTTTTAGCTGCACTGACATTCAACCATTTATGATTGCAGGAAAATAATTATGACTAGTAATATTCGCTTGAAAATGTGTAATGTTGCCGATAGTAACATATTTCCTTCTATCAAAATGTTTGCGAATGAGTTAAATGGGCAGGCTGCAAAGAATGTAATTTGAAGGAGGAATTAAGAGAAGTGAAAAAGGAGATGGAAGAGATGATATCATTTATGACTAAGAAATAAGAGGAAATGAAAGTTTTATTGGAAAAAAATTGAGGAGAAGAAAATATGGAGAAGAAAAAATATGCAATTTATTTGATCACAATAATAACTACTATTGCGGTCACTAAATATTAAAATGATTCAGCACCATCATAGCAAAAAGTAAATATATTTGTAATGCAGCGACAGTGGAAACAGAACTATGATCATAATGTTTGGTTTCTCTTTTTTTTGTTATTTTGATTTGTTTGGTTTCTGGATGTTTGTGTCATCGTTGGTTTGCTTTTACTGGACTAATATCTGCTTAGCCCACAACGGAAGTTTGGAATTTTAATTTCTTTATTTTTTTATTTTAAATAAGCACTTTTAATGCAAAGAAAATTAATATCGTGTACTTTTTTGTCTAATTTTGGCCCTCGCTGCACCTTTTGAGTTTTCATTGGTTGGTAAATTCACCAATAACAAACTCGGTTTGGAATCGATTAGATGATTTTTCTTTTATCTAAAGCTTGGTGGTGAATTCTCTGTGATTCTCTTGGATGCGAAACATGTTTTGATCAAACTTGTGAATGATTTGGATTACTGTAGGATTTTTATGCATCATTCTTACTTTGTAAACAATTGCTTCATAAAATTGGCTAAGTGGTCTCCTTACTTGGATTTATCGGTTGAATCTCCCATTATACCTATATGGGTATCTTTCTCTAATCTGGGTCCTCACCTCTTTTCTCCCCGTATTTTATATGGCTTGGGTTCGTTATTTAGCTAGCCTTTGCATATAAACAATGCAACTTTTGTGGCATCTCTCCCTTTTGTCGCGCGGGTTTTAGTTGAGCTAGATATCACGAAAGGCTATCCTGAATCAGTCTAGATCGGACCAGATAACCTGTGGTATATTCAATATGTTGTGATGGAAGATTTGCCTTCCTTTTGCGATCTTTGTAAAGGCTTGTGTAATGAGAAAAATGAATGTTGTAGCCTAAACCCCCATTTAGGAAGACAAAAATTGGTTGATAATCCTATTAATCCTATTAGTTTGGAAGGTAATGCAACTAGTGGTCTGAAAACCATAGATAATTAAGCCATTCCTACTTAGATTCCTGTTAATAAAATGATGGTTAATGGGAAAAAGTGCAATGAAATTGTTGATGTTGTTAGCACAGGGGATGATGCCGATCATCCGGAGGTGGCAGCTGCTCCGTCGAATTTCGTTTTGCCTTTGTATTCTGCTTGTGAAAATAGAGAGGGTGTTATTGAATTATTAGGTGCCAATACTTATTTGGTTAACCTCATTGGTAGTCCCCTTACGTCTTCTAATGTTGGTGATTATGTTGATGTTAATTGTTATTGCTGACTCTGGTGGTCTCGAGTGTCATGTTGTCAGCCCTTTGGGGGTTGGGGTTTTCTTTCCTGATGGGTTTGTTTGAGTGTGGTGCTGCTTGTCATTCTTGGTTTTTTTTTCTCTTCCCACCTGTGAGGTGTGGCGGTGTGGTCATGTGGTAGGTCTTGGCTAGTGTTACTTCAATAGGTTGGTTGTTGGTCTATTAACAGGTTGGATGTTGAGTTGTTTGTCTCATTCTTCTTCTTGTAAGTTCTTTTTTGTTTTTCTTGCAAGTTTTGTTTGGTGGCCCTTTTGGCTTCAATTCTGCTGACTGATTTCTTCATACTGCCTTTTGCTTATTTTTATTGCTTTTTTTCTATTGCTTTTTATTGTAATTGGCAGAACCATAGGCTCGTAAGTTTTATTTCAAAGATCTCATTTTTTAGAGAACTGAAGCTTCTTTAAGGACTTATAATTTTCTTATTTTATTAATGCGTAGGCCGCTTTATGGGTTTTACCAAAAAAATAGAGTGAAATTGTGAATCAAGCTCCCCGCAATGCTTGGCTCCGCTAGGGTTTTTTTTCCCAAGCCGCCCTCCTCCGTGCCACCCTGCTCGTGGCCTCCATCGTTTGATTCTGCATCAGGGAATTCTTTTTTATCTTCCCCTCTGTGGTTTTTTATGTTTATTTTGGTTTTTTTTTTCTCTTGATTCTTCCTCCTTCCGCCAATTTTTCGGTGTGGATGGCGGTTAACTGTTTAAATGATCCTGATTTTTTGAATGGGAAGAACTATATTCAGTCTTTTTAGATATGTTTTATTTGGGGTTTCTCCCTCTTCAAGCTTCCTTGACATCAAAATCACTTCTCATTGTGGGTAACCATCTCTGTGGATTTCAAAAAATTAAGTTCTTGTGCTTGCTGCCCCCTTCAAGTTTGCTTTGGTTGGAAAATTCCCTAGTCGTAGACCCTCTTGATGCAATCCAAACATTCTTCTTCAATCTCAAGGTTATTTGCAAATTTTTGGTTACTTTGCTCAACTCGAAATATATGTTGATTAAGCTTGTTAATAACTTGGATTATTGTAGAGTGTTATCTCACCATTCTTACTTCGTGAATAATTGCTTTATGAAATTGTTTAAATGGACTCCTATTTTTTATATTGAGGTGGAATCTCCTATCATTCTGATTGGGGTCTCATTTCCTAACCTTAGGTCTCACCTCTTTTCTCCCCGTGTCATTCACGGCCTTGGTTCCCTGTTGGCCAACATCTAAAAACTAATAATGCCACTTCTAGTGGCTCAAGGCCCTCTGTCGCTCGTGTTCATGTTGAATTTGATGTCTCCAAACACTTTCCTGATAGAGTATGGGTTGGTCCCAAAAACTTCGGTTATATTCAGTCTGTGGTTATGGAGGATTTTTCTTCTTATTATACTCAATGTAAATCATTGGGGCATTCAAAATTAGACTATTGCATTTTACACCCACATCTTGATAATATTCCCACGGTTAACCCTCTCTCCGTTAATGTGGGTAATAGGCTCTCTAATGATGTGCAAGAAAATGGGCAAGGTAATGTTTGTGTTGATGTAACATTGCATGAAAACGTGGATGCTGGTGATGCGAGCATTTGGAAAATAGGCTAATGTTTCATCCCTTGATTGCTAACAATGTGGGGCATTCGTATAGGGCAGTGGCGTTGCTTTCGGATGACTATGTGGTTCTTCCTGTTGTTGTTTTTGCTTCGAAGAATATTGATAATATTTATAATAATATTGTAAGAATAAATTTACTTGCTCCTATTTTAAACAATTCTGGTAATCATTGTGCTTCTCCTTTAGTGGATTTGGCTTATTCCGTTCAAGGAGATTGTGAGGCTATTAATAATGAGGTTGCTAACAAATTAGTTTTAATTCCTGATAGTGATTATCAGCTAGCAACATCTTCTGTTGTTCTTGAGGAGGATCCTAAGGAAATTGTTCCTGCTTCTTGTCATGATAATTTGGATGAGGTGAACATGGGATTTTGTGATGTTAATAAGGTGGTGTTGAATGAATCCTCTAAGGGATTGGTTATTCCTCCTGATGACTCACCCTTGATTTCTTTGGAACTAGCTTTATCACCTAATATTGTGGAAGCAAATGGAAATGTGCCTTTCATTGATATTTAAATTTATCTTATTTCTAATGATGCTTTGAAAGCTCAATTGGCATTGAAAATGAAGGATACTTGTATGGATCAGTCTGATTGCCTGGATGAATCTTTTTCCTTGGCTTGCGGGGGTGCTGGGGAAGACATGGATGAGCATAGGGATGAGTTTCAAGCGATGTATAGTTTGAATGTGGGTCGCATTGTTGAAAAAGCTTGTTCCCATTATGGTGGCAAACGTAGTAAGAGAAAATCTAAAAATAAGTAATTCTTCATGTTTGTCATTTATGCTTCTACTGTTGGCCCTCATCTAGGTTGGTTTTTGTTTTCTTTTAGTTGGTGTGGTTTCTCAGTTGTGGAGTTCTGTCCATCTGTTTTGGCTTTGGGTTTGCCTATTGGGTTAGGCTGCTCGGTTGGGGGCTGGCCTGTGGGGTTTGGTTGGGTTCTAGTTGGTGGTTGGGTTTCGGCTGAGGTGTTTAGGTTTGGGGTCGGCTAAGGTGCTCGGGTTTGGGGTCAGCTGGGGTGTTCTCTGCTTGGGTGGTCGGTTGGTTCGTTGTTTTTGTTCGTTAGCTTGTAGTTCTTTTTTCATGTTTCTTTTTTATTTCTTTCCTTGCAGGTTGTTATTGCCTAGAAGTAGGGGCGGAACCAGCTTTAAATTTTAGGGAGGCAAAATTATTATATGAATAGTTAAATATAAAAAATTAAAATGTATATGTAAAACAAAATTCAAAAGAAATTCTTATATTTCATTCTAATTGATAAATTAAAAAAAAATACATGTTTTATTTTATTTTATTTAACAAACATTTTTATTTTCATATTTGCTAAGAAAATGGATCTAAATCTTCATTAAAAAATTATTTTGCTATTAACTTGGATAAAGGAAATTTGTTCTCTCGGTTCCATTTACATAAGGAACTGCCAATGCCTAAAACCACATTATATCACAGCAAAGTCATCTCCCAACAAGTTCCATATAAATTTATTTATTTTCCCGTGAAAGCTCAAAAGGCATAATTGCATTAATCAACAGACAAATCACATAAAATCCTCAAAAATTACAAAACAACCCCCATTCTATTAACTTAACATTTATTTTAAAGGTGGGCAATTGCCTCCCCTCAATATAATGGGGTTCCGCCTAGGGGTGTAAGTGAGCCGAGCCGGCTCGAACTCATCTTGTTAACGAGCTAGCGAGCTGAGCTTATCGAGCTTCGAGCTCGAGCTCAAGCCTGTAATCAAGCTCGTATGATAAACGAGCTCTAGTTCGAGCTCAACTCGACTCGACTCAAAAGCTTATCAAGCTACTCAATTAAAATATATATATATAAATATATATATATTATATTTATAATATTATTTTTTTATAATGTTTGAAAGCGTATTTTATAAAAAACCTACCCGCTGGCTTTCGAGTCGATCCTTTCAAACGAGCTCGAGCTTTTGAGTTGAGCTCGAGCTTGGTACTTTCTAAACCAGTCGAGCTCGAGCCCACTAATCGAACTCGATCTCAAGCTCGAGCTCATTAAGGATTAAACGAGTCAGGCTTGATAAGGCAGATACTCAACTCGTTTACACCCCTAGTTCTGCCCCTACTTGGAGCTTTCGTTGGGTTGGCCTTGGCTTCTTTCAGATGTCCTTCTTGGGTTGATTTGGCTGCCTCCTTTTCCTTTTGTTTGTTTATTATAATAGATTGGAACAATAGCTCTTAGGTTTATTTTAAATGATATATTTTAGAGAGATTTTGTTTCATTAAGAACCTGTAACATTTTATTTATATTAACACGTAAGCCTCTATGTGGGGTTTAACCATAATATATATATATATATATATAAAATTGGGAAACACTTAATAATTAGAAGTTAAAAACAGAAAATCATGACATTAAAGGTAAATTAGACCAGAAAGTATGCAGTATCAATTTTCTTTACATTAAAATTGCTTATTTGAAACAAAAAAAAAGTAAGGAAATGAAAATTTCAAACTTATGTTGTGGGTTAAGCAGATATTAGTAGGGGTGTTAATATTCGACACGACACGAAAATCTGACTCGAACCCGACCCGGAAAATCCGACTCGAACCCGACCCGAGTTCAAAACGGGTCGGGTTCAGGTTCAGGAATTCGACCCGTTTGAAAAACGGGTCGGGTTCAGGTTGACCCGACGGGTTGCCGGGTCAACTCGAAAACCTGTTTAAACCCCTGCCCGTGAAGCCTGCCCGCCCTGCCCTGGCCTGCCCGCGACCCTGCCCTGGCTGCCCGAGCCCTGCCCGCCTGCCCGCGCGCCCGCCGAGGCTGCCCCCGCCTGCCCAACTACCCGCGCGCGCCAGCCGAAGCTGCCCACGTGCCGCCCGAGCCTGCCCAGCCGCCCCGCGCGCACCCGCTCACGCGCCCGCGCGCACCAGCGCACGCGCCCGCGCGCACCCGCGCCCTCGCCCGCGCACCCGCTCGCGGCAGCGCGCTCGCGTACGCGCACCCGGGAAAAGAATTACGGTATATTTAAAAGAACATATTTAGGTTTCGTTTGGAATAGTTTTTTTATTGCTTTTTAAAATGAAACTTTAAGTAAAAAAATTAAAATTTTTGTATTAAAACTCCAATTTAAGAAACAATAAAAAAGCCGTCTCAAAGGAAGCCTTAGTCAAAGGAACAAAAGAAAAAATAATCATAAAGAGAAAAATTTATATGATTTGGCTCTAAGAAATTCAATGCTTGTTAGAGAGAAGAGAAGACCTAATCTAATAATAAAAATTCATAATCGTGATGTACAAATTAAGAGCTCGCCATCACTTTCTAACATTCAAGTACATTTATGCACAAAGAAGGAAAATAAGAAATTCCCTCACATATTCGCCTTAGGATTATCCCATACACTCCGTATTTACTCATTGAGATTCCACCAAACAAGATGAAGTTGAAAGCTCTTGGAAGGATACAAGAGAAATGTTAGAACTCAGAAGCACGTTTTCAAAAGCTGTTTGGTGGAGTTGCTTGTCCGCCATTGGGTAAGTACCAAGATTAGTGCCCGGTGTGTTCCTGCTTTGTGAGGCAATTAAGCTTCCTTTTCGAGGCAAAAGAAAAAGATTAGAGGTTAATTTCAGAGTTCTGCTTCGATGGCCAATTTTAATTCGCTAGTTACTTTTGTTGAGAGGAGATTGGATTGAGAGAAATATCTTTTTCTCGTATGCTTACTTGTGGCTTTAACTGTAGAATCTTTTGACTATGTTAGGTGGTGAAAATGTCTTGCTCATTAATTCGTAAGAAAAAGGAGGAAAAAAAATAAGAATTAATTACTTTAAGGAGATTTATATACATATGATTGAATTTTTATGGATTTATATATTCAATATCTACATTTTTATACTATTTTTATAATACTACAATCTATAAAAAATAGCAAAAATATTATCAGTACTAAATTATCCGAAATAAAATACATATTTTCATACAAATTTTATTTTGCATAAATATAAAATTTTAGATATGAAATATGTAAATATATTAGAATTTAGAGGAATGTTTGTAAATACATACATTACATGAAAATCTATCATTACGGTCGGACTTTCCGGCGAATAGATATACGTCGGAAAATCCGGCGCCTAACCGGCGGAATATGTGCCGGTAATTTAACGGTGAAATTTCCAGCAAAATTTTCACCGTTTGAACACTAGCGCATGTTCTGCCGGTTTTTCGCTAGTATTTAAAACATTTTTGGTGCAATTTTTGCTAGTTATTACCGGCGAGCGTACCGGCAAAAATTACGCCGGCTTACTTAACTCAACGAATCGTTACCGACATATTATCTACCGAAAATAGGACCGACTGATAAGCCGCCGAGAAAATGCGATGGAAAGAGCCTTATTTCAACCCCTTCGCCCTGTTTCGTCTCATTTCTTTCCCTCTTCCTTCGGTTAGCTTCGCTCGCATCCGAGAGTTGCCCCGAATGTGACCAAACCCTCGCCGAATTTTGACATCGAACTTGCACTGTTCGCTGCCGTCGGTTGCCCCTACTCGCCACCTCTGGTAAGAGAAGGTCGTTGCCTCCGATTCAGGTATCTTGGTGTATTCTTTTTGCTTTTGTTATAGATGTTCTCATTAGACATTTGCAAGAGAATGAAACTTGGTGTATAGTTTTGTTTTTGTTATGGATGTTTTCTCTAGACATTTGCAAGAGAAGGTTTCTTGGTGTATGCTTTTTGGTTTTATTATGAACGTTCTCACTAGACATTTTCAGGAGAATGAACGTTGGTGTATGCTTTTTCTTTTGTTATAGATGTTCTCACTAGACATTTGTAAGAGAATGTATCTTGGTGTATGCTTTTAATTTGCTTTTGTTATGGATGTTCTCACTAAACATTTGCAAGAGAATGTATCTTGGTGTATGATTTTGACTTTAGTTATGGATGTTCTCACTAGACATTTGCAAAAGAATGTATTTTGGTGTATGTTTTTTGCTCTAGTTATGGATATTCTTAACAGACATTTGCAAGAGAATGTACCTTGGTGTATGCTTTTTGTTGATGATATTCGTCTTGTTCTTTAAATCGTCCAGACTTTTCTCCAGGACGTCCCGAACTGTCTGTTGGATGATATTCCTGATTTTGAACTAATCGTCCAGGATGATCGTAAAATCATCCCGGACGATCAGAAGAAACCATGTCTTCTAATCGTTAAGAGGAACCAGATCGTCCAGGCCAAAAGGGTTGGATTTACACTGATCGTATAGGATGATGATCGTCCTGGATGATCTTTGACGACAAGTTGAAATTTAGGGCAATTTTTGAGCCCTTCTATTTAAGGTCACTTTCTTGCTACTGTAAAAATCTTTTGTCGCTATCCTCATCTAAGAGATTCTTGAGAGGGGGAGGGAGAGCTTGGGAGAGAGAGAGAGAATCTTGTGAGGGGGAGTTTGTGAGGTGTTCACAAAGGTTACTCCAAGCAAGGATTCGAGTCATCATCTCCAGTCGTCGTCCCTTGTCCCTTGGTGTCTCTGTAGGAAGGATCGTCTGCAAGAAGATCAAGGTTCTCTGCCTGCTTCAGGAGGAAGCAAAAGGAGATAAGGTTCTCTACTTGCTTCAGGAGGAAGCGAAAGGAGGAAAGGTTCTCTGCCTGCTTTAGGAGAAAGCGAAAGGAGGTAAGGTTCTCTACCTGCTTCAAGAGGAAGCAAAAGGAGTCTGGGTTATCTACCTCACTGGGTTGGTGAAAAGGAGTTTTGTAAAGGCTTCTTTTCCTTGCTGTGGGAGCAGAAGGAAGGTCATTGAATTTTAGTGCAATACCTGGAGGGGAGGCTCTGGGGAGTGGATGTAGGTCAAGTTGACCAAACCACTATAAAATCAGGTGTGTGCATCCTTTTACAGTTCTATTTTTTAATTTATATACTTTACTTTTCTATGGATAATCGTGTGGTAAAGTTGTTGTTCTATATGATTAAACATCTCCACATCAATATATTTTTGCAATTATTTTAAAACATCCGAAAAGATTTTCAAAATTTATTTTGCTCAAGAATTTTTAAAACAACCAATTCACCCCCCCCCCCCCCCCCCCCTCCCCCCCCCCCCCCCCCCCCCTCTTGGTTAGCCTCGAGCTAGTTCACAAGGGCTTAACATCCCTAACGAACTTTCAAGTGGTATCAGAGCGGGATTCATAAAATCAAGTTTTGAAAAACTTTTAAATTTGATTTATGGCTAACTTTGGTAATAAAAACACCGCGCAAGGGTATTCTATTACTCGTCCACCCTTGTTTGATAACATACTTTTTGATTTCTGAAAAACTCGCATGTCCACTTTTTTATAATCGATTGATTATCGCATGTGGATGCTTGTTAAAGACGGTTATGATGCACTTTTTAGACTTATTAGTGGTGTTAAAACTGAATTTTCTTTTACTGAATGGACTCATGATGATAGGGACTTAGCGCAACTTAATGTTAAATATTTAAATTACTTTTTGATGTACACTAAAATCTGAAGATTACATGCGTGTGTCAACTTATACCATTGGCAAAAAAATTTGGAATAAATTGTGTACCACTTATGAGGGCACAACTGAAGTTAAACAGTCTAGGTTGAATATCTTGCTTCATGACTATGAACTCTCTCGCATGAAACCTAGTGAGTCAATATCTGAAATGTATAATATGTTCACACAAATTGTTACCTCCCTGTATGCCTTAGGGAGAGAACTCACAAATTATGAAAAAGTTAATAAAATCTTGAGATATTTGCCTTCTTCTTATGATGCCAAGATAACTGTGATTACTGAATCTAAAGATTTGAACACTTATTCTATTGATAACTTACTTGGATCACTCATTACTTACGAGCAAGAAGTGAACCAAAGACAACTTGATGCATGTGAGAAAAAGAAGGAGAAAACTATGGCATTGCAGGCGAATGATATGGATATTGATCTTCTAGGTCTGAAAGCGATAATGTTGCCTTGATCACTAGGCAATTCAAAAGCTTTCTAAGGAAGAAACACAGGAACTATCAGAAATGAAACAAAGGTAAGTTTAATAAAAATTCCAAAGGTTCTTCTGATACAGTTTGCTTTGAATGTAGAAAGCCAGAACATATAAAAGCTAATTTTCCTACACTTAAGGCTCACCCAAGCAAGGAGAAGGGAGAGGAGAAACTCAAGTTCATGAAGGACAAGAAGTGGATTCAAAAGGCTTTCTGGGTGGATTCTGCATCTGACTCCTCTGAGACTGAAGCTGAAGAGGAGACTACAAACTTTTGTTTAATAGCGGACATCTTGGTCAGTCTGATCAAGAAGAGGTATGTGAACTAACCTACGATCAACTACTTGATGTTTCTAAGAAAATTCATTCATCATATAGGAAACTAAGAAAACTCATGCTAGTCTGAAATTAGAATTCGTAAACTTGTAAAAAGAGCATGAAGTTTTATTTAATGATCATTCTACACATAATAGCAATCACATGTCATTATTTGATGAATTTGATGAGTTAAATAAAAAGCATTCTGAATTGATTATTGAGCATAATTCCTTAAAAGCATCATATGTTGAGTTAGAAGTTGTAATCAAGGAATTAGAAACTCATGCATTCGATATTGAGAGTAGGGAGCATGCATTAAGAGTAGAAAATTCAATTCTTAATAGTTCAAATAAATTCTTTGATGCTGAATTAAATGCTCTTATGAACAATAGGTAACCTCCATCACTTAAAGAATTTTATTTAAAATTCTTAAAGTATATATAATAAAAACCTAGGAAGAGGCATTATCATCCCTGTAGATTAGTTAATCATTTTCCTAACATTAGATGTTTCTCTTATGGCATGTTAGGATATATCTCCCACACTTGCACTATTCACCATAGTGCACATTGGGTTTGGAGGCCCAAATTGCATGATTCACAGCATAACACACATGTATTGCATTCTTCTTTCTATAAGAAGGAAACCAAACTTGTTTGGGTGGAACCTAAATCTGACGTTTGATGATTTTGTAGGGATGCTCTCACATAAGACCTCGTGAGAGCATATGATATCTAGATAATAGATGCTCAAGGTATATGACTGGAGATATAAATTAATTCATTTCACTGAAAGTCAGGGCTGGAGGTAAGGTCACTCTTGGAGACAACACCACCAGGAAAGTGGTGGGTGCATGTATAATTGAAAACTCTAAGAACCTTTTAATTAAAAATATTTTACTTATAGATTGACTAAAATATAACTTGCTCAACATCAATCAACTCTATGATAAAGTGTTTAGCATAAAGTTTCTAGTAAACACTTGCATTTTCAGCTTAAATAATAACACTATTTTACATGGCAAAAGGATCAACAATATTTATATGCTTGATTTAAATAATATTGAGTGTGCTGCATCATTTTACTTAAAAACTACTACTGATGAGTCATGGCTGTGGCACATAAGGTTATGTCATGCCAATATGAAAACCCTTAGAAGAGTAAACCAAAATGACTTAGTGAGAGGTATCCCCAAGCTTAAGTTCACTAAGGACCTCCTATGTGATGTCTGTCAACTAGGGAAGCAAGTCCAATCCTCTTTTCACTCTATTAAGGACATCAGCACCTCTAGACCTTTAAAAGTCCTTCACATGGATCTCTTTGGACCTATTAGCACTGCCCGGTTAGGGGGAAAAGTCTATGAATTTGTGATTGTCGATGACTACTCGAGGTTCACTTGGATAAGATTTTTGTCATATAAAGCTCAGTCATTTGATGAATTTAAATCTTTCTCCACTTAGATTCAGAAGAAGTTAGGTTATAAGATCTTGACCATTCATAGTGATCATGATAGAGAGTTTGAAAATATGAGATTTAGAACTTTTTATGAGGAGCAAGGGATTAACCATAACTTTTCAGCTCCTAGGATCCCTCAGTAGAACGGGATAGCTGAAAGAAAGAACAGGACCTTAGTAAAAGCTGCTAGATCCATGGTTGCTGAGTATTCACTTTTAAACTACTTTTAGGCAGAAGCAATGAATATAGCATGTTATGTGTTGAATAGGGTGAATGCTATATCTAAATTGAATAAGACACCCTATGAGATCATTAAGGGTAAAACTCCAAACCTGCCCCACCTCCATGTCTTTGGTTGTAAGGTCTTTATTTTTAATAATAAGAAATCATCCTTAGATAAATTTGACCCAAAATCTGATGAAGGAGTGTTCTTAGGATATTTAAGTGTGGGAAATCCTTTAGAGTGTTTAATAAGAGGACATTGGTGGTGGAGGAGACTACTCATATAGTGTTTGATGAATCTGATCCTAAGGAGTTTTGAGCTGAAGAAGAAGAGGAAATAGGAGATATTATCCAAGGAGTAGAAAATGCAAATTGATATTCTTTGAGTCATCCTAAAGAACCGATCTTAGGAGACCCTTCTGAAGGTATTAGAACTAGGTATGGACTTAGGAAGAAAGTAAATAATTCTGCATTTATCTCAATGACTGAACCTACCAACATCAATCAAGCCCTTTGTGATGAATTTTGGATCTTAGCTATGCAAGAAGAACTTAACTAATTTGTGAGAAATGATATTTGGGAGTTAGTAAAAAGACTTAAGAATCAAAGTGTAGTGGGAACCAAATGGGTCTTTAAGAATACAATGAATGATTCTTGTGTGGTGGTTAGGAGTAAGAAAAAATTGGTGGCTAAGGGGTACAACCAAATAGAAGGGATTGATTTTGAGAAGACCTTTGCCCCTGTAGCTAGATTGGAAGCCATTAGAGTGCTACTAACCTTTGCGTGTTATAAGGGATTTAAGCTTTTTTAAATGGATGTCAAGAGTGCATTTTTAAATGGGGTAATAAAAGAAAATGTCTTTGTAGATCAACCCCCAGGTTTTGAGAGTTCCCAATATCTAAATCATGCTTACAAATTAAAAAAGACCTTATATTGATTGAAACAGGCACCTAAAGCTTGGTATGAGAGGCTTAGCATATTCCTACTAAAAAGAGAGATTGTTAAGGGGAGCGTAGACACCACCCTTTTTCTAAAAAAAGTAAGAGATAATCTACTCATTATTCAGATTTATGTTGATGATATACTTTTTGGATCTTCTGATAAAAATTTATGTGATGATTTTTCTAAGATAATGAGCAAAGAGTTTGAAATGAGTATGATGGGAAAATTATCCTACTTTTTGGGGTTTAGCATAAGGCAAATATATGATGGAACTTTTCTTAATCAATCAAAGCATACTAAGGATATCTTAAAGAAATATAAAAAGGATAAAGCCAAGCCAATCAACACTCCCATGAGTTCCAGTGTTCAGTTAGATAAGGATTCGAATGAAAAATCTATTGATCAGAAGAAGTACAGAAGAATAATTGGATCACTCTTTACCTGACTGCTAGCAGACCTGATATCATGTTTAGTGTTTATCTTTGTGCTAGATTTCAAGCTGATCCTAAAGAATCCCACCTGACTGTAGTTAAGAAAATCCTTAGATATCTCTTAGGGACCCAAAACTTAGGAATCTGGTATCCTAGGCATAACACCTCTTTTGAAATTATTGGATATTCTGATTTTGTAGGGTGTAGGATGGATAAAAAGAGCACTTCTGGAACTTGCCAATTTATAGAATAGTCTTTAGTCTCCTGGTCTAATAGAAAATAAAACTCTATTGTACTTTCCATTGTTGAAGCTGAGTACATTGCCTTAGGAAGTTGTGTGGCCCAAATCCTTTGGTTGAAGCAATAAATTCTGGATTTACAATTATGTGTTGGCATAATTTCAGTTTTATGTGATAACACCAGTGCCATCTACATCTCTAAGAATCCTATCCAACATTCAAGAATCAAACACATTAACATAAGGCATCACTTAATTAGGGCCATGTTACCAAAGGGGACATTGAGTTACACCATGTAGTAGCTAAAAACCAACTAGCTGACATCTTTACTAAATCACTGGCCTTTGACACATTCAGCATTTTAAGGACTAGATTGGGTGTGATTGGCATAAATGCATGAATTTAATGAGTACTGATTTCTGAATTTTTCTATTTTTAATTTTTCTTTTGATTTTTATTTGATTTTATGTCTGTTTTTTTTTTTAGATCTTTCATTTTCTTATTGACTTTTTTTATTTGATTTGCTTATTGGATTTGGTTATTTCTATTTATGTGCTTTTCTCTTGGTTTTTTATTTACTATTTTTTTCTTAAGAATCAGATCACTACTCACTACTACTAATAAACTAGATTTCTGACTGAGAGTTTTGCCTTGATTTTTATTTAGAAGCTTATAACCAGTGATTGAATCCTCTGAAACAGTTAAAATAAAGAAACATTGATGATTATTTCTCTTCCTCTAACTCTTTTAATGATGTATTTTTTCTTTTGAATAGACATCTTTTTTCAAAATTAAAAAGGGTGGACTTTGAAATAGAGATCTTTTTATCTTCCTACAGTATTCTATCTCATATGAGTAGTATTCAAATCATTGAATCACTTTTGGGTTTTTTAATCAAGTGATTGCATTTATCATAAGAGAAGGATTCTGAATTGTGGATTACTGTTCCTTATCTAAAAGAGTGAGTCTTCTCCTTTTCTCTTATATATGGAAAATAATCTCACAATTGAGAGTCTTTTAGAGATTTTAAAAGAAATGGAGTGTGTAAAAGATGCGCAAAGTGCGCCAATTAATAGAAAAATAGGCACAAAATGAGCCCAACACTGAAAAGATGTGCAATATTCATCAATAAAATTGAAAAAATACACAAAGTGTATTAAAATCAAAAGATGCGTAAAGTATGTCAAATAATTGAAAAAGAGGCACAAAATGAGCCCACAAAGAAATAAGCTTCCTCTTCTTTCAAATCTTTAAAAAAACTTAGAAGAATTCATGTATCACTTAATATATTCAAATACTTAAGAGTGAAAATCATAATTTTTGATTCTCTAATTTGCAATTCTGTCATATCAGATGTTTTTTCTAGAACAAGGTACGAAAGGATCATGTTTCTTATCTAACTTCTTATTTTTTGAATTGATTTTTGTTTCAAAGGGATTTGAACCTGTAAGGTGTCCGAGGTAGGAGTTACAAAAATCAATTTTCCAACTTTTCTAGATTTCAGCCCGTTGATTTCTTCTTATTGGCTTTTGAATTGAAAATTAAGAAAAAATTCTGATTTATTAGAGTAGATCGATTAAAAAAAATTATTTTTAGTATTATTTCATCATTTTTTATTTTTTCTTTCTTTGATTTGATTTATTTTTTTGTGATTTTTGGGTCTTATAATCATTCCTCTCCATCCTTTATTTTTTTTATTTTTGCTCACATCGTCTTGGATGATCCCCACATCATCTTAGATGATATGATCAAATCATCCCCATCATGAACCAACGACTGATCTGAACCTATTATTGGTGATCGTCCTGGATGATACTCCTCATCGTCCTAGATGATTCATATGGCAGTAATTGGACGACTTAAATTTGGCTCATCCGATTCATTTATTGCATCTCATCCTAGATAATCCACCTAATCATCCTGGATGATACTTTTAGTCAAAAGTCATATAGCCTAACTCATCGGGACGATCGCCTGTGTCTAAACATCCTGGATGATATCTGATCATCCTAGACGATCTGACTGCCTTTTTGACTAATCATCCTGGATACAATTATTACTACCTATCATCCTGGATGATCTCATGATTATCCTGGATGATATAGTCGATTTCTATTTAAACAGCCAATCTCAGCCAGCTTTCTTCACCAATCTCTCTTTTTCCACTCATACAATCTTCCTCTTATGGCTAGTGGCAAAAGGTCTAAGCAGTAGGGAGCAAGTTCCTCCAGGGGGAATGTCGATCCCCGCTTTACCGATGCAGCTGATCAGGATGCATTCCAAAGCTATCTCGATGTAGGGATTACTCAGTCTAAAATAGTGAATCCATGCATCCTCACCTATTCGGTACTGGACCTCTTTGCTCACACCTCCCTCACCTTCATTCTGACACTTGCCTTTCCATTTAGTACTGATCCTCTTCGTGTCTTTTTTACGAACCTTCACATTGATTCTTCCTATACCTCCCTTCACTCCTATGTTAACAGACGCCCTGTAGAATTAACCACTCAGGACTTTCATGATATTCCCCAACTTTTCATCACTGGCGATAAGCTTCACCTTTTGTCCTCTGATCCTGATTTTAACTTGAGTGTCACCAATCATTTCCTTAGGAACACCAATGCCCCGTACCACGATAATGCTTACACTTCTTTAGTCAAGGATGCTAGAATAATCCAGCACGTCCTTTGATCTTCTATCATTCCAAAGGCTGGTAACTGTATCCATATTACCCCTTTGCTATCAATGACTACCTACTACATCATTGCCCGTTGTGACTTCAATGTTACTAGTCTCCTATTTTGCTACATTGAACACTTAACTAGCATTAGAGATCCATGCCACAGGAGTCGTCCCAACTTAGCCTTAGGACACATCATTGCATATACTCTTGAAAAAAATATAATCTTTAATATTCAGTTTCAGCAAATGTCCTTTCTTCCTTCTACTCCAACAACTCTTTCCATGTTCTTCACAGCACTCATCTTTATCCAGAGCCTAGCATGGTTGTTGAGGGATAAGAGGAAGAAGCTGCTCCTGAGCCTGCTGCACCTGCTCCTTTCTATTTGGAATCACCATTGGATCACCTGGTGCACATATTTGACCAGTGGGAGACCCGCTTTGACTCCTACATGGTTGCCCAGGAGCAGAAGCACGCTGAAGATGTGAATCGATTCAATGTCTATGTCGCCTAGCAGTAGCAGTAGCACGACCAAGATATGGCCTGGTTTGGAGAGCAGTTCACCACCATTCATTGTCTGTTTCAGTCACCACCACCTCCTCCTCCATATGATCAGGGTCCCTCTTATTACTAGCTTGATTGCTTTTCCTATTTTTTTAGTGATATTTTTGTACAGTCTTTTATGTTTCTCTATACTGTTTTTCCCTTTTTGAGTTGTCAAAAGGGTGAGCAGTTTATGTTTTGGTTATTATACTATTTGAGTTCTCAGTATTCAGTGTTCTTGTACTATTTACCTGGCTAATAGAATTTGCATTGCTTAGTTTTCCTTGCTCTGTATTTTATTTACTGAATTAAAAATTATCTAACAAACGTTTTTGCCATCATTAAAAAGGGAGAGATTGTTATAAATCTGGATTCAAGGATTATGATTTTGATGATAAAAAATATTTCTATTTCTGTTTGAGTATCTAACCTTTTAGGTTCACAAGATCAATTATAATTCAAGCCAGCTCAAGATCGAGTCAGTCTATTTTTGTTTCAAGTTCAATGTAATTTTTTACCTTTCTTGAGTCAAATGTAATGTAAAGGATCCCCAAGCTAAGTAATCTTACACACACACACACTTAGGGGGAAATTTTTAATGAGTTAGAGTTTCTGTTCTAATTTTGTTCATATTATCCTGAATGATATTAATATCATCCTGGATATTGAAAATAAAAACCCTAATTAGGGAAGTCATGTTAAGTCGATCTGATTAAGCAGATCATTCTGGATGATACTCCCATCGTACAGGACTATATGCTCAAATCAAAAAATCTTAGTCGCCAGACTAAGTTAGGTAAGTTTTTATTTTTAGTATTTTGGCCTAATGGTCCCAGATAATATGTGTATCGTACATGACGATTCATTACAATCATGCCTAAATTAGTCAGGTGATTAAGAATTGATTGATCGATCATATCATCCTGGATGATCAATTAGAAATTCTCTTCATCAAGTGTATCTCAACTGGACGACCCGAACTGTCTGCTAGATGATATTGCAATTTTTAAACTAATTGTACAGGATGATAGATATATCATCCTGGATGATCAAGTCATTTTGAAATTGTCCAGTATGATTGTCCTAGATGACCTGAATTGTGTGCCAAATGATATTGGACATTTTTGAACTAATCGTATAGGATGATAGATATATCATCCTGGACGATCAAGTCATTTTCTTTAAATCATCTAGACTTTTCTCCTGGACGTCCTGAACTATCTGCTGGAAGATATTCCTGATTTTGAACTAATCATCCAGGACGATCGCAGAATCATCCCGGATGATCAGAACAAATAATATCTTCTAATCGTCTAGAGGAACTAGATCGTCCAGGCCAAAAGGGTCTGATTTACACTGATCGTACAGGAAGATAATCATTATGGATGATCTTTGACAGCAAGTTAAAATTTAGGGTAATTTTTGAGCCCTTCTATTTAAGGTCTCTTTTTTGCTACTATAAAAATCTTTTGCTGCTATTCTCACTTGAGATATTCTTGGGAGGGAGAGGGAGAGCTTGTGAGAGAGAGATATAATCTTGTGAGGGGGAGTCTGTGAGGTATTCATAAAGGCTACTCCAGGCAAGAATTTGAGTCATCATCTCCAGTCATCGTCTCTTTGTTAACCTCATTTTTGTAAGAGGTCAGTAGGACCAATCCAGACCTTAGGATCTTTCTAATCCTTAGGATTAATCTTGACCCTAGGATCAATCTGATCTTAGATTAATCCAGACTTTAAATATTAATCTAGACTCAAATTAATTTTAAACTCAATTCAATTAAACTCCATGCTAATCTAAAACTTAGGATTCTTTCTAGACTTCAGATCCTATGATCTACTCTAAACCTTAGGATTCCTCTGGGTTTTCCATCTTAGATTTATTTAGATCTTAAGATCAATTCAAGATCAAGATCTTAGGATTTTTAGACTTTAGGATTCCCCCAGGTTTTAGGTCCTAGGATCTACCCATATTCTAGATCATCCCAGACCTCAGATCCTAGGATTTATAAATTTTAGGATTTCCCTAGATTTCTAACCCTAGGATCTACCCTGACTTTAAATCAATTTAGGTATTAGGATTCTCCTAGACCTTAGATCTATCCAGACCTTAGGATCTACTCTAGATCCTAGGATTTTGCTAGACTCTAGATCATCTGATCTTCTTAAACCCTAGGATCTACTATAGACCCTAGGATCTCCCTAGAGTTTAAACTTCAGGATCTACTCTAGATCCTAAGACTCTTCTAGAATCCAAACCCTAGGATATCTAGACTCCAGGATCTTCTTAGAGTTCAGCCCCTAGGATCTAAGTGCAATCAAGGCAAGACTCATATCAGTCCTTAAGAACGAGATATAATCAGATGTTGGGGTCAAAATATTTTCTTGCATGAATTTTTAAGAGAATAAGGTAAGCATTTAAACAAACTCAATAGTGAAGACACTAAGAGATGTTAAGCACTTATCAATTAATTGAGATAAGTCTGATTCACATATTTCTTAAAGTGTGAAAATTTCATCAAAGAGAAGAATAATTATTTTTAGAAATGAAATATTTACCTCTCGATCATCTTGAGCCTATGATGCATGGAAATAGATTCAAAAGTTTAGTAATGTAGGTTGACTCTATCTAAACCCAAAAAGGTTAGGGATTTAACTTTTGCTAACCCAGCTTAAGCTCCCTACAAGCTAAACTAGGCTCTCTCCCTCATATATGTATATTTTGAATTAAAATCTGATTCAAAAGAGCTTAAATTAGAGAAAAAAATTACATCTTTTCAATCTTCTTGCGTGAAAATATTTTTTTATATCTAATAGAATATCATTGCATAATGATGAATCCAAAATCATAATTTTCATACTCAAGTATTACAAATACCAAAGGGCATGGTTTCTGAGACTAAGAGATCTACAAGAAAGGAAAGCCACTTATTCATTCATTTTGGGCTTATTTTATGCCCCTTAACTTAGTTTGGCGCACTTTGCACATCTTTTAATTATTTGATACACTTTATACATCTTTCATTTGTGGCGCACTTTGCGCATCTTTTCATTATTTGATACACTTTGTGTATCTTTCATTTTTTGGAGCACTTTGAGCATCTTTTCATTTTTGTAATTGACTTTCTTTCTAAATCTCTAAAAGAAAACTTTCTCAGTTGTAAAATTATCTTCCAAATATAAGAGAAGAAAACTCACTCTCTTATATAAGGAAGAAAAATCCACAAAGCAAATATGATCCTATGATAAGAATGAACAACCTGATTAAGAAAATTGTGAGGTAGATTCATTAGCATGCAAAAGATGCCTATGAGATAGAAAATTGAAAGATGATGGAGAAAATATTCATTTCTAAATCTAATTTCAATTTGATATAGATTTTAGTTCAAAAATAAAATCACCCCAAACAAGGGATGGGAGGGAGGGCACATACTCTTCTATGGATCATCATAAATTTCTTTTTCTTTCTTTAAGTGTTTAGAGGAGTCAACCAACACTTCACATTTTTTAAAAAATAGAGATAAATTATTTATTAAAAAAAATAAATCATATATTCTCTGAGAAAAGTTTGCTCAAGAGTTTACCTTGTATTTTAAACTCTCAGACTTTTCTCAAATTAACTTTTCTTTTAAAAATTTTGCATATATTAAATTTAAGGACCCCACCATTAAAGATGGAATTTGGATTTTTATTTGGACTGGTATGGATCAAGATCTGGTCTAAAAGAGCTCATATAAGGGAGATGATAGAAACTAGAGTTTACTCCAATGTACGAACCATATCATTTCATCGTATCACCTTTAAGGATAACCTCATACTCTTCATAACGAACGTCGTGTGGTAGATGACAAATCATTGTGGCCACACAGACTATTGAAAAGTGAAGAAGCTCCTTTAAAGGGGGTACAGATACAGAGAAATATTTTCAGGAGGTAGGGGGACTCCCCCTGTGAAGTGCAAAACTCAGGCATAGTATTTTTTCAAATACTGCCCGTTGATGACAGGCATAGGGTGACCACTATTGGCATCAACGAGTAGGTATGCACCACCTTCATAAACTTGCTCTACAGCGAAGGGGCCTTCCCAAATAGGCTCGAACTTACCACTTTGATGACTTCACGAAATGATAGGCTTACGCAAAATAAGGACCAACTCGCCAACCTGGAAAGCACAAGGTCGGACAAGGCAATTATGTGATCGAGCCATACAAGCCTAGTATAGTTTGAGATTTTAATAAGCTTGCAGACGACGCTCTTCTAAACCATCAAGCTCTTCCATCCGTAGTCGGGCGTTATCTTCATGGAAAAGATTGTGGCTGACTGCCACATGTAACACGAGGGGAGCTCGACCTTAAGTGGGAGGACAACTTCAACCCTGAAGGCCAGAGCATATGGGGTAGACCGAGTAAGAGTACGATATGTAGTCCTATAAGCCCATAATGCCTCGGGAAGTCTATCGTGCCACTCTCGCTTATTTACGACCAGGATTTTCCTTATTAATTACACAAAAGTTTTGTTAAATGCCTCCACCAAGTCATTGGCTTTGGGATAGTAAATCGAAGAGTTTCGCCAATTAATGTTATGGCAGCGAGCAAATCTGGCAATCTTGGTGCTTCTAAATGACGGGTCATTATCCGAGATGATATGGCACGGGACATCAAAGCGATAGATAATGTGATCCCGAAAGAAACACATGACATCTTCTGATTTGACTTCCTTAAGTGGCACAGCTTCTGCCCACTTAGAGAAGTAGTCAGTAGCAGCTAAAATGAACATATGACCCTTAGAGGAATGAGGGTCGATAGGACCCACTACATTCAAGCCCCAGCCCTCAAATGGCTAAGATGATACAGTAGGGTGCAACGGATTAGGGGTTGGTGAATCACCGTGTTATGGATTTGGCACTATTGGCACCTTCTAGCGTGCTCCATGCAATCATTGATCATAATCGGCCAATAATAACCAAGACATTTAATTTTGCCTTTTATTTTAGGTCCTAACTGATGGGCACGGTAGAGACCTTCATGTATCTCACCCATGACCTTGCGAGCCTCCTCGTTATTGAGGCAATGCAACCACATTTGGTCAAAAGAGCATCGATACAAGGTGTCATTCATATAAGTGAATGATAGAGCCCTCTTTCTGATTTGAGTAGCGAGGGACTTATCATCTGGAAGCCTGTCATGCTTTAAATATTATATAAAAGGTACTCTCCAATCTGACTCTTCCTCAACTGAGAATACTATGAGGGTTTGATTGGGAGAAGACAAGTCTACGGGGCATAGGGCTTGACGACACTAGATAATGATAGACAGTGGGTTGCCAGTTGGGTCAGCCAGTTCCTTTGCTAATTTGGCTAATGCATCTGCCTTTCCATTTACAGATCTAGGGATCTTAGCCAAAGTTACTTCAGGAATTAAGCACAGGAGTTCCATTGCTTTGTTATGATAGGGAAAGAGCTCAGGCTTAAGCACTTTATAGATTCCCGCAACTTAATTTATGATCAGTTGTGAGTCTCTAAAGATTTTCACATGTATGACATTCATCTGAATGGCTAACTCTATTCCCAAAATCAAAGCTTTGTACTCAGCTTCATTATTAGTACGAGGTTCTAAAAAACTGTTAGAATATCTCAGAGTATGACCTTCAGGGGATACAAAAATGAGGCCCAAACCTACCCTAACTATAGGAGTTTCATTCAGGCTCAAGGCTTTAACAGATGACACACCATCAAAGTAGAACTCCCAAGTAGGGGACTCCTATTCATCCACACTCATGATTAGTTCATCAGGTAGATCATCATTGAGTGGGGAATCTACAAGGATCGGCTGAACAGCAAGAAAATCAGCTAGAGCATGTCCTTTGACGGTCCGCTGAGGGATAAAAGTAATGTCAAACTATAATAGGATCATAGACCATTATGCTAGACGACCTGAGAGGGTCGGACGGGTTATTAAATACTGCAAATGGTTGACACAAGAGATCAGGTTGACTTTATGTGAACGCATATAATGCCTAAGCTTCTGTACCGTGAAGATTAATGCTAAACATTGCTTTTCCATTGATGGGTACTTCAGCTCTGCGGGTATCAACTACCTGCTGAGGTAGTACAAGGCATTTTCCTTGCCTTCCTCATTCTCTTGAGCCAACAGTGCACCCAAAGACACATCAGGGCCATAGTATAGAGAATTAATGGTCTCCCCGGGATGGGTGCAGCTAGGACAAGGGGGTTCATCAGGTAGTACTTTATACTCTCAAAGGCCTCCTGATAATGCTCATCCCAATGGAAATTGGCGTCCTTCTTTGCTAGGGCATCGAAGGGATGGCACCGACCAGACAGATTGGAGATAAATCTCCGCAGGAAGGCAAGTTTTCCTTGAAAAGACCTTAGCTGGGTAAGGCTCTTATGAGGTTTTAAGTCTACTATAACTTTGATCATGGAAGGATCAATCTCAATGTCACGGTAGCAAACTATAAACCCTAAAAACTTTCCTGCATTGACTCCAAATGCACATTTCAGAGGATTCATCTTTAAGTCATACTTACGTAGGCGCTCAAAAATGATTCGTAGATCTCGAAGGTGATCTCCACGGACCTTTCTTTTGACTACTAGATCATCCACATAGCATTCAACTTGCTCGTGTATCATCTCATCGAAGATAACAGTCATAGCACGTTGATAGGTGGCCCCGGCATTCTTGAGACCGAAGGGCATCACCTTATAATAAAATACTCCTATAGGTGTACGGAAAGTGGTAAACTTCTCCTCCTCGGGATCCATCTTTATTTGATTATAACCAGATGAACCCTCTATGAAGGAGAAAATACTATGGGACGATGTTATATCCACCACAAGCTCGGGGATAGGAAGAGGAAAATCATCCTTAGAACATGCCTTGTTTAAATCATGGAAATCGATGCAGACACGAATCTATCCACTCTTCTTTCAGACTGAAATAATGTTGGTAAGCCAAGTAGGGTACTTCTTTTTATGAATGAAACCAGCTTCTATAAGCTTCTTGGTTTTAGCGATCACCTGTTGTTCTATTTCCAACCTCATCCTACGAGGTGATTGCTTAACAGGGATTGCATCAGGCTTGATAGCTAATTTATGGACTGCTACATCCGGGTTTAGATCAGGCATCTCGGTGTAGTTTTAGGCAAAGCAGTCTCTAAACTCTGAGAGTAGCTTGATGTATTCTTGAGCCTCTAAGTCAGATAATAAGATACTATGAAAAATAGGTCTAGGACCTAATTTAGTGCCTAAGTTTACCTCACACAGTTCGTTCGTGGTGGAAGTGATGGAATCTTTAAACTCTCGAGGAGCATCAAGTACTTTGTCCTCGTCATTATTCGGGTCTTCTTCGTTAGTAAGATAAACAACTGGATATGAGTGGGAGACAGCCCGAATGTTGGCATGAGTAGACTGACCCTTCTCAACGTAACCCAAGCATTGCTGGATTTGAGGTATATCAGTTCGCCAAACACGTTCTTACTGTAGAGCTCGTTCATCGGACCAAGTCGAAGGAACGACACCCCGCTCTACGTAGCCTTCCACAACAGGGGAAAAGTAACGAGGGACATTTACGATCTCCTTACCCGTAGCGATCTCCGTAGGACCCTAACTCTCAGGACCTAATGGGGCACCTATACTATGGGATAAGGAGGCACACTCACTAGCTCATGGTGGCATAAAAGATTTGTATAATGGAAGTACGAAAGATTTATTAGTTTATGGTGAGCCACCAACACTAGTGGAAGGAGTAACAACAGATCCTTGATGAGGTTCTTTGACTGTTATCCCACACATCTGATGGGTGAAAGATTGTTTATTAGTGGTCGGACGTCGGAAGTCTCCTTCCTCGTCTGAGCTACTATCAACCATCAAACCACCTTCAGGTATCAAGTACCTACGGAAGGTAGGGAACGAACTATAGTCAGCCAAACTCAAGGCTGGAGAGGGGACTGAACGATGAGGGATGTCGATCATCTCATCATCAGAAGAGTCAGACTCGACAGTCAGAAAAGAAGTGTATAAATACGAGGGAGGTGGAATTCGAGTGTCAAAGTTTCTCGCAGGGTGAGTAGACTCTCTACCTCTACCTCATCCTCCCCTACCTCTACTAAGGAGAACATCGTGCCTGACTGCAAACTGGAAAGGAGCTCTAACAGGATCTGCAGTGAAAATATCTGCCTCAATACTAACCTGTGATGGACCCTGTACAGGTAGTTATATAGGACCCTACGCAGGTAACTGCGTGGGACCTTATACAATACTGGCAGGTATCACTGGTGACTGGGCAGGAGGAGGTCTACGAGTCTTGTGAGGTATGTAATGCTCAACATCATCGTAAATAGAGACCTCATGCACGGAAAAAGGTTAGGTATCCCCAGGAATGGAATACTTGATATCATTCCTTATATACTTCATACATTGGTGCAAGGTAGAGGGCTCCATTCTGTACTCGTGAAGCCAAGGCCTTCCTAAGAGAGCTCTGTATGAAGTATCAGCTTGGATTACATGAAACTTTGCCTCGGTCAGGAAAGCTCTGAACCTAAAATGTAGGGTGATGGACCCTAGAGCGCGCTGGCCTTGCTCATTGAAGCCTTTTAGCATAATCTTATCAAAAGTGAGCTTCATATGACCTAGGGAGAGGCTCTTTAAAGTTTCATAACTTAAGATATTAACTGAAGCCCCTTGGTCAATGAGGACCCTATTCAACTCATAACATTGACTTCAACAGTGACGTACAAGGGATGATTGTGCTTGGAAGTCCCTAAGAGAAGATTACAATCTAAAAAGGTAATATATGGAATCTCTCTCAAATGACATGTATCCTCAACATACTCGGAAGCCAAGAAGGCTTGATAAGACTCTAGTTTAAGTAGTGCTTGCACTAGGGTCTCTCTCAAGTCAGGAGACATCATTAAAGCATCATAGATGCTAAGAAGGGAAGGATTTTTTCTTAAATGAGCCAACACATTATAGTCGACCTCCAGCTGAGGGCCTTTCCCTTTCTCTTTAGACTGCTCTTGGGAGGAAGGGATAGGATCATCGTGCTGGGTAATAATATTTTTATCTTTTTCTTTTATGTCCTTTAGCCATCCTGGGTGGAAGGACCTTCCCTAAACATAGGTGAACTTCCTGTATTGAGTCATCCTCAACAGGAGATTCACTTGGTTCAGCGGTGATGGCTTGTGCTTGCTCCAAGGAAAGTGACTGGAGTGGGTTCTCGGATTCATCTCCTGAATCCATGTAACAACCACCCTCTGGAATTATGAACACAGGTTCTTCGTCACACTCAGACTCACCATCACATACAGAATTATTATAAGAAATATGTAAAATGCTAGAAGAGCGAGTGCTAGAAGAAGTAGAAGTAAAAGTAATAGGAGCAGAACACCAAAAGTATGTCAGAATCACCTTCTTCTATTATTTCATCATCATTCGAAGGGAGAACAAAATCCTTCAGCATAAGTGCTGGAAGGCATCCCGTCTTCCCCTCAGAAGTTACAACAATCTTTTCTTTCTCATACATTTTCTTTTTACATAAATCAGAAAAAGAAATGTGCTCAGTAGGCACTACAACAGAAGAAAAAGAAGAGAAAGGTGCTGGCGAAGCAACTGGGCTGGCAACTGTCGACTTGGCCTGCGTAGGCCTCCTCTCAACTGCCTTTGAACTCTAAACTGCCTGTCTGATCATCTACTTTGTCTTCCAATAGAGTGCTAGCTGTCACTCTCCCTCAGAACTTCTAGGTGATCTGCTACTACTACTCTGGCTGTCACTTTGACTATCACTGTAACTGCTGGAGCCCGAAATCATCGAACTATCTGAGATGTCTTACCCTTGGGCTGTACCAAGTAATTATCCTGTAGGTGGATCTACCCACTAGCCATGAGTTTCTCAACTCTATCCTTGAACACATAACAGTCTTCTATAACATGCCTGATATATCTATGGAATGGACAATAGAGTGGGTGGTCTGTCTGTCCCTCCTCCTCCACTCTACTATTTATCAGGAATGTTAGGATGTTTTTTTTAATAAGGAATTTAAAAATTTTATGTACACTTTCCCTTTTAAAGGGGTATTCCTTACTGAGCTTCTCCCGTAGGTACTGCTGACTCTCTTGGGTCCTACGGGAGGGTCTAGGCTGCACTGCTGACTGACTCGGTGTGTGAGACTGCTGAGGTAGTGCTGAACTGACTAAGGGCTTCTTGCCCTTATCCAATAGTCCATAGGTACTATGTACCTCCCCTCTCCTAGGTGGAGGTGCCCCTGAAGACTCCTGCCGCTGAGGTCTACGTGAAGGTTGACTCTCAACCTTAGAAGGGACTGCATCGGGTATGTTGTCCTACAAACTAATTACCTTTGTCAACAACTTCTAAAGGTTCTAATGCTGAAACCCTTCAGATAAGGTGCTATTAGAATATATATATTCTTCAATAGGATCTCTACTGCATACTGCTCCTGTAATTGGGGCTCACACTATAGGTTGAGATTCCTCCATCTAACTATATAATATGGGAGAGTCTCTCGAGGATACTATCTAGTCACAACTAGCTCTCCAACTGTAACCCGGTGCTCTACACTGATAAATATCTGTATAAATAACTGCTCCAACTCTACAGAGGTACGTACTGAATCATTAGGGAGGTCGATGTACTAGGTAAAGGCCACCCCAACTAGACTGCTGATGAAAAGCCTCAACATCAGTGCATCATTCCCTCCTATGTTGAAGCAGATGGCTCGGTACTGGGTCACGTGCTACCTTGGGTTCCCAAACCCATCAAAGACTCTGAACCTAGGAGGGACAAAACCAGGGGGTAGGGCTTGTGCTCATACTATACTGGGTAAGGATGCCCCATGCTAACTACCTCTCCAGACTTCTTGGAGAAAATGGCCTGCTCAACCTTCTAGGCTATCAGATTCTGAATCTATCCTGCTGACAACTGAGCTGACTGACTCTGAACTGAGGTAGTAAAAATCACTGTTGTAGGTGCCTGTGGAACTGCTCTCAGGATCCTGTCTACTCCTACAGGGCCATGTGCTACTATAAGTGCCACTGCTGGCTCATCCCTGGACGTAGTGGGAGTACATATGCCCGTCATCTGGGCATCGCCCCCAAGGCTGTCAGCTGAGCGATCATCACTGACATAGCCCTAGCCATCTCTGTCATCTGAGTTTGTAACTATAGTACTATGGAATCTGTCTCAACTGATCAGGGAGATCCTCCTACTTCAGCTTCCCCCTGCTCATCTCATCATATGCCTCTCTCTGCTCATCTGAGTGGCCTCGTCTAGTAATCACACATACTTTGTGCACCGGTACATCCCCATCCGACTCCTCCTCGAGTAAGGCATCCTCAAGTGCATCGTCCTCAGAGAGGGTCTGATGAAAAGCCACTATGTACGAACTCAAGGGGGAAGAGGTCCTATAAGGGCTAAGGGCTGGCTCTGCCCGAACTGGTGAACCACCAGGAGAAACTGAAACATCTACATTTGTCATTGCATCACAGACCATTGAAACTACCTCTGATCCAAAAGGAAAAACTATCGCTAACTACTCAACTACCTGAACTGGTTGCACTGCCTCGATAGGGGACTCTGTCTGTCATCGTCTCCGCACCCATCTACTGTGATGGGACCCAGTAGGGGCAACTGGCTGCTGCGGGGCTACCATAACTGAACTGAGCTGGGGTCTAGGAGGTTCCAACTATTATCTTCGTCCATGATAACATAGGCATTATCTAATAACTAGAGCAACTATCTTTGGTCTCACCGATGAAATTGAACTAACAGGCTGCCTAAGTGGCTGTCCTCTCTGCCACATGTACCTCTGTCTCGAAATCTGTCTCTGTAATTGGACGGACGCCTGAGAAATCTGGTGGAGTAACCTCTCCTAACTAACATGGCCTTGACCCCGCGTTAAGTGGATGATGCTTCGAATCCTCTGAGAGAGGATTCGAGCGACATTATCCTTGGGGACCCTAGCGCTTGGTAAAGTAATAGTGATAGGAGGGGCCGCCACAATACGAGCGACATCCTCCTCATCACCACTGTGTGTCAATGGAGAGAAGCATCCTCCCTGAACTGCTGCTATCTCAAGGGCAACTCTATCATCTGGAGTAGGTAAAACTGCAACTAGTCATGGTGCCCGCTGCCCGGGGACCACTCTCCTCTGAACTGGCTCCTTGTGAGCCAACGAATCTGTCATCTGCTATCTATCTGCCTCGGATGCAGCTATTCAGAATCTACAGTTTCTATTCCTCTGGGCCCTTCTCCCAAGGCCGGAGGCGGAGGACGAAGTAACATCTGAACCCACTGCTTGAGTGACAGGGGGAATAGGGACTACAGGAAGTGTCAGGGTCTGCTCGAGGGTCTCTAGGTGAGACAACCAAGCGAAAGCTGAAACTCGATGAGAGGAAGGCGAAGGAGCCTCAGTCTGGGCACCCCTCTTCCTGGAGGAAGAAGGAGGGGGGACCCGAACACGAGTTGCCTCTGTCGGAACAATAGGTAGAGTAACTACTGCCTGCCGGTGCTAAGGGGCCGGGGCAACCTGAACAATTGGTGCGGTAAGCACTGATCGCCTGACCGCTGGACGAGTGGGCTGAACTGGGAGTGGTCTAGGCACTGGTTGCCTAACCACAGGGTGTGCCGGCTGCACACGAACGGGAGTGGGACGAGCAGGTGCCCGGGCTGTCCGCCGAGTAACTAGATGTCTGAAAGGTCACATGGCTGTGCGAGCTCTCCTCTAGGGAGGAGAGTAGGCAGCAGCCTCAGCAATGGTCGGTCCACCAAGAGTGACAAAGGTCGAGTCAGTAAAGGAACCAAAATTGATTCCTCCAGCAGGAGGACTAACTAGCAGGGACTCAGGAAGTGTCACCCACGCATCAGAATCGAAACGAAAAGTCACGGAAGAGGCCATGGCACTGTCTGCCAAGAAGAACAAAAGAGAAATTTGAAATGATTAGTAGAAGATCATCACACAAGAAGCAGAGAGATAGATAAGGGATGGAATGACCTGGAAGGTTAGAAGGAAAAGAAGAAAACTAGGGGGGAACCCTAGCTAAGAAGAAGGAACAATCCTAACTAAGGAAGGACCCTAACTAAGAGTGGGATGGATCTAATCTAAGGAGTACCAATCCCGAAGTACACACAAAAAAGAATAATATAGAGTCCAAAGATGGAGAGAGAAACATGTCCCACCATGGTCGCCAGAAACTTGTGGACCTTCGAAAGGAACAAATTAATGCCACCCCGCGGGGGATATTGTATTGCCAATAGGAGGGCAGATTCGATCACACATACGATCAACCATTGAGGATAGCGGCTTTCACTAGTGCACCCCGATGGATAATAATATGTATGATCTGATCATCACAACGAATTTTTCCCAACGAATATATCAGCTCGAGTGGGGTTTATTTGATAGTGGGATTCAGTTTCCCACGGGCGCAAGCCCCCGTGGTTAATTACATCTCAAATTGGGGCCTGAGAAGACTCTCAATTAATGATTCTATATTATTCTCTCAAAATGGGATTGGCACATAGGGGGAAGACTAGGAAATCCTACTCAAAAGAGAAAGAAGGGTTCAACTCGGCTTAGTCAATATGCACGACTCAGATCAGCATCCGGAGGGACTAAGGTAGTGAGAAGAAACTGGAGAAAAGAAATAAATCATGCACTCAAAGCATATAGGAGAGAAGGATGGAGGTAACGTCATTCATGTGATGCGGATAGGTAGGATTTATTATATCTGGACGATAGAAGACTTACCTACTGATGAGGCATACTATGAAATAATAGTAGCCTTGAATCTTAGATCTAGAGTGGGTCTAGTGCTCTACGTAACACTAACACCCGTGTCCTAGTTAATGTAATGTAAAACCTGGACTTACCCCAGCCTAGATTGGGGAGCCAGCTAACCACCTAGCCGCTTCAAAACCATGAGTCCAGACATTTTATCAAAGATGGGTGTGTAGGTTATAGTTTTTAGAATTTGAGGCTGACATCTAGAGAGATTCCTAAGTAGCCTCGTACTTATGTAGGGTGAATGCTACTAGATCTAATGTAATTAAAATTTTAATTTAGTTGATTTCTAATGCAATGCATGCTAGTTAAAGTATCCAAATCAAGTATGCATGAAATTTTAAAAAGGCTTATAAAAATAGATTTTTAGAAGTAGATTGGGCTTCCCAAGGTCCGGCACCTCATCCTCATAAGCCAAATTATCTAGACTCTACCCACAGGTAGGGAAGTGTCTTACAGAAAGAGAGAGAAAATATATTAATACGCATGCGACCCCGAATGATTTCGATAATTCCCTAAATCGTTAGATTTCTAAGTTATTTAAACCCTAAATTTTTAAATATTAGTTAAGAGTATAAAATATTTTAGTCCTTAGAGAGCCTAACGAAGTCCAGGCTAAAATAAAAGCGTCATGCAAATCGCCAATAAACTAAGAAAATTAGGTAACCCTAGAGACACACAATCACAGATAAAACACATCAAGATAATCAAACTAATCAAATAAATTTTCTTAGGCCAATTGCCCTTAATTACAACCCAGGGTCTACAGAAAGTAAAGTGGCTGGGCACCACTTCCAAGAACTCGAATTTCTAATCCTAGAAATGACGCAAGTAACTTTGAGTGGGATACTCTTAGTCTTCAGATTCTTGATCTTCTTTTCCTCGGTTTTCTTGACCTTCTCCTCTTTGAACTCCTTGGATTTGTTGTAGCTGGATACCCAGGATATAAGAGAAAACTCTTCCCTAAAGGGGAGGTTATTCTTTCCACCTTGGGTAGTAGGATAATCCAAATTTGGACTTCCAAATAAAAAAGGATTATCCTCATAATGGGTATCCTTTCCTCTTTGGAGATCCAACCTTTGGATCCCGGTATCCCCACTCAAAGTACACTTTCACAACTCTCACCAATATTACAAATAATTTACATTAATGAAAGCAATAAAATCTAGACTCTCCTGCATGGTTATCCTAATAAAAGCATCGCAAGCAGTTAATATCACACCCCAAGCAGTTTATATGAAATAAATAAAAAAACTCATCACAACCATGCTTGACCATACTCTTAATTATTTTGAGGGATAAGCAGTTCTGGAGCACCTGTAGCAGTTATATAATGATTTATTATTTAGCCCTCATTTATTTAGGGGGGCTGAGTAATTTCTGAAGCGCCTGCATAAAATAACATCAGTATTTAAATCATGATTATTGCCCCCCTTTTATTAGCGCTACATGAGCATGGCCACCTGCAAAAAAATTATTAGTATCAAGATCGATCCTAACCTATGGGTAATATATGATGCAATCATATCAATTCCATGAGTGCAGTAAAAGTAAACAAACACATCAACATCATTCCAATCATAACATGCGGTGAAAACCCAAAAAACTTGGCACACAGCAGTAAAGTAAACACCGACCTATTCTAGGTCTAGAAGTGGTGCCCTAGCAAACCATCTAAGTGTGTGTGAAAGGCTGTGTAGCTGAGATAGATCCTGAGCTGGGTAGTTAGTTGAAGTTATATAGTGTCCAAGTTTGTTGCAGGCCCCCAGGAGAGGTTTAGGTTTGAGTTTAAATATTGATGTGTTAAGGATCAAATTAGGTATATTTTAAGGATTCAATGATTACTATCTTTATTTCACACCGAGGCCGTGAAGTTTATTTCACCTTTCTTGGGGCTAAGTCAATAGCCTCGTAGGCCTGGGTTACCAATAGCAATCATGGGTTAATTAAATTACTTTAGTTAGTTACAAATTAAGGAAAGGGGTGTACTAGATGATTTATTAAGATGTTGGGAGGCTACCTGAGTGCTAAGGGTAGGTCTCTCTGAGGTTAGATCAGATTAGCAGATTTTAGTAGGTCCAGGGTCACCCTATCTATTGAGCTAAGGGGGGTCCAAAAGGTCACTTCTACAAATAGATTAGGTTAGATAGTTTTAGTATTTTTTATGAATATTAGACCTTTCAAGGAGTAGTTAGGCTTTGATTTTGCTGGATTTGGAGTTTTCTACGCAAAGTTATGAATTTTAGAAGTTTCGGGCCATAAAATATAGGCTACGGTTGGCCGAAAAGTTGACTTTTTGATTAAGTTGATTTTTAGAATTTTAATATTTTTAATAAATACTAGACCCTAATTTGAGTTGAATGCCTTTGAGTTTGCCCCATTTGGAACTTTCTATAATCAGTTATGAATTTTCAATGTTTAGGTCATTTAATGAATTATCGAAATTATTTAATTAAAGGGTTGTTTTAGGGATTTTGATCCAAATCAGTTCCAAACTGCTTGGAATCATCCCCAAAGGTCAGAAATGACTAAAGAAGTGTTCCCGAGTGTTTGAGAGAAGTTTTGAATTTTTAATAATTTTAAATTATTTAAGTTAATTAAAAGGTATTTTTTAATCAAAATTAAATTAAGGTTTTGATTGAATTCCAATTAAAGTGGTGTTAATTTTCATGGATTAAAGACTGAATTTTGAAGAATTTGATATATTATGAATAATTTTTGTATTTAATTTGAATTTATTATAATTTTCTGAAGTTATCGGGTCCTATTTAAAGGGTAAATTAGGGTTTGTTAATTAAGAGGTTTAATGGGTCCTAAAAATTCCTAGAAAATTCCAGGGAGTTTATGATGTCACTAAGTTCATAAGATTTAAGTTTCAAGTCAATCAGAGGTGAATCCTAGCTCGTAGAATTTCTCTAAGTTCGCTAGACGGGTCCTTAATTATTGTCCTTAAGGTGTCACTATGTTAGATAGGTCTTAAATCAATATTTGAAACTAACTCTTGGGGTAACATAAAGGAAATGTAATGCAAACATAAACATATCATGTCCTTAGATCTAGGAGAGCCTAAACTATGTGTTTGTGCATCCTACACATGCAAGGACTATGAAATACTAAGGAAAATAAGACTAACGAAGTGATTAGTGAATGATTGAGACCCAATCACCCACTAATCCTCCCCGCATGAATGTTATTCATAAGCATAGCCTAGGTTTAAAATTTCACAAGTAGTGGATTTCTCATAATTAAAAGATTTAAATAATATGTAGCTTTAAAATAATTTTAAAATACATAAATATTAGAATATATAATAATATAAGTTTAAAAGTAATATAGTTTAAAATAATTCATTGCATATGCATGAGAGATCCACTGACCACCATAAGAGGATTTCAAAGTAGTTTGTATTTAAAAAAAAAATTTAGTTTTAAAATAATTCAATAATTATTAACTAATCAAAAAATTAAGTGACACAGAAATAATCCAGAAAAGATAATTTTGAATCAAAAAAATAATTTTAAGTTAAATTTTATATTTTTCGAATAAATTCAAGGTATTGTGCATCAAAATTCAATTTAAAATGAATTAGTTTCAAAATTTTGAAGTTTAAAACAATTAAATAATTTAAAATAATTTAAAAATAATTAAAATCTAAAAATATTTATTAAATTAAGATAAAATAAAAGTTAAAAGCTTCTGATTATTAAAAATAATTTGAAATAATAATTATATAATTAATAAAAATAATTAGGTTTAAAAGAAAGAAAATAATTAAATTATATTAATTATTTAAGCATTTAAATAATTAACTAATAAATAAATAAAATAAAATAAATCTAAAAATAATTTATAATTAAAATAATTTATAATTAAAATAATTAATTTTTTTAAAAATTTTAAAATATGATAAATTTTTTTTTTGGAATTTAAAATAAATTTAAAATGAATATTCAAAGTTTATGGTATTTAAAATAATCTTTAAAAATAATTATTAAATCAAATTAAATATTCAAATCTTTTATGAGATCTTAAAATAATTTAAATAAAATAAATAAATAAATAATAATAATAATAATAATAGTAATAATAATAATAAATATAATAATAATAATAATTAATAATAATAATGATAAAAATAATAATACAAAATAATTTAAAATAATAATAATAATAATCATAAATAAATAAATAAATATAATGATAATAATTAAAATAATTTTTAAATAAGTAAAAAAAAGTAAATAATAATAATAATCATAATAATCATAAATAAATACAAATATAATAATAATAATAATAACAATAATATAATAATAATAATAATATAACAGTAATTAAAGTAAATAGTGACTATAATAATTATGATAATAATAATAATAACAGAATAATGATAATAATAATAATTAATAAAATAATGAATAATAATAATAATTGAATAATTAATTTTACTATTTTGATAATATTTTAAAATATACTTTATATTTTTAATTAAAATTAATTTCAAAATGAAGAGAATGAAAATGCGAACAATTCGATATGTTACACGCATTTTTTGGATAAAAAATAAATTTATTATGATTTTTTAAAGAAAATAGGATTAAAAAGCATTTAAAATTAATTTAATTTTTATTAAAACGGCGGCGGGAGACGCGTGGCGGCTCAGGATTGGCTCCATGAACCGCGTGCAATCATTGCCTAGCGGCGCGATGATTGTATCGCCGGCAATGATTGCCAATGATTACGGCAATCATGAGTCGCGGTAACGGCTTAACTAATCCACGTAGGACGTGGATTGCAGGCCGTTGGATCATCCGCAGTTCGAACGGACGCCCCAGATCCAGCCGGACGGCAAGATCTCACGGCAGATCGATTCACGCGGTCGGACGAGAGCCCAAAACAGCACGATCCTGACCGCTGATCGTGAGATCAACGATCCGGATCTCATAACAAATGGCTAGGGCGAACACCGAAACCCTAAAGCCTTTTTTTTGCTTCGTTCTCTCAATCCGTCCAATGAAAACTAATGAAATTTTAAACATGAAGAATATACATGAAGAGCATCCATGTGGGGCTGATTTTGAGTTCTAGAACGCGCTGTGGGAGAAGCTATTTAACCCTATGTGTCTTAAACTAGGGTTAGGGATTTCACCTTGGTTTAAGGATGGTTTAACCCACTTAAGGACTCTCTAAGCTTGTTGATCGTCCACGAATAGGATTGTAGAAGGATCCTCATGCTCCTAATGTCTAGATCGAGCGCAAATGGCTTCGGGAGTTTCTTTGGCTTCGGCTCGTCGGAGATCACCTCGTCGACGGCTTTAACCGGTGGGGCTCAACTTGGAAAAGTGGGAAGAGGGTTTGGAGACCTCACACACCAAAGATCTCAGGCTAAGAGAGCTTAGGGAGGAGGCAAGAGCAAAAGATCCCTAAACTCAACCCTAATTCGCTTATTTATACCCCTAATCCTTGGATTGATGGCTAAGATGCGATCAAGAGTCAATTAGGAGAGGGAGGGGGTAATTTAGATGGGATTTGAGTGAGGGAGCCCAATAGGAATAGTTTGAATGCCTTAAATGGGTCTTAATTGACTTGAGTAGGTCAATTTGACCCATTAGAGGCTTGGGTTGACCAAGTCAAGGGTTGACTTGGTCAACCTGGGCAATCAAGTCCAAGAGATGGGGATTGAGTCCAAGGATTGGGTTTGAATTTGATTTGAATTGATTTGACCCATTAAGGGCTTAATGGGTCAACCTAGGTTGACCTAGGACCAAGGCTTGGGCCCAATGGGTTGAGTTTGACCCATTGAACACAATGGAGGTGGTCTTGGGTGAAAAATAAGGTCAACAGTCCCCTGCTGTTCATTGTCATTTGTTTGAATTCAAATTCATTCAAGTCCCTTTCATTGTTCATTTCAAAAAAATTTTGTTGTTCATTTAAGTTCGAACTATATTCAATCCAAGTCTTATTCATTTGAGTTTGAACTATTTGTTTGTATGCATTCAAGTGAAGTTCCCTGTAGTTTTTGTTCAATTCAAGCCAAGGGTGATCCCTCGTATTTGCCCTGAATTTTGATAGCCTCCTAGCGTCTCCCCCGTTTAGGGGAAAAACCAAGAGTCATAGCATGCTTGCCATGTCAAGAAAGACGTGCACGATCGATGTCGTGGGACACCGCAGTCATAGTCTTCGTCATCCACCACGCCAAGAAAGGTGTGCATGGGTCTTTGAAAGCACCTGTGTGAAAAAGTAAATTTTCCCCGCATACGGGTACTTACATTTTGCCCCACCATGCTAAGAAAAGCGAGCACAAGGATTGTCCACCCCATTGTAAGCACCGCACCAAGTTCCCTCCCACCACCCTAAGAAAAGCATGCATATGTAGTCCCTTGGTGCGCCATGAACATTGAGAATAAGATGTTAGAGGGATTACTCGTCTCGCCACTAGCATCGCAACGAATTTCCTCCCACCGTGCAAAGAAAAGCGCACATGGGTGGTAGTTCGCCACTGTGTAAGCACCGAGAATGGGTTTTCTCAAGTTTAGGAGGTTATACCTTGGCAAGGGAACGTCGGCGGTGTTGGCATGTGAATCGAGGCAAGAGAATGGCATTTCTCTTTCTCTTGTATTAATTATAATTAATTTTTTAATTAATTATAACTAATTATAATTAATAGTAATTAGTTACAATAAAAAATGATTACTTATAATTAATAATAATTAATCATAACTACTTATTATTTATAATAATAAATTATAACTAAGATAATTAATTATAATTAATCTTACTTAAATATAGTTAATTATTAATAAAAATAATTAACTATAATAAAAAAGGATTAATTATAATTACTTTTATTTATATATAACTAATTATTATTAATATTAATTAAGTATGATAAAAAAATAATTAATTATAATTAATCTTTATTAATCATAACTAATTATTATTAATAATAATTAAATATAATTAATTTAAATTAAATAGAAGTAGGATTTAAACAGGATTAAGCAAGGTTAAAGTTAGATTAGAGCAGGATTTAGGTAATGTTTAATCTCACAGAGAGTTAAACCCTTAATTTCTCTCTTTTTGCCTTAGAGTTCGGCAAGCTTATGGGATTTGGCCGAAGCAGCGCGTGAAAGGGGAGAAAGTTACCTGAACAGCGAGCTCCCATTGCTATTTCCGATCAAACAAGAGGGGAAAGTCATCGAAGGCGTCGAGTTAAGGCAGATGGTGGGTTGGCTATGGATTCGACCGGATAGAGGAGGAGATCAACATTGGTTCTGGGCGGGAGGTTCGGCTTTGACAAGGTAAGAGCTCGGTTAGATTAGAGAGAAGTCTCTCTCTCTCTCTCTCTCTCTCTCTCTCTCTCTCTCTCTCTCTCTCTCTCTCTCTCTCTCTCTGGATCGGAGAAAATTGAGAGGTCGGGCGAAGCTAGGGCAGAGTTCGAATGGTTGGCATCGAAGAGGGAGGTCAGTCGCCAGAGCTGTGAGAAGAGAGGAGCAGTAGTTTCGGGATGGATCCCTGAATGAGAGTCTCGAATGCCCTTTTTAACGATGCAAAAAGGGTACGATTTAGTGAAACTCCTGCAGGAATCATGGAGAAGCGATGCTAGTGGCGCCGCTCAGTCAGGTAACAGGATTTCTTATAGGATTTATAGAGATTTTCAGTGATTTTTTATTATTTTTTTATTTTGTTCTATATCTGGTGGTCAACATTAAGTTCATTGAAAGTTTTCACATAACCATTTAGCAGATATGCGTACCACTCAAAAGCTATGCCGAAAAGACTATTAATAAACTAGAAAAAGAGTAGATCATCTGATCCCCCAATATTGTAATAGGTTGCTCGGAAGTGGGCCAGATGCTACCTCTAGTTTTCAATTTTGATGCAAATTTTAAAGGATGGTGTCACAAATCCCTTCGGATAAGGAACTAAATCATATTCCTTAGGATAGGGTCTACCCTTTAGAATTGATGTAGTTCCTTGGGAATGGGCTAAGGCCTCCCTTACCTAGTCCTCAATCATCTGGTTGATATCTTTTTAAGCTAGTTGTAGAGAAATTAAGGGAATTAAAGGAACTGTTGGTTGGAATGAGGGAACCAAATGAACTGGTTGCTAGACTGGAGAGACTATCAACACTAACTAGGGGATCTTAGAACTAGATTCTGGCTTCCTGACCTGATTGGTAATTGCCTGAATGGTGGGTTATGGTTGCTTGAATAAAGGATGTTATGTTTTATCTAACCGTTCTTACATTTCCTTAACCTGTATCAACATGCCTATAACTTGTGCCTCCAGGTTTTTGATATGCTGGTCATCATCTCTAGCCCTTACTAATTAGTCTAAATATAAATCAAAAGCCACTGAGCCTTATTTCTTGCTAGAATGACGTTTTCTTGGCTCAGTTTCCTTAACTAATCTGTGGGTCTCAACCATATAGATACTGCCAGTAACCACATCATCTTCCATCAGTAAATCATCAAACTTTGGGTTGAAAGCTTGTGCAGCTTCCTTTTTCTTTAAGATATCCTTAATCTCCTGTACTGCCTCATCGACTGATCAGTCCCCTATTTCCTCAAGGTCGATGGATAAGTAGCCATTATAATCCATTATGTCATAAAAGTCCTTATCTTTTAGTTTAGAAAAGAGAGCTTGTAACTTAAGATCATCAATCATCGGGGGGCTTTGCCATTATCTGCTCAATCATTTGCTAGTCTTCGTCTTGAATTATCCCTTCCCTTTGACTATCCTGGGGTTGGTAGTCGGAAGGGTGGCATCCATCATAGGGTGAGGGGCATCTACTCTGGGAGGTAATGAAGGAGCTTGGAGAGTGATAGCCCCTACATCAAGTAAGAGAGAGTCCTCAAATCCATGGGCAGGGAGCTCAGGGACAACGGGTGGAATCTGAGAAAAACTGTCTAGGACATGAACTGAAATATCAAATGAGGTATCCACTGGGTTAGTGATTGAAACATCAACTGAACTGGCAATTGGAACATCAATTGGGGCATTTGTTGAAACAACTGGGGTCCGGATAACAC
The DNA here is from genome assembly GCA_019925795.1 of Dendrobium chrysotoxum. Lineage (NCBI taxonomy): Eukaryota > Viridiplantae > Streptophyta > Magnoliopsida > Asparagales > Orchidaceae > Dendrobium > Dendrobium chrysotoxum. The sequence goes on from CM034306.1 coordinate 13,213,017, forward strand.
TGACTAGGATCTATGACAACTTAGTTGAAGACTGAGATTGCTTAACTAAAAGTGGAGGGGCATCAACTCTATTAATTTTCTTAAGGACATATTTCCTTCTTGGGTACTTGGGCCTCTTGTCCTTAGCTTCAGCCATCCCTCTGATTTAAGGTTCTTGTTTGGTTTTCACTACCACTAAGGCCAACTTTGAAATTTTTGGTGAGGGGACCGACGGCCTGTCAGTAGAATGGCGGCCCTTTTTTTAAGTCTTGTAAGTATGATACCTTCTATTTTAGAGGATGAAGGGCGTGGCACCCAATAGTAACCATCTACCAATACAGAAGTAGCCAACTTTCTCACAAACTTCTTGTTCTTTCTCACTGGCTAATGATTTAAATCTCTTGCTTTAGCCTTTAGATCTATCTTCCTTAAGGATTTCCATTTCAAACTTATGTGAGATCATTCCCTTCATATGTCTCACATATTGCTCCTTAGTTTCACCTGCCTGGCCAGTGTAGGTATGAATTATGTTCCTCAAAACCCTGGTTATTTGTAGTCTTTTTTTCCTTTGGAGTTTTCTTGGTTGAGTAGTCTATCGGGCATGGCGGGGAACTAGCTATCTTAGTCTCCCTCTCCTCCCCCACAACAGCAGCTAAAGGGTAGAAATAACTCCCTTTAAGGAGTGGAGAGGAGGCAGGGATAGGCAGATCATCATTAGCCTCTTGCTCTACCTAGCCCAAAGTCTTAACCTCAATAACTTTCCTTAACCTTACAATCTTCATCCTAACTCTCCTTAAATAATTCTTCCTTTGATTCTTACTTGTAAACAGGATCCCAGAACCTGATCCCTCTTCAAAAATAGATTTAACTTCAGTAATCTTAATAGGAGCTTTTGACTCTCCTTCATCCATATTAGGGTTGAGGGGATCAGCCCCTGATCCTAAAACCAACTCCAACACATGGGTGTCTAACTTAGTAGTATTTAAATCAATTAGTTTCTCTCCTTTCAATGACAGTTCCAGAGTCTAAAATCCTAGACCAAACTGAATTATGCTTCTGAAATTAATCTTTTCACAAGTCAAGCCCTTCTCAAAAGTGAAAATCAATTTACCGACCATTTGATTAAATTGAGTTTCTAGAATTAAGAAAAGAATTAAAATTAGATATCTTTGAAATTAAATTTTGAAAGTCATAATAAACCTTGTATTTTATTATATAAGCCGAGCTATAAGACTTATAACCCAATATATGATGATAAAATATGAAGGTTGGTTATAGTTTAAAGGAGATTTGGATTTTCACTACATATGTTAAACTACAAGGGAATGTTGTACGATAAAATATGGCAATGTCAATTCAAGATTGAGTTTTGAAAGATTTTTTTATTTTGAAAAACTGATGAATTTTCTCTAGATTTTTGGAGCACAACAAGTTGAGTTTTAACTCAACATGAAGGCTTACAAAATTAGTGAGAAAATTCAAGGGAGTTGTTTGCTTAACTCTTCCACACCATTGATGGATTTAGAGGTGGAATGTAAAAGCTAAAAGTTTAAAAGATTGAAGATCTTGGAAATAAGATCAACAGGACTCCTTGCAATTTTAAAACCTAACATATTGAGTTGGACTTAATAGTGCAGGTTCATAAAATTGGCATGGAGAATTTGAGGGTTTAACTTGACAATATCGCCCTACCAATTAATTAGGGGGCAGAAAAGGTCAAAGCCCAATTTTTGGACAGAGGTTACACCTCTCTTTCTGATATGTCTTTTTCATGTTGGCTAGGCTCTCCCAAGAAATAAATGGGTAGAGATGCCAGTGGAAAGAAAGATAGTGAAGTCTACCAATAAAACAAAATTTTATCATTATTAAAGATGAAGAGAAAGAGATTTGTCCCACCGGGCATGCCATTTTTTGTTGGGGTTAAAAAGATGATTTGCCTTACAAGGTGCAAAATAAATTTAAATTAAAATTTTTTAAGAAAATTTGGAATTAGATTTAAATTTCAATTCTGAGGTCGAACGGACCATTAGAAAAAATATACCTCCTTGAAAGGCAGAAATAAAATCTCCTAATAGGTTCAAACCTAGAATTATAAATTTTCTCTTGAATATTATAACCTAATTTAAAAGCGAACCACATATGCCCTAGAGGGTCAGGATGAAATTCAGTCAAATATTTGACTACGATAATCAAGAGAAGTGATCGTTTATTTCATATCTAAATTTATGTTAGCAAATGATGCATCTCCCCGAGGGAAGAAAATATCATCCGTTAGTATTATTCAATTATGATGATGACGATCATTATAAATTTGATTCCCCATAAGAAATATTAATTGAATTTTGAAAAATTAATGTGGGTTCTAAATCTCCTACGAGAACGAGCCCTCATAAAAAACGGGAGTCTCCTGGAATACTCTTAATTAAAATAATAACATAAATTTTATTTAGAGTTTTTAATGATTGAAGTCAAAGGAGTTGAATTTAGAATCTCAATAGGGACTAGGTTAAGTTGGTGCACTTATTTTTAAAGTCAACGGAGGAGAGGTAGGAGACACCTTGAGATTCTGAAATAATTCAGAAGTGTCCCAACCTAAGTTAAGTATTGGGCTTTAAGTTTTTGATTGAGAATATCTTTAATTTGAGTTGAGTAATTTATTAGAAATTTGAGATTATATTCATAAAGGTTGGGATCTTATGATTCAGAATTTGCTCTAGATCCTAAATCTAAATTGGGCACTGAACCATAATAGCCCGAACCTAACTAATGTAATACAAAACCTAGACTTATCCTGGCCTAGATTGGGGAACCAGCTAACCACCTAGTCTATTAAAATCTATGAATCTGATCATTTTATGAAGGAGTGGTACAGACATTATTACTAAAGTTTTTGAGATTTGGGACCAACATCTAGAGTAAATCCTAAATGGTCCCTTGACTTTATGTAGGGTGAAAATGATTAAATCAAATGTTATTAAAATTTTAGACTCATTTAATTATTTTCTAAAGCAATACATGCTATTGACTCATTTAAATACATAAAATAAATATTAAGTAACTTTAAAAAGGCTTAAAATTTATTTTTTCCTAGAGATTGCATAACATCCCCTTAACAGATCTACACCCTCACAAGTCAAGTGGTCTGCCAGAACCTGTAAGTGAGAGGTGTCTAACAAGAAAGAGAAGTAAGTTAATATGATTATGCAGACTCCCAACAATCCCGGACTTACTTCTTAGATCATTAGAGTTTCTATGTTATCTTAACATTTTAATTGATTAAAGTAGAAAACTTTTTTAGAGTACCCTCACGAGCCTCTGCGTATCCACGCTAAAATAAAAATTACATGTAATCACTAAAAAAACTTAAAAAAAATAGGCAACTCTAATCATAATCAAATTAAATCAAACACATCAATAAATCAAATCAACTAAATAAATATTCATATGCAAATTATTTGTTTATTGCAACCCAAAATTTACATAAACTAAAAGTGGCTGGGCACCACTAACCATAAACCCAAATTCTAATCCTAAGATTGATGCAAGTTTACTTTGAGTGGGATACCCTTTGTCTTCAACTCTTCGGGCTCCTTGGATTTGTCATACTTGAATATCCAAATGAAAAAGAAAACTCTTTCCCTGTAGGGGAGATTATTCTTTTCACTTTGGGTAGTAAACTTATCCAAATTTGGGCTTCCAAATGAAAAAGAACTATCCCCTTAAGGAGTATCCTTTCTTCTTTGGAATCCAATTTTGAATATATGTATCCCAACTCAAAAAATAACTTTCACAACTCGATACTTATAACTCAATTAAATATATTACATCAAATTTAAAATAAAAATCTAGACTCCCTACAGGGTTATCCTAAGGAATTAAAATCAAATAAATCCCAAGCAGTTTATATATGTACAGTAAGGAAAAGTAAATCACACTTGGCCACGCTTTTATTTATTTGGGGGCTAAGCAGTAAAAGCACCTGTAATATTTATATATATATAATTTTTTTTATTTTACTCCTTTTAATGCTATGCATGAGTGCAATCACCTCCTAAAAACTCAGTGAGCAACCAGATAAGTCCTAACCTAAGGGTAATCTATCGACCATCACATCAATTCACATATTATAATTAAAGTAAGTAAACTCTCACATCAATTAATTTTCAATCAAAGCATGCAATAAAAACTATAAAAATTTGGCACACAACAGTAAAAGTAAATATCAGCCTATCCTAGACTAGAGTTGGTTATCCTAACAAACTATCTAAAGTGTGTGAAGTAGGCTGTGGGGCTAGGGTAGATCCTAAGCTGGGTAATTTGTTAAGATTATCTAGTATTCGAGTTTGTTAAAAGGTCAAAAGGAAAATTTATGTTTAAGTTTAAATATTAATGTATTAAGTTTTATTTTAGATATATTTTAATGGTTAAATGATTACTACATTTGTTGCTCATCAGGGCCATGAAGTTTATTTCACCTTTTTTGGGGCTAATTTAATAGCCTCTAGGCCTAGGTTACCTAGTAGTAATCTGGGTTGATTAAGTTAATTTAATTGATTAAGGATTAATGGTTAATAAAATTAAATCAATTCATCAAATTATTGATTTGAATGATTAAATTAAAATTTTCTGAAATTCTAGGTGAATTATCAAATTTTGAAATTATTTGAATTATTTTAATATATTAATTAAAGGGGCCAAAAGTTTGCTTTTAAAATTAAAATGATTTCTTAAATTTTAATATTTCTCTTGAATCTTAGACCTTAATGTGAGTAATTAGACTCTAAGTTTACTTAATTTGAAATTTTTTATATTAAGTTATGAATTTTTAAAATTTTGACCTAGTTTTGAACTATTTGATCGGAAAGTTGACTTTTTAACTTTGAATTAATTTTGAATGTTTGATATTTTTAAAAAATACTAGATTTTAATTGGAGTTGAATGGCTTTAATTTTGATTGAATTAGATTTTTTTGGAATTATTGGTGATTTTTTAAAGTTTGGGTATTTTAGAAATTTTTTAAAATTGTTTAATTAGAAGGGATTTTTAGATTTTGATCAAAATTAGCCCCAAACCTCTTGGAATCACCCCCAAATGTCAAAAATGGCCTAAGGGGATGTTTCCAAGCATTTATTAATTTTTTAGAATTTTAAATATTTTTAATTAATTAATTTAATTAATAATTAATTTTCATTTAAAATAAATTTTATGTTAAATTGAGGGTTTGATAATGGAGCTTTTAATTTTTATTGATTGAGGGTTCAATTCCAAGCATTTTAGTATATTATGTGTAATTTTTTAATTTTATTTGAATTAATTGTGAATTTTTAAAACTCTAGAATTATTAAAGGGTTTATTATGACTTAATTAAATTTGAACCTTAATATCTTTTAGGACCAGCAAGCACTTAGCTTAGGATGAGTCATGTCACCAAGTTTAAGTGCTGTAAGTCTCAACCCTATTGGGTGCACATGCTAATTTCTATAATTTTCTAAAAACCCTAGATCCTTATATCTAGTTTCTGCCTTAGATATCTCTAGGTTGGGTCGGATCAAAATCAATTTCTTACTAACCCTCAATACACATAAATCCAGCCATGCTATAATGGTCTTCCAAGTGTTTAGGTTACCCATAACCCAAACACTTAGAAGAATCCATTCAAAGATACAAATCCCCATAACATAGCTCTTCACATATCATGGGAAAAGAGGAAGATTTACCATCATAATTATCAATCAAATCCAAAACAAATGAGTGTGCCTAGACCATGAATCATGCCAAGATCAACTTAAAATAAAAATCACATGCAAATGCCCTATGCACTTGTACTTGACTTGATCAATTTAATTCAATGACAAACAATCAAGCTCTGCCTTAAAATTTCACGAAGGAGATTGATTATATCAAAAAAAAAGGTTCAAATTAAACTTTAAAAAAAATCAAAAAAAGGATTTATACTTATACAAACTTAAAATAAAAGGAATAGGATTCAAATAACTGTAAGAAACAGAGATTCTTTAAAAAAAGGTCCTCTTAAAATTTTCAAACTATTCAGATTTATTTTTAACAAATAATAATTAAAATACCCAATTTTAAATATCTAAAATTATTTGAAATCTATGAAATATTTTTAATTGGTTTTAATTTTAGGTGAAAGGTAATAAAATTATGTGCAAAACAAGAATTTATTTGTAATTTTTGGTCGAGGATTTAAAGTGAGTTATTAGTCACAATTTTTTTGGGGGGAGGGGGGCGGGGGGGGGGGGGGGGGGGGGGCAATTCTGGGGATCAAACCTGGGTGGCAAGGGAGGGGTGGGGGGCATTTTAGGGGATCGAACCTGGGTGGCAAGGGAGGAGGCACTTCCAACCATCAGGCCACATGCCCGATCTCAGTCAATTCATTTTTAATGAAGGGACTTCTTCACTTCAAATATGGAATGGTTGGTCACAAGATAAAATAATGCTATAGGTTCATGTCATAGATGGACAGTTCATCGACTTCTGGACAGAAGCTAGAAATGTCTTAAGTGAAGGCAAATTTTTAAAAGGATCATGATTGATGTTTAAATTAGGAGAAGGATCATAAAAAAATTAAAATTTAAAAAGGATCATAAAATTGATCAGAAATTGCATTTTCATATAAAACGCAATTATAAATTGCATTTTCTGTTCAAACAAAAAAAATGCAATTCATAATTGCGTTTTACATGCAAATTATTTTTTATTATATGAGAGCGGTAGAGAGAGAACGGGTGAGAGAAATAAATGGGAGAGAGAGAAATAAAGGGGAGAGAGAGAGAACGTAGAGAGAAATAAAAGGTGAGAGAGAGATGCGGGAGAGAATTATAAAAATTTATAAATATTTAAATTTTAATATTATTTATGATTAATTAATTAATTTTAAATTATATTTATATTAAAGTAATATTAAATTTTATATATTAAATAATATTAATAAACATATCAATTTTAAATATTATATTTAGTTGAAGATTTAATTTTAAATTAACTTAAATATAAATATAATTTAAAATTAATTTATTAATAATAATTATAATATTTAAGTTTACATACTTTAAATTATATATATTTAATATACTAATTAATTCATAAACTTTTAAATAATATTAAAATGGGTTATAAAAGTATTATTTAACTTAAATACTTATGCTAAAATAATATTAAAATTTATATATTATAAAATATTATTAAATATATCAGTTTTTATTATTAAATTTAAGTATTATAATCATGATTAGTAAATTAATTTTAAGTTATATTTATATTTAAGTTAATTAAAATTTATATTTACTAAATTATGTTATAGTTGATGATTAATTAGCACAAAATGTAAATTTTCTTGAAATATAAAATAAAAAAATATATTTTGTGCAAATAAAAATTAGTATATTTTATATTTTGTGAAAATTAAAATTAACTATATTTTTTTGCAAACTTAAATTAAATTATTAATATTAAAATATAATTTATTAATTTTCAACTAAATATATAATATTTAAAATTAATATATTTATTAATATTATATAATATATAAATTTTAATATTACTTTAATATAAATATAATTTAAATTTAATTAATTTAAAATTTAATATAATTTCTCTCTCCTCCTTTATTTCTCCCCCACCGTTCTCTCTCTCCCACTTTATTTCTCTCTCTCCCCCTTTATTTCTCTCTCCCGTTCTCTCTCTTCAACAGTTCCGCTCTCAAACAAAAAATATATATTTTTGCAAGTAAAATGAAATAATGAATTTTTATAAATATTTAAATTTGCCCTAAATTTAATAATAAAAATTGATATATTTAATAATATTTTATAATATATAAATTTAAATATTATTTTAGCATAAGTATTTAAGTTAAATAATACTTTTGTAACCCATTTTAATATTATTTAAAAGTTTATGAATTAATTAGTATATTAAATATATATAATTTAAAGTACTAAACATAAATATTATAATTATTATTAATAAATTAATTTTAAATTATATTTATATTTAAGTTAATTTAAAATTAAATCTTCAACTAAATATAATATTTAAAATTGATATGTTTATTAATATTATTTAATATATAAAATTTAATATTACTTCAATATAATTATAATTTAAAATTAATTAATTAATCATAAATAATATTAAAATTTAAATATTTATAAATTTTTATAATTCTCTCCCGCATCTCTCTCTCACCTTTTATTTCTCTCTACGGTCTCTCTCTTTATTTCTCTCTCCCACCTTTATTTCTCTGGGCAAGGGGGGGCACGTGGCCCCCTAAAAAAAAATAAACTGCCTATTAACTCCACATTTTATGCTCTTCTCTTCTCTCTCTTATTATTTTATATTTTTCTTCTGCATCAACGGTTCAATTATTATTCATGTGACTTTTTTCATTTCTAATATGAGACTTTTTTCTCTTATAATTTATTCTTTTATCATACATTTTAAAGCTAATTTTTTTATTATTTTTAATTTCTTTATATATGTAATTTCATGCTATTTAAATATAATAAAAATTCACATGTTAATTATTTTAATTTGATAAAAATATCATATAATTTTATGTTATATAACTTTTATAAATATTATATAATTAGGATTTATTTGGGACAATTTTCTAACTGCTTTGCTATTAAGACAATAACCTTTTTTTTTGCTACTATTTTCTAGCAATTTTTCAAATATTCTTTTATAGATGAAATTTTTTTACTTCCAAAATAGTTAAATTAATTTTTCTATGCTACCAAAGTTTTTTTATTGTAAGTTGTTTATTATTTTATATTTAATATTCTACATTCATAAATAATAATTTGAAAAAAAATTTAAAACTACTTATGCCAGTCTCAAGCTTGCATGTAAAAAGTTGAGGGAGAATTTATGAAAATTAATTTAAGCTCCCCTAAATATATTTTCTGGCTCCGCCACTAACAGAAAATGCAATTTCTGATCACATTTTTTATTTTTTAAATTTTAATTTTTTGATGATCCTTCTACTAATTTAAACATCAATCGTGATCTTTTTAAAAATTTACCCTCCCTTAAGACAGTTCTAGCTTCTGTCCAGAAGTCGATGACCTGTCTATGTCATAAACCTATAGTATTGCTCTATCATGTGACCAACTATTCCCTATTTGGAGTGAAGACCTGAAAGTTCCCTCATTAAAAATGAATGGACTAATCACTCACTTCAACATTTTCCCAAAAAAAAAAATAACTCACTTTAACAACAACATTTTAAAGTAAATGACAGGGAATCTATTTAATGGCTATGGCCATACCTATAGCTGACCGCAAGCTTTTGACAGCGAAAACATGTGTGAGGGGCCTGAGGGCTCTTATTTGTCCTTTCTACCGCTTTTTTTGTCTGGTAATAATAAAGCAGAAAACATTTATTTATTTTATAAAGATCAATTTTTAAAGAGAAGCATATAAATAATCATAATTAGTAAAAAGAGTAGATTTAATTAAAATTTTAAAAAGGAGCTAATACACTAAAATAATTGACGTATTTAGAATACGCTAAATTTTTTTGCGTTTTCTGAATTTTGGCGTATCAAGTGGAGAGAGAAATGATATAGAGAGAGAAAGAGAAAGAGATGGAGAGAGAATATTACTTTGTGACGCTGCCTCTCTCTCCTCTTTACAAAATTTTTTTTGGTATAATTGAGGGGAGCCCATCTCTATACAAAATTTATTATATTATTTTTAATTATTAAATAATGATTTATATGTTTAATTTTTTTGGCTAAAATTTTTCATGAAAAGATTAAATATATAAAATTTTTAAAATATTATATTTAAATATTATTTCAACTATTATTTTAAATATAAAAATTATAAATTTTTTATATTATATTAAAATAATATATTTAAATAATAAAATTTATATAATATTATTAAAAAATAGTTGAAATATAAGTTAAATATTTAAAAAACATTTAAAATAGTAGTTACATATTTAAAGTAAACTAATAATTTATAAAAATAATTAAAACTACTTTTTTTAGTGTCATGAGTATTTAAATTTGAAACATAAATTTTTAAAATTGCTATGTAATAGAATTTTTTGATATCGTTTTGCAATTTTATTTATAAAAATTAAATAAATTAATCATTCTTTAATAATTAAAAATAATATATAAATTTATATAGAAGAGAGAGACAACGGCACAAAGTACTTATCTCTCTCCATCTCTTTCTCTCTCTGAAAACTTTCTCTCTCCACCTTTCTCTCTCTACACTTGAAAAAAAGAAAAAAAAACTTCAATCTTGATTCTATAATCTTTATATCATAGAATGAGGAACACTCCTCCCACACATTACTTAGATTTCATCCCATCTTGAACGCGCAGTACTAGGTAAATGGCGTAGTTCTTCTTGATATTGTAACATGCCAGAGTGCGACCATCCTCCAGCTCCTTTCCGGCATAGATTAGCCTTTGCTGATCTGTAGGAAAGCCATGTTTGTCCTTGATCATGGCCTTCACATTGCATATAGTTTCTGAAGGCTCTACCTGAAGGGTGAACTTCTTCCCTTGGAGGGTCCTCACGAAAATCTGCATCTATAATTGATGAAGATCATAGAAAAAAAAATCAGAAAAATAAGATTATTTTGTCAGATGCTAAAGAAATTTTTTTAAGATTGATATGATTTATCTAACATACCTTCTCATTATCTGTTATTTTTATTGATGTGCTAACTGTTTTGCCATCAGCATTCTTAATTGTTATGGAGATTTCCATATGTGAAAATAAAATTTAAAGATAAATAAAAATAATTGATGAAGAAAAGAAAGAGAAAGAGATGGAGAGAGAATATTACTTTGTGACGCTGCCTCTCTCTCCTCTTTACAAAATTTTTTTTGGTATAATTGAGGGGAGCCCATCTCTATACAAAATGTATTATATTATTTTTAATTATTAAATAATGATTTATATGTTTAATTTTTTTGGCTAAAATTTTTCATGAAAAGATTAAATATATAAAATTTTTAAAATATTATATTTAAATATTATTTCAACTATTATTTTAAATATAAAAATTATAAATTTTTTATATTATATTAAAATAATATATTTAAATAATAAAATTTATATAATATTATTAAAAAATAGTTGAAATATAAGTTAAATATTTAAAAAACATTTAAAATAGTAGTTACATATTTAAAGTAAACTAATAATTTATAAAAATAATTAAAACTACTTTTTTTAGTGTCATGAGTATTTAAATTTGAAAAATAAATTTTTAAAATTGCTATGTAATAGAATTTTTTGATATCGTTTTGCAATTTTATTTATAAAAATTAAATAAATTAATCATTCTTTAATAATTAAAAATAATATATAAATTTATATAGAAGAGAGAGACAACGGCACAAAGTACTTATCTCTCTCCATCTCTTTCTCTCTCTGAAAACTTTCTCTCTCCACCTTTCTCTCTCTACACTTGAATAAGCCAAAATAATTGGCGTATATATGCCAAAAAAGTTGGCGCATTCTGAATACGTCAATTATTTTAACGAATTAGCTCTTTTTTAAATTTTTAATTAAATTTACTCCTTTTACTAATTATAATTATTTACATGCTTCTCCTTCAAAATTAGCCTTTTATAAAAATGGTAAAAGCCAGAACTGAGCGGCTTTTTCAGAAAGTTCCGCTATCTGCTTCTCTGTTTTATCTATTTAAAAGCTGAAGCTGAACAAACTTTCGCATCTCATTCATCATTCACGCGCCCAAAACTTCTCAGGAAAGAGTTGGAGATTCCTCCACAGCACGTTCCGGTGGCTCTCCGATCGGGTATGCTCTTTTTATTCCTCTATCCATCCTTTTCCCGCACACAAACCTTCCCTCGGCCCGTGACTTCCCTTCGCACTTAAGCTCGTGAAATCCTGTTCCTCCTCTCAACCGAACTCCCTCTTCGCTGTCGCAGAGCTCCCGACCTTCCTCTTTCGGTTTGCAAGCCTTAACCCACGACACCACTAGCCTCCGATCAAACCCCAGCCGCAAGTCTCCTACCCCCTTGCTTCACTTACTGACACTCCTTCGCACCTAGCAGCCGACTTCACCAAGCCCTGCATTCGACTCAACCATCCAACTCAAGACCTCCGACCCAGTGCCTGTATCCGACGCCATCTCCAACTACACCCGCCGACCCGTCCCTCTGTTAATGATTTTTTAATGAATTGCTATTATATTAGTAGTTTATTTGCGCAGATGTACATGGAATCTTCAATATTAGCCCAAACTATAATAAATTGCAAAGATGAAAGCTTGTTTGCTAGTTTTACTTTAATAAACTTCAGTAATGTGTTAATTAAAAGAAACTTTTGAATTTGTATGTTGTCTTTGAATTTTCTTTAAAATTGTTTAGTCTATTGTCCTAATTGCAAAATTTATCTCCGCTTCCTTGCATTTGTAGACAAGATGAAACTGATATCAAAGCATAGAATTTGCATGATTTAAATGTTTCACGAAGTAAATGCAAATATCTATTAATTAAGGTATAATAAGACAAATGTTCCAACCAGGTGGAAATAGATACTGCACCAAAATAATTTTTGCCTTATTGACCTGTAGCACTTCAGTCGGATAGGTAATCTCACTAGTGAAGGAGATTACCAACACATCTATATAATGTTGTTTGACTTTTTTTTTTTCTTTATAAGTTGTTGCTTTGCTTTCGTGCACACTCACAAGTGAGATTTTATAGGATTGTTTTTCTATTTATCTTTAAATTTTATTTTCACAGATGGAAATCTCCATAACAATTAAGAATGCTGATGGCAAAACAGTTAGCACATCAATAAAAATAACAGATAATGAGAAGGTATGTTAGATAAATTATATCAATCTTAAAAAAATTTCTTTAGCATCTGACAAAATAATCTTATTTTTCTGATTTTTTTTTCTATGATCTTCATCAATTATAGATGCAGATTTTCGTGAGGACCCTCCAAGGGAAGAAGTTCACCCTTCAGGTAGAGCCTTCAGAAACTATATGCAATGTGAAGGCCATGATCAAGGACAAACATGGCTTTCCTACAGATCAGCAAAGGCTAATCTATGCCGGAAAGGAGCTGGAGGATGATCGCACTCTGGCATGTTACAATATCAAGAAGAACTACGCCATTTACCTAGTACTGCGCGTTCAAGATGGGATGAAATCTAAGTAATGTGTGGGAGGAGTGTTCCTCATTCTATGATATAAAGATTATAGAATCAAGATTGAAGTTTTTTTTTCTTTTTTTCTACAGCAGATTTATAAAATTAAGGAAGTAATGTTTTTAATATTAATATGTTTGATATAATATAATTATTAAAGAAATGTTTATATTGAGTGCATTTAAATATTTAAATGTCAAATTTTTTGAATTGATTCTTGGACTATTTGAACTCTTATAATCTTAATAAATTTATAGCTAAAATTAGTATTTTGTTGATATAAACCCATTAATCTCCCCACTGACTTGATGCAATTCCAATTGAGATCAAGAACTATTTAAAAATTTCATAAGATCATTTGAGATGTGCTTATAGTCAAAGCAGATATCTCTACGAGTTAAATATAATAAGTTTAAGATCACTTAATTATGATATTATTAAAATGCTAAGATGTCTAAAAATAAATCAACTATTAAGTGGAGTAAACACAAATTTCCCTATCGAGTATATTAATTTCTAATTGAAATGAATTAGGCTTGTATTTAGATGAATTTAACAGCGATCATATCAAGTACTTTTTAAGATTAAATTCATATTAAATTTGCTAAAGTCATAGTTATAAGGTTTTACATTCATCCGATCAGTGTAAAAGTAAAGTTTATTTTGATTATGAAAGTTTATTTCACTTAGATTTATTAGTGAGAATGGAGTGTGTTGGTCACAAGACATTAGTGTGAGTTGTCGTTATACTGTCAAATTACTAAAAAAAATCTAAAAATTACTATGATACCAACTGTGTGAGTAGTAGTTCTTTTTTTACTTAATTAAATATTTAATCATGACTATTTTTTAGATTTTTTCTAAAATAAAAAGCATTTGATATGATCCTCTTATGCTCTTATATTATCGATTAACTATTATAATAGTTAATCTATGTGGTCAAAAATCCCTACCAAGATTAGTTTACTTGTGAGCCCCACAATCGCTAAATACGTCCTTTGAACTTGGCTTGATGTTTACCATTTCAATTTTACCTAATAGGTTGACACTAGCATAATCTATCACATACTTAGAACTGTTTGCTATAGCAATTTACTCTAGTAGTAATTTAGGACATTATTATTTTCCCTTTATTTTTCTAAATGTGATAATCATTTTCATCTTGGTTGATGTGTAATGTTATTTTGTGTGATTGGATATGATTGATTGTGTGATCATTTTTTATGATCTGTGATAAATGTATTATATTACCTCTAGGTTAAGAGCGATCTAGATGTCATTTTAATTTGACAGCGCATTTCTTGAAATTAGAGTTTTGATGGTCCCAAATTTAATTTTGCAAATTTTCAATTAAGATTTACATCAAGCTTCGTGCCCGATCACAAGGATTTTTGGAGATATGGGGGGAGCTGAGGAGAAGTCTACTTGACTTACCTGATCGATTGCCATTGAGCCACGGTAAAGAGCTTGAGGACTGTCACACCCTTGTAGACTATAACATATAGAAAGGATCCAGGCTCCACCTCATTCTCCGCCTCCATGGAGGGCTGAAAGTGCTCTACTCGTGCTCATCGTCGCTAAACTTGTGGTTCAAGTATCTAATAGCGGGGAGTCTATCTAATAAATTTTGTTTCAATGTAAATAAAGTTAAACTTTATAATTTAGTGATACATGCATGATACAATTATACAAGAAATAAAAAAAATCAAATAATGTATTTTATATGTAAATTAAAATAAAATTTTATTTTTATAAAAAGGTAAATTTAATTAAATATAACAATATTACCTACAAGACGTTCAAAGTTTAAACATTTGTCAGCCGCTCTATAATTTAGATAAGATGAGAAAAACATCTTGCAAGAAACCACTGTGTTGATATTAATTCAAAAACTAAATTTAATTTTTTTTGCGTAAATATATTTTATATAAAAATATTTTAGTTGAAACCAACTCTAGAAATATCATTCTCCTCATCCTGATCGTCGCCACATTAGTTACAGCCCACGAGATGGTGGGGATGAATTTCGAGGAAGATGAGAAAGATAAGTGGAAGGAAAAAATATTCTCCTTAATTTTGTATTATAAATTTTGTATAATATTTATAGATGTAGACTGATAAATAAAAAGGAATGTGAATTAACACTCATAATGAATATAAATTTAATAAATAGACTAAATAAAAAAGAAATCAAAATGAAAAGGAATTAACACCCTTGATAAATGTCAATTTAATGCGTATATTAAATTTTAAAAAATAAAAGGAATGTTAATCAACACCCCTAATGAATCAATTTAATACATAGATTAAATGTAAAAAAAATCAAAAGGAAAGTGAAATAATATCCGCAATAAATATCCATTTAATACAAAGAACAAAATAAAAGAAACTAATAATGAAAAAAAATAATTGATTTATTTTATTTTTTCAACACGACCCCATCAAAATTGGTGTCAAGATGGAGTCATATTAGATGAAGAGCATCAAGAAGCTGATCATCAAATGAGATAAGACACACAAATAACAGTTTTGCACCTTTTCTCGAACAATTTTTTTAGCTTAATTTTTAGAATTATTTTGGATTTATTAAAAAACTCATTACTTTGTTCTTTTAATTTTTTTGATATATATATATATATATATATACATATGAACTCGCTTGATTCCAAGTAAATATAAAAATATTTTTTTTTTCAAAAAATAATGAACTTTTTTCTTCTTCGAAAAGATATAAGATGAATTCTAATATTAAAAATATTTTTTAATTACTGATAAGATAAAATTAAAAAAAAAGTGCACTTTTCCAATAAATTGAACAATGCTTTGTTTGTGTCATTCCCTCAAACAAGCGCTACTTATGCCATTTCTAATCGAGCATGTCACGCACTCACGTGTGTATGTCGTCCATCGCCAGCTCCAATTGAATACAAAACACCGCGGCAATTTCACGAGTTGAACAGAAAATTTGGTTATTAAGTTTAGGTTCTTTATATTAACTTTTAAAAATTAATTATTTATATACGCATTATTTTTAAAATTTTATTATATTTTATAATGTAATGAATTTATTTAAATTAGGGTATTCATTTAAAAAAATGTAAAATGCGAAAGCATAATTAAGATTAAGATGCAATATTAATATATAATTTAAGATAAAATACCCATATCAATTTAAAAGATATCGAATAATACAATACTTTTACAAAATAAAAAACAAAAAATAATATATGTGTATTTTTTTAAAATATGATACAACATTAATATGTGGATTTTTTTTTCATTTCTACTTATGTGTTATAATGTAATTTTCATTTAATTTTATAAATATATTTTATTAAATGAATAATTGTATTCCGAATTAATTTTTCGAGTAAGATTTATTTTTGTAAAAAGAAATATAAGTTGGTCTAATTAAAAAAATTGATAAATATAAAAATATGATTAAAAATAAATATAAAAATATGATAGAATATACACATAATATTTTTTTTGAAAAAAAAATGAAGTTCTGTTAGAGATGAGTTACTCTTTTCTGGAGTGAAATTTCTTAGCAGTTGTAATCATATGATTTTCTACAAGTAACCCCAAGAATTTCGGTCACCATTGTTATTGTTTTGATTTTATTACATTTTACCCTTTTTGGTTTTCATTTTTAAAGAATGTAAAAATATATTTGGTATTTAAAAAAAAATAAACTGATTTGTTATACTATATATAAGTAAATGCTGATTTAAATATCATTTACATTTAATAAGCAATCTGGAACAAAAATATTAGTTTATTTTCACCGGTAGTCATTTAATTATTCTAAATAATATTTGATAGAACAAAAGTATATTGTTTACATTAGAATTTTAAAGGATATTATTATTTAATATAATTTACAAATTCTTATATTTACTACCTGGAACTATATTACATAAAAAATATACTATACTCTCACTGTTTTTTTGTGATTAACAAACTTTGTACTGCAATTATTGTTATATTTATTAATGATTACATTACTACGTTATAGATAGAGGAGTGTTGTTTTTTCGATTGGCCCGTTTCTTTGTAGGTCAGACTTCCTCTGGTGGATCACACTTCTTCTCCATCTTCATCCAGGTGTTGGAATCACTCATGGCCTGATGTACTTGACGCCAATATAATGCAGCCGCATCCTTCTTTTGTTGATTTTCAGCCACAACAGCCCTGCTTCAATCACCTGATTCTAGCTGAACACCTCCATAGCTGAGGAAGACTTCACCGAGCTCTCCCTACCCACAAGACTCATCTACAGGCTTCAACACCGGTGCTAAGTTTCAAGAACTGCTTCTATCACCTCCACTGGTCCACAATATTCTATAAGAATTTGCTTTCAAGAATAGCAGTGCTGCTCGCCAAACTTCTATAAGGAAATTTTTAGGCCCTCCTCCAAGCATACATCAGGTTCTTGGTTCCTTGCTTTCTTTCTTTCTTTCTATTTTCCAATTAGAATTTTCTATTAGTTTATTTTTCTCTTTCGATCATACAAGTTCCGCCCCTATTATCAAGAACCACTTCTTGACTTTTCTCCCACTCCTTAACCCATCATCAAAAATGCTAATTTAGCCGAAGCTATTCGAACCTTGCAAACCAATTAGAAATTGGAATTTTCTAAAATCCACAAATCTCTCCTATAAACTGACATTCAGTTTGCATCCATTGGCACAACGTTACAACAATTCCATGCTTTCATGAATTATGTTAATAAACGTCTGGAAAATTTGTACAGTGGCCGCTCACATTCTTTTCCCCATCAAGAACCCTTTTCTTCGATTGGCATGCTTGGTTCTGTTGGACGAATTCATTCTCCACAAACCCTATCATCACCTCTGAATTTTTATTTTATTAAATCAATGAAAATTGGCCTCCCCATATAAGTGTAATAGTATTTGTTATATTTTATATATTAGTCTGGTACATATGATGTGGCAATGAATGTATGTTTAGGCTTTAGCAGAGGTCATTACTTGCCTCTATAAATTCTAGCTTCATAGGTTGTAACAGGCATTCATTACGAAATACATTTTCCTTTCCGTCTCTACTATCTCTGGCTTCTTGTTCTGCTCAGTTCTTCATGGTATCAGAGACAGGCTGTCAATGGCGAACTCAGCAACGTCTCGTCTCAGCGAGCGAACCAATGGCGCAACCTCTGATGATCCACAAATCTCATCGGCGCTAAAATTTTTAGTGTCAAACATCAAGAATATCGTTCCTATACAGCTCGCACCAGACAACTATTCTGTCTGGAGGTCGCAGATCCTTAAGATCCTTCGTGCAAATGGCTTTCATAAGTTTCTTGATCATTCTTTCTCTCCTCCTGATCAAACTATTTCTCAACTCGATGGCTCTACCAGCGAAAATCCCTCATTTGCTCAATGGATTCTTACCGACCAAATTCTTGCTGCTGCTCTGTGCTCTACAATATCTGCTTCCATTCTTCCCTATGTTGTTAATCTCGATTCTAGTCTAGCGATTTGGACAACTCTCGAATCTAGATTCCAATCCAAAAACAGATCAAAGGTTATACAACTCAAGAATACTCTTCACAATATTTCTCTCAAGAACCTCTCTATGTCCCAATATCTTACAGAAATCAAATCCATCGTTGATCAAATAGCTGCGGCAGGCTCTGTCGTTGACACTGAAGATATCATCATGTATATCTTGAACGGACTGCCAAACTCTTATCAATCCTTTAAAACTGCGATTCGTACTATGCTTACTCCCCTAAGCCTAGACCAACTATACCCTCTTCTGCTTAGTGAGGAAATAAATTTGGCTTCTGACGCTGCCCTCAATTCTCCGACTCCTGATCCGAACCTTGCATTATACTCTACGCGGGGACGTGGACGTCGGAACAGAGGCCGCTTCAATTCCAATACTCCCAATACTGCCCGATCTGCAACTCCTACATCAGTTCTTTGTCAAATTTGCTTCAAGAAAGGACATATGGCGTCTGCTTGCTGGCATCGACTCAATCCCCAGTATGTTCCGAACTCCAGCAACTCGATCAGCAAAGCCCTCGTGGCCAGCTCGGGCAATCCTTCAAACAATTGGTTTCTTGATTCGGGAGCTACGTCTCACCTCACAAATTCTCTTGATAACATGTCAATATCCAACTCTTACCACGGTACAGATAACATCACAGTCGGGGATGGCAGAATGGTAAACATTGCTCACGCTGGGGCTGGCTTATTGCCGACCCCAAATCGTAAGCTTCTCTTATCTCAAGTTCTTCACACTCCTCAATTACATTACAATTTATTATCTATTTCCAAACTTACTCGAGATAATGATATCTCAATTGTTTTTAATCCCTCTGGTTTTCTGTTCAAGGATCACAAGACGAATCGTGTTCTGCTTCAAGGACCATGTAAAAATGGACTTTATCCTGTTCCAATTACTTCCTCTTCGTCTGCTAGGCATGCTCTCTCTGCTACTGCCAATAAAGGTCAACCGTGGCACTCAAGACTTGGGCATCCTCACACAAGAACTCTTCAGACCATTTCTCAATGTAACCCAAATCTGAATATTCCTGTTATTTCTTCGATTTGTGAGTCTTGTAATAAGTCCAAGAGTCATAAACTCATTTTTGAAAAATCTGGCACTCGTCATCAATCTATTCTTTCCCTCATTCACTCTGATGTATGGGGACCTGCCCCTGTTGTCTCATTTCAAGGCTATAAGTACTATGTAATATTCGTAGATGACTTTTCTCGTTTTACATGGCTTTTCCCATGAAAAATAAATCTGAAGTTACGAATATATTCATTATGTTCAAAACTCAAATTGAGAATTATACTTCTAAATCGATTAAAATCTTGCGTACTGACGGTGGAACGGAATTTGTCAATCAATCGCTGAAAACGTATCTTCAACAAAATGGCATCACTCACCAAATTTCATGTCCTTACACACCGGAGCAAAACGGTGTCGGTGAGCGGAAGCACATGCATGTTATTGAGACTACTCGAACGCTTCTCCTTTCAGCCTCTGTTCCGTATATCCATTGGCCGGAAGCTGTCCTCACATCGGTCTATCTGATCAATAGGATGCCATCCTCTACTACCCGCCATATCTCACCATTTGAATTGCTTCACAACCTCAAACCGGATTACAGTCACTTAAAAGTCTTTGGGTGTGCTTGCTTTCCTCTCACTCCTTCTCATAACAGGCACAAATTTCAACCCAAGGCCAAATCTTGCATTTTTTTAGGCTACTCGGACACTCATAAAGGGTATAAATGCCTTGATCCTACTACCAATAAAATTATAATTTCTCGCCATACGACCTTTGATGAGTTTTCCTTTCCATTTGCTAATACCTCAATTAGCTCCCCTTCTACTGCTCTGGATAGTTCTCCTTTCTTCCTTACTCCTATCTTAGTTCAAGTACCTGTATCTATTCCTGCTATGACTAAACCAACCGCTTCACCATCTTCTCCATTTAATGATTCTGTATCTCATCCCTCAACTCCTACTTCTATTCCATCCACATCTGATCAGCATAATCATTCTATACACTCCTCTTCTACTTCCAATTCTTCCAATCCGCCGCATCCTTCCACTTCTTACCATCCTATGATTACCAGAAAACAAACTGGATCCCTCAAACCTATTGTTCGGCTCAACCTGTTTCATGCTCACAATTCGTCTGATCAACCTGTGGCTCCTACTACCTATACCGAGGCTAACAAACATTAGGAGTGGCGTCAAGCTATGGCAGTCGAGTTTCTGGCCTTGCAAAAACAAGGCACTTGGAGTCTTGTTCCCCCACCACCAAATTCATCTGTTCTAGGCTGTAAATGGACCTATCGTCTTAAATTCCATGCGGACGGTTCTGTGGCCACTCACAAAGCTCGCTTAGTTGCTCAAGGAAACCATCAAGAATACGACGTGGATTATACTGAAACATTCAGCCATGTTGCAAAACTTCCTACTGTTCGTGTATTTCTAACTGTAGCTATTTCTAATGGTTGGCAGGTTCATCAACTTGATGTCGCAAACGATTTCCTCCACGGTCCTCTCTCGGAAACTGTTTACATGTCACAACCCAAAGGTTTTGAAGACACCTCGCAACAGGATCATCTGTGCCGTCTACACAAAGCCATTTATGGCCTTAAACAAGCACCACGACAGTGGTACAACACGTTTACATCATACCTGGTTTCCCTCGTCTTTACTCAAAGCCAGGCTAATCCCTCGTTTTTAATACTTCGTCAATCACAAGTCAAACTCTACCTTATTCTGTACGTCGATGACATTCTTCTAACTGGGAATAATCCAGCTATTATCAACACTATCTTGAGCCAGCTCAACAGCAAATTTCAGATGAAGCACCTCGGTCCTGTCCATGACTTCCTCGGAATTCAGATTAAGCAGTTTGATCGACAATACTTTTTATCTCAGAAGAAATATGCTTACACAATTCTTCAACAAGCCAAACTAACTCACTGTAACCCTCTTGCAAATCCCACCTGCACAAAGCTTCCAGACATGTTTCCTGCAGATCCATTGCTCTCCGATCCCACCATGTACAGACGGCTCATTGGTTCATTACAGTACTTAACGCTAACTCGTCCAGACATTGCGTATAGTATTAATCAGCTCTCGCAGCATATGCATTCTCCTCTCCCTCAACACGTCTATCTTCTCAAACATCTACTTCGCTATATCAAAGGTACACTTGATTATGGCATCCCAATTTCTAAGTCTAATCTCTCTTTGTCTTCCTTTTCAGATGCTGACTGGGCGGGTGATCCCGTCTCCTGCAAATCAACGTCCGGATTCTGTTCTTTTCATGGTGACACTCTAATCTCATGGACTGTCAAAAAGCAACACACAGTGGCAAGATCTTCCACTGAATCCGAATACCGCGCCCTGGCTGCTCTTACAACCGACGTTATTTAGCTTCGAAGACTCCTCAATGACTTTGATATACATCAAAACCACCCTACAGATATGTACTGCGACAACACCTCTGCCATTGCTTTAGCCAACAATCCAGTCTTCCATGCTCGCACAAAGCATATCGAAATCGATCAGAGATTCATCAGAGATCATATTGCAAATAATCATATCCTTCTTCTTCCTATTTCTACAGTTGATCAGATTGCTGACATCTTCACTAAGCCCTTATCTACATCCAGATTTCACTTTCTTCGGCACAAACTGATGGTCATCCAGGATCCATCAGTTTGCGGGGGCGTATAAGTGTAAATAGTATTTGTTATATTTTATATATTAGTCTGGTACATATGACGTGGCAATGAATGTATGTTTAGGCTTTAGCAGAGGTCATTACTTGCCTCTATAAATACTAGCTTCATAGGTTGTAATAGGCATTCATTACGAAATACATTTTCCTTTCCGTCTCTACTATCTATGGCTTCTTGTTCTGCTCAATCTTCACCCCACATCGAAACTTGGATATTTAATGCTCATAAATACTATGATTTTCATAACACACTTGAATGTCATCGTGTACACATTGCTTCCTTTCAATTTGAAGGCCTAGCCGCCACTTGTTATCAATGGTTAAGAATGAAATGATAGTTACTTTCTTGGACTGATTTTATGATTTCTTTACAACAACGATTTGAATTTCTACCTAAGATGATTTACATATCACTCTTTTCAAATTAACTCAACAAAACTCTATTATGGAATACCAAATTGCCTTCGAAAACCTTGCCTTTAAAGTCCCTAATCTGTTTGAACCCACTCTCATTAGTTATTTTATTTCTAGCCTTAAGTAAGAAATATTTCACAAACTTTTAATTGCAAAACCTACCTCACTTTTGGATATAATGGCATTGGCAAGACGTCATGAATGTAAAATTCAAAGTTTTTTATTTCTATTTGATCATAATCTTGGCAAAAACCTTTTTCAAATCCCACAAATCATACACTTATTGTTCAACTATCTAATTTGAAACCAACATCTAAATATTCTTCTTAGGTTACCCAATCCAGCTTTACCTCTTTAACAACAAATCACCCTATTTTTAAACCTCCACATCTTCCAATTCATAAGCTATCATTGACCGAAATTCAGTTTCACCGTGACAAAGGTCTTGTTTCAATTGTGATACAAAATTTGGCTAGTCATCGTTGTCCAAATAAATTATATCTTTTACTCAGCATCAATGATTCTGATTCTTGATGATTCTCTTAGTCCCATTTCCCATAATATAAATGACGACAAACCTATTCCACAATGTGTGATTAGCCTTAATGCCTTAGCAGGATAATTTAACCCTCGTTCTTTCCACTTAACCGGATCATTTTAATGTTCAGAAGGCATTAAAATGCTTAGAAGATTTATACGAGCTGGAAGGGTATAGTTCTTTTTATTTTTTATTTATTTTTTTTATTTTTTATTTTTTTGGGGGGGAAACCCCTACGGTGGGGGCCTACGTGTTAATACGGGCAAAATTATAAAGTCCTTAGAGAGAACTCATAAATAAAACCAAAAACCTAAGAGCTCGAGTCCTCTACTACACCAAAATATAGATAAACCTAGTAACATTCTATGGTGCATAAGAGCGAGCACCCAAAAAAGAGAGGAATGACAAAAATTGGTGACCAGCATCGTCAACTCCTTCAACATCAAAACCTTGTCCCTCATGAGCTTACTACAGATACCTGTAAGGTTAAGATTCTGCAAAAAGAGGTAAATCTCGTGCCAACAGATATTTAAAAGAACAAGAACAAGAATCCCAAACCGAGCAGAATGGCAAACAGTGAGGGAATCAGCATCCAGCCCATTGAGGTAGCAACACCCAAGGAACAAACTAGTAAAGCAAGCTCCAAACAAATCCAACCAAATGCAAAGCATCAGTAACAAAGACAGGAACCGAGAAAGAACCAAACCATCACCATAAGCATAGAGCAGCTCATCAGAGTGGAACATAACCGGACAATAATAAAGAGACCAAAGCAAAATCACCCCAAAAACCAAGCGGGTTCCAGAGAGACAACAACAGCCAAATAGCCAACCAGAAGGAATGGCAAATTCGCCCAAAAGAAGAGCAGAACCACCCAACAATAACTAAAAGCAGTGCAATAAAAACACCAACAGGAGGGGATAACCCACACCCCAGCACCACACCAAAGGCCAGGGCAAAACCCCAGTTAAAAGCAACAACCCAGAAACAGAAAGGCAAATAAAACAGAGGCAGCAAACAAGGGAGAGAGGAGAAACCAACCAACAACCAACCAAACAAGAGATCAATCCCGAACATAAGGCAAACCAAGTGTATCCAGTTTAAGCATACCTTTTAGAGGCACAGGACAATTAACCCCAGTAAATTCAGTAACAGAATTCAGGCTGCTACCCCAATGAGCTAACCAACTAGCAATAGCATTGCCAGCATTAGAAATATGGGATAAAGAAAAATTTAACATCTTAATCAAATTATTGATCTCCCTAACCATATAAAATAACTCAAGGCAACACAAAGAACCATCAACACAGCTACTAAAGCAAGAATAATAATCCGAGTTAACCTCAATAATAACATTAAAAACATTAAGGGAAAAGCATAACCTTAAAGCATAAAGGGTAGCCAAGATGATCGCAGTAAAAGTATTACCATTATGAGACGGCCCCGCAAAGGCCATAATGAGGTTGCCAATACAGTCACAGATCACCCCGCCAAAACCCTAGCAAAATCAAGGCAAATACCATCCACATTCAACTTGCAAAAGTTAGTGGGAGGCTTAATCCAGAGAATCAATCTAGACACATTAAGAGTGGTGCCAATCTCCAGGTTAATATGCAGAGCCAAAGCAACAGAAAAATAATGTTTAAAATTTTTACTGGAAAGTAACTTAGCAGAAAAAAGCGCCAAAACCTTATCTTTCACGTTCTGAATCACTTTAAGATGGTTCATTTTAACACCATTAAATAAGGAATTATTTCTTTCCAACCATAAAAACCATAAGATGAGAGAAGGAATAACGTTCCTGATGTGACCCTTGCACTTAATGAACCAAGCCCGAAGCATATTATGAAGGGATAAATGCGCATTGAAAGATTTTAATTGAAACATGTCATTAAAAAAAACCCAAGTTTTAACCGCAATAGGACCATATATAAAAACATGATGCATATTCTCCAAATGTCCACAACATTGACATTTATAAGGCAAGATAAAACCTCTTTTAATAAGATTATCGTCCGTAGGAACAAATTTATGCAAAAGTCTCCAAACAAACACAGCCACCATAGCCGGAATACTTTTGTGCCAAATCATGGAGTAGATAATATCAATATTCTTCCTAGTTCTAAAGACATGCCAAGCATTCTTTAAGTGAAATCTACCATCTTTAGAAAAATCACAAAGGATAGCATCCTTAGAATCCGTATTGATAGGTAAATTTAAAATTTGATGAACAATAAAATCAGGAACAACATTAGAAAGCTTTTGAAGGTCCCAACAATTATTAGTGAAAAAAGAGTTCACCTTAATAGTAGCATTAGGATTAGCATGAGAATTTAAAATAGAATCAATAGACTGTTGGCCCAACCAACAATCTTGCCAAAAGAAAATATTACCTTCCCCTAACCCCCAAGAAATGAAAGGTTCCATAGCCCATTTGACCCTGCAAAGTCTACGCCAAACTCTAGAACCACTCTGAATAAACTGACATGAAGAAGGATGCATACCCACACAGTACTTAGCATGCATAAAATTGGCCCAAAGGCTAACTTTAGAACGAAAATTATGCCACAGTTTAAAAGAAAAAGCCATAGTTAAATCATTCATACTTTTACATCCTAAACCCCCTTCATTCAAAGCACCACAGCATTTGTCCCACGCGGCCCAAATAATTTTGGAATTCATCTTATTTCAATAGATTTAGTTAAGCCATTTTCTTGAAAATGTTTGCCATAATTAAAAACTAAATAAAAATTTTCTTAATTGATATCATTCAATTTACTTGAAATTGATTTGTTTGAAACGCATCAATCAAGTTTTTCATGCATTTTATCTAAGATATTTGCATGCATCTTAATACTTTCATGTCCATTGAAGCATTGTAATGTTAAACTCAAAATAATTAGACTATCATTCTATATCATTTAAATGTTGAAATTCATATTTGATGCTATAATTTCAAACTCTTAAAAATTTATTTTAAATGCATTTTGTTTACATAATTTCATGTAATATATGCATTACTTTCTTATAGGGGTGTCAAACCGGGTTTCGGGTCGGGTTTGGGTCGAACCCGAACTGACCCGAGGTTCAAATGGGTCAACCCTAACCCGACCCGGGTATATAAACTGGTCGAAAATTCAAACCTAGACCCAACACGTCGGGTTGCCAGGTTGACCCGACCCGACTCGGGACGGGCTGAACGGCGGGCGGGGAAGCGGCGGGCGACGAGCGGCAGGCGGCTGGCGGACGCGAGCATCTACGGGCAGCAACGCGGGCGCGCCAGAGAGCCTGGGAGAGCGCGGGCGCGCGAGCAGCAGCTCGGGCGCACGGGCAGCAACTCGGGCGCACGAGCAGCTTCAGCAAGCTCGCGCGGGCTACTGTGCACGTGCAGGCATCTTTGGCGGGCGCACAGGCATCTTTGGCGGGCGCGAGGGCAGCTTTTGTGGGCGTGCAGGCAGGGCGCGGGCAGCCTGGCAAGGCGCAGGCAGCCGGGCCAGGTACGCGGGCAACCGGGGCAGCGCGGGCAGCTGGGCCAGGTACGCGGGCAACCGGGGCAGCGCGGGCAGCTCATTTCAAACGGGTTTTTGGGTTGACCCGGTAACCCGTCAGGTCAACCCGAACCCAACCCGTTTTTCAAACGGGTCGATTTTGGGAACCTGAACCCGACCCATTTTGAAATCGGGTCGGGTCAAACCCGAAATTTTCGGGCCGGGTTCGAGACGGATTTTCGTGTCGTGTCAAATATTGACACCCCTACTTTCTTAATTTGTAGCTTCCATGAGCTATGATTTTCAATCTCTCTATTATTGTCATCTAAATATGTGATAATTTGTATAGTTGTGATCACATTTGTATGTATAGTAATTTTGACACTAGATATATAAACAAAATGCTAAATATTGCTAATGCATATCTCTTTATATTATTTACGAGGGTCATCCGACGAACATCACATTGTGGACATCGACACTTCTAAATTTCAAGTGAGATTCCTCTCTCGTCTTTGCGAGCACAAGTATGTATATATCTAGTTACTAATAGCTTCAACTAAGATATGATTTCTATGTTTTATATGTTTACTTTTTGATTGATCATTGAGATAAAATGCATTATATAGGATGCTTCTACTTTTGCATCCATCATTGTATTGTTTGATAGGGTAAAATCTTTGGACACCAAAAAAAACTATCTAAGACTATCAATTGGTTGTTAAAATGCTTATATGAACCTAAATCCATCTTGAAT
This sequence comes from Dendrobium chrysotoxum, assembly GCA_019925795.1. NCBI lineage: Eukaryota > Viridiplantae > Streptophyta > Magnoliopsida > Asparagales > Orchidaceae > Dendrobium > Dendrobium chrysotoxum. Next base: position 13,240,619 of record CM034306.1, read on the forward strand.
TTCCAATGAAATAAAAATTAAATCATCCTTAGAAATCAAACTAAACACAAAATTAATAAAAACCAACTCAATTAAACACATTTAAATCATTATTAGAAATCAAACTAAACACAATTAATAAAAACAAAGTCAAGAACTTATTGCTTCCACGATTAAAGAAAGTAAGAAACCTGATGGTAAATAAGATGTAAACAAAGTCCACCAATTCATTGCTCGCATTAATATGATGGAAATATGACTTTTCAAGTAATTCTTAATAAAAATTCTATTTTGTTTAGAGGAATTTGAAACAGAGGAACTGGAAATGAAAATTAATGAAAAATATTATATGCATGAAAGAATATAATTTTTATAAAGATAAAAAATAAAATATTGGTTTTGTTTTATTTTAGTAAAATTGAGTTTTCATAGATGTATTATGGAAGTATTTAGTTAGTTTATAGCACAATCACTTTACACCAAATAACTCGACCACATATCATATATGCTCATTAATTTCACATTCTATATTAACGTGTAAAGACACTCATCCACTTGAGCATCCTCATCTTTGGAACTATTAACTTAATTTTAAGTTTCATGTTTAATGGCCAACATTTTGAGCCATAAAGCATTACAAGTCTTATCACAATTTTATAAAATTTTCCCTAAAATTTGAGGGGCACTTTTCTATCATACAACACACCTGATGCATTCCTCCACTTCAACCATCCAACTTAAATTCTACTAATAGTATTATTGACCTCCTTTCTAGTGCTAATCACTTGCTTGGTGTTCTTACATGCCATTTAGGTTTGTCCATATCTTGCATTTTTGTATGATAATGTGTGATGGCAGGTCAAGCCACACACGGTGACCCCGATTGGTTGTTGACTTTAGAATTTGATTCTGTTGGTTATGTTTTATTCATCACTATGTTTGGCGATGTAACCGAAGAAAATCAATGGCAATTTATAAAAAACATTACCTAAATTCGTGTGTTCAATGCTTTCATGCGCAAAGTTATCTCTTAAATTTTTTTTATTGGGGTCTTATCTTGTGAAATGGATCACATCATTACATATGGATCATTTGAGCCCATTTGAGCTCAAATCTGATAAAGTTTGATTTGCATCGAGAAGAAAAAATATTAGAGAGTTTTAACAAATCTACTAATAAAAGTAAAACAAACAAAATCTAAAGGAATTCCATAAAAAGTTTAGAACACATAATAATAATAAACAAAATCCATAAAATCAAAATATAATAATTTATAAGAAAAAGAAAAATAAGAATAATAAAACATAATAATAAAATATGCATAAAATAAATACATTAAATAATAAGAAAAAATTTAGATTACAAATTGATATATTATCAAAAAAAATTCTTAATCGGGCACAAATCTCGAGGCAATTTCTGATTGAAAACTTCTAAAATTACATTTGGGGCTATCTGAAGTGCAATGTCAGCAAACTTATAATCGAACTAAACTTCTCGAAAAGATAAACCTAACAACACCAAATTTGATCAAATTCGAGCCCAAATGGGTCCAAATCAAGGGCCCGAAGCACATTTAGAGGGTTCAAAGCATAAATTGGATGATCAAATTGCATCCAAATGTGACATGCTTATAGTCGAATAGAGCATCTCGACAAGACGAATCTAATAAGCCCAAGATTGCTGAATTATGACATCATTAAGATACTTAAATACTCGATAAATGGTCTATAATTATGGGAGTCGATATTAGCCGTCCATTCAAAACACTCCAAACGTGCCCATGATCTTCTTCCTATTTACTAATCATGCCACTCCGAGAAAACTATAAATAAACCCCTTATTGTTCACAAGAGGGGGAAGGGAGAGGAGAAAAAAGGAAGAAAATTTTGAGATCTCTCTTGCCACCAAGCTCCTCCTCGACCACCACCCAGCCACCAGCCGTCGTCGGACTTTCGCTGGACTTCCATCCGGCCACCAACTATTGTCGGACATACGTTTGACCACCGATTATAGCTGGGCCTCAGCCCGACTATTGACCGTTGCCAGACTACGGTCTTTACGACCTCCATCTTTTGACTACGATCGTCCATCGACTACGGTCCTTCCGACTATTGATCGTCACCTGTCGATTAGGGTTCTTTCAAACACCATCGCCCGACTACAGTCCTTTTAACCTCCATCGCCAGACTAAAGTCCTTCTGACCTCCATCGACCGCCTACTACGTTCCTCACAAACTTCATCGCCCGACTATGGTCTTTCCTACCTTCTTAGCCTGACTACGATCCTTCCAACCATGGTCGCTCACCAACTATGATCCTTCCGACCATTAACTGTCGCCTGCCAAATATGGTCCTTCCAACCACTGTGGCCTGACTACGGTCCTTCCGACCTTCGTCGCCTGACTTTAGTCCTTCTAACCTCCATCGACCACCGGCTACAATTTTTTCAACCTTCGTCGCCCACTGCCTACAGTATCCTTGACCACCATCACCCGACTACGGTCCTTCTGACCAACGTCATTCAACTACAGTCTTTCTGACCTCAGTCGCCCACTCACTATGATCTCTCCAACCACCGTCTCCAAACTACAGTCTCCCCAGACTACAGTCCTTTCAACCATAGTTGCCCCACTACAATCTTTTTGACCTCCGTCATATGTCGCTTACAAACTCTCATACTACCTTCTTAAGACTACTATCTCTAACCACCATCGCCCACTGATTACGGTATCCCCGACCTACGTCACTTGCCGTTTACGATCTCATATAGAGCACATTACATGATGGAAGTTAGAAGAATCTAGTGATAAAAAAATTGTTCTCAAGAGAGTGTTGTCCTGTTTGTTTGGTTGGTAAAACTATAGTTCGTGAGTGATGGTTGTCAGAGAGATCATAGTCGAGGAGTGACGGTGATCAGAGGGATTGTAGTTAGCGGGTAGCGGAGGTACGGCAATCGGTAGCAGAGGTACAACAGCAGTTTGGTGGAGGTCCTACTGAGGTCGGCAGATGGGCGGTGGTCTGGCAACGGTCGGAGGCTAGGGGGAGATCTGGTGATGATCGGCAGCAGGCGGTGGTTCGGTGAAGGCCGACAGCCGGGCAATGATCCGACAACAATCGGCGAGCAGGCAGTGGTCTGACGACGGTCGATAGCCGGGTGATAGTTTGGCGACTGTCGACGACCGAGCGGTGGTCCGCTAGTGGTCAACATAAATTCACCGGCGATGGTGATTAGATTGAACTCTAGGATCCTTGAAGCCTCATAGCTCTCTCTAATGTCTTGTCAAAAGCCCAATTCCCCCTCCCCCTATTATAGGTTTTGAGAGTGACATGCTATGTAATTATTGAGAAGATCCATGGAAGGTTGGGAGTGCTCAATCGGATGGTTCATACTGACTCACTCAATCATAGAGCATTCATTCAACACGTAATTGTCCTAACAATGTCGAAATTGAAACATCTTGGGATTTGTCTTGTCAAGCTGCTCGATTCCACTATAAGCATGCATGTCATATTTGGTGATCATTTGGTTATCCAATTAATGTTTTGAACCTTCAAAATATTCTTAGTTTAGTCCATTGATTTGGACCCATTTGGGCTCAGATTGGACCGATTTTGGCATCGTTGGGTTCTTCTCCTTGAGATGTTCAAGTTGGCTTTAAGTTTGGTGAAATCAGAGTTTGAATGATCCCCAATTTAATTTCGGAAGTTTCCAATTTGGATTTGCCTCAAGATTCATGTTTGATCAAGATGATTTTTGGTGATTTATCACTTCTCCTTTTAGTTGTCCCTCCAATAAGGGAGGTTCCTCCAAGCTCTTTGTTTTGCTCAATTTGAGGGTAAGGGAATTCTCCAATTTACTCTCTATAATTGTTCTGCTTTTTTATTTTTTTTAAATGATGTTTTAATTTTTATATTAAAAAGATTTAAATGAGAATTTGACTCTTAACTAGACACAATGGAGAAAAAAAGATTCGTGTAGCCGACCTCACTTAGTGGGATAAGGGTTTGATGTTGTGGTTGTTGTTGTTGATGCCTTAGTTTTTCTGATTTCACAGCCTTATTAAAATTATAATTGTTATTTTAATTTGCTTTATTAAATTTTATGTTTTTTCTCATTGAAGTTTTTGTATCATTGGCATATGATAAGCATATACTATTTCTTATCTTACACAAAAAGAAAAGAGTTGAGCTCACACTGACATGAATGTTCAAATGATATGATGAATAATGTATTGGGTTTATTGTTATTACATTAACGTGTATTGGTTAGTCATTAGGTAAACAATAGGTATCAACATATAATATATTCTTTATAGATTTCTAATAGTTATGTGTTTTCTATAAATTGCCTCAATTTTGAGATATTAAGGCATATACTACTACATAAATATGGCTTGAGATTCTTCCCCAAAGATATCTTGACCTTGCACTTTTAAAATTAAAATAAATCTCTATCGTTCAATCTCATTACGCATCTTCGTTTCTTGGCTATTAAGCCTTCTCAAATCCCTGGCTTAAGCTTATTTGCCTTCTTCTATGACAACATTATTCCTTTGACTACGTGTGCTTTATGTGAGGAAATGTTTTGAAAGAGTCACTAAAGAAGGTTATTTGCCTTCTTTTATGATGTTGTTCCTACTGGATAGGGAATCATGACGATAGCTAGTTGCAGACAGTAGCGGAGTCAAGATTATTTATCTGCGAGGGCATAAATTTTTAATTTGAAAAACACAGTCAAATTTTTCATTCGAGCTTGAAATTGACATTAGGGTTTTAATTTTTTTTAAATATCTAACTTAAGGTTTTCATATCTAATTTAAAAACAATAATAATTAAAAAATATTTTATAACGAGCAATAAATATATAAAAAGTTGCATCTTATTAATATAGAAATATATAAAAAATTATAATTAGCATATTTTAAGCTACTTAATTTAAATTAAAATATTGTTATCTTTTTCTAGTGTAATTTATTGTCTTTGATTATATAATTTTCCTATAAAAGAGAATTTGGATATTTTAAAATAATTAAAAAATTGATGAAAATTTTTTATTTAAAAAAATTAGTAATGTAAAGATAAATGATTAAAATGAAAAAATATATAAATAAAGAGAAAAATATAAATGAAAAAAAAGTTTAAAATAATCTAATAAAAATAGAAAAAATAGCTAACCTTGTAAGAGAGATCGTGAGAGATAAATAAAAAAAATTTAAAATTATCTTACCCGAGAGAGAGAGAGAGAGAGAGAGAGAGAGAGAGAGAGAGAGAGCAGCAAGTACAAAAGGTTGCCACGGCAACAAAAAGAAATGGCAAGAGAGAGAGAGAGTAGAGAGGTGGGGTAGTGAAAAAAAATTTATTTCAGCCAATGCTTGACTGATTTTATAAGAATTTTTTTTTTTGGGGGGCCGGGGGGTTGGGGTGGGGGTGGGGGGGCACGTCGGATTGGAAGTTATAACGGAAGTTCGTTGCGAGGTAAAGATTATTTTCTCGTGCACTTCTTCGACTAAATCTCATAAGTTCATGAAACTAACTAATTTACTAAATTCGAGATTTGATGCAAAATGAAGAAGGAACAAGATTTAAGTTTTGGTATGATTTGAAGTTGTCATTTTTATTATTTGACAAGTATGATTGAATATTTTTTCATTGTTGTTTTTGATCTAGATTAGATTATGTTTGTTTGTGTTTTTTGTAATTGAAAATGTATTTATAGACTAGAGAATTTATAGTTCCAATCTTACTAAGTTTTAGTTATTTTTCTTCTCCATCTTCAAAGTTCATGATCCATTTCTTTTATTTTTTGCTATTTTATCTATGAAAAAAAATCTATTTGGTTATTCAATTTGGATAGTGTTGGAATATTAATAATATATAATGATTAGGTTGCAAAAGAAAAAAAGTTTGAGCCAATCATCCATGTGTTTGACGTAGTGGAGCAGGGGTGTCAATATTGGACAATATCTAAAAATTCGACTCGAACCCGACACGAAAATTTCGGATACGGGTTAGAAATTTCAACCCATTTGCAAAAAATGGGTCATATTTGGGTTGACCCGGTAACCTGAAACCTACCCGATTTAACCCGGAAATATCCCGTCACTCGTCAGCCACGTCACTCACGAGTCGCGTCACTCATCATCTCGTCACTCGTCGACATTGTCCCGTCACAGTTGGATCGGAAACAACGTCAGTAGGAAGCTCACTGCCTCGCCCTTCATCTGCGGCTCCGCGGGACATCCAGTTTGTCACTTTGCTAGAAGAAATGATGACGACGACAAGGTGCTCTCCCCATCGCAGTTTTGTAGTTAGATCGGAAGCAACGATGACGACAGGAGAGGGAGCTCGCCAGGAGGGACAACCTAGAAACCCTGTGTCCTTGACGTTCGACCCAAATCGGAGAGGGAGCTTGCCGCAGTCCAAGGCGAGGGACCTCGCCGCTGGAGCTCGCTATCTTCCTCATCTTCGTGCGCTTATTCAGTCAAATCTCATAAATTTGTGTCGGTTCGGGTTGACCCAAACCGGAGGCGGGTCGGGTTCGGGTCCCAAAAACTGACCCGTTTGCAAAAACGGTTCGGGTTCAGGTTGATCTGAATAGTATCTGATTAGTTCCGAGTTCAACCCGAACTTGACTCGTGACCCGAAATTGACACCCCTATAATGGAGTTATTGTGTATTTTGTAGTATTTGCATTACTTCTGTTGATAATGCTATCATCTGTCAGAGACATTACACTTGTTGAAGTCTAATATTAAATGTAAACCAGCTTTATTTGGAGGGTCTTTTAATGTGCAAGCAGCTAAGTTTACCTATTGTGGGACAGGATGTTTTCCAAAATAATGGCGAGGTAATTATTTAGTTCTTTGTTTTTTTCTTAAGAGGATTAATTGCTACGACTTATTTTTGTTCTTTAGTTATACTTCAACTGCTCCTTTCAATTTGGATATGTGTAAAATTCCGATTGAAAAAAAACAACGAAGATGTATAAAATCTACTTCAGACTCTCAATTTAGAAGGAATTATGGCCATGTGAGCTTAAAGTTTTATGCTGTTTTGCGTCATGGCCATAGATCAATGACAAATAGTTATATTGCTTGCAACTTGCAGAAATTCTTTTAGATGCTCAAAATTTTAGTAGTGCTGGCAAGTCATCTACAAAGAGAGACGCTGAAGCTGTGCAATTGCTCTTGGTTCGCGGTTCTGCTAATTACAAAGATTTTATATATGAGCCAACTGAAGCTCCATTGGCTCCATTTGCTGTAGGCTCGCAATCTAAGCCTATCAACATCTTTAGCTCAAGCTTTAGCTGCTCAAATTGCTCTTATCAACATTTTGTCCAAGCCATGCTTATTATAACTCATGAACAATTTTGAAAAGTTAGCTTCATTAAATATGTTTGCCTAATTTTTTTGGAAGGTCATGTAATCATTTGTTGTTAATGTTTGCCTAATTTTCCATCAACATAATCTTTCATTTCCTTGTCTCTTACCTTTTCTATTAATGTGGATCTAATTAATTCCATTAATCATATTTATAAATGCATTTAAATTTCAAGTGATGTATACAAGTTGAATAATTATTTCACATTTTAACAAACAATGCTCCATTATTTCACTTTGATACATACAAGTTTAATAATTAATAGGTGCACACTTTGTTGTAGGGTAAATTTTTAAAATAGGTATGATTAAAAACTTAATTTTTTAATTAAATATTATAAAATAAAGTTTTAAAATTAGACAAAGTCAACTGTTTAATAGGTGACTTGTGTTGACTTAGCACAGCAGGTGTCATCTCAGTCAGGCTGTAGCAAGTCGTTTGTAAAATGGGCTACTTATTATAGTAACAGACAACTTGTGCCTCTTATTAACCATTCATCTCTCCACGTCGAGCAAAAAAATATTAACAAAAAAAATTACTATTTATAACTAAGAAAAGTAGCTAACGAATACCTTAAAGTACAGAATCTTGGCATGTGATGAGCTGTTTAATGGGAGAAATTATTACATGCGGAGTTCAGACGTAGAGCTATGTATGGAATCCCTTGTACACATAATGTCTATATTTATACACAGTATCTATAAATATGTGTACACAAACTGTGTACATAATATGCATATATAATGCGTACAAAAATATAAATAATCTCTCGTTTAATGGTGTGTTGGATCCCTTTGAATGCTGACCCATCCTCATGAATATTATTTAATTAAATAAATGTTTACTATCCTTAAAGCAGAACTCCTATAAACTTCTCTAGGCAAAACTGAATAAACATCTATAGTCTTTTCTCTATTACTTTTATGTTCATTATACAGATATTTGTTTTTTTTTTAAATATTTTTAGCATGGTTTGGAAAATCGAATTGGACCAACGAGTTCAATCATGAACCGGTCCTATGGCCGGTTTAGTACTCCTGAAAAAGTGATTTAGCATCAACCGGCTTGAACCACCTGATCAACCGGCCAACCGTTGAACGGGAAGAATCGGCCAGTTCAATTTATAATAGATTTAAATAATTTAGTTTAATATAAAATATTTTGTTAAATATTAAATTAATTCAAATATAATATATTTTATTTGATAATATAATTCCAAAAATTTTATAGTATATTATTTATAATTTTTAAAGTTCTAAAATTTCTCTCTAAATATGAAATTAAATGATAATAAGAAAAACGAAAAATCTAAAGCAAATAATGTTATATGATTTTATAAATATAATTTTATAATATGAAATTTATATTTAATTTATAGATACAAACTATACTTAAATATATAACATAAAGTAGCAATTATGTATCTTAAATTTATACATTTATATATAAATTAAATTTCTATTAAATATGAATTAAAATTGAAGATTAAAGATATTTATATTTAAATTCAAAATTAGTGATTATTTATATTAAAATATAGAATATAAGTGTAATAATTATTTATATTTACATTTAAAATTATGTAATATATTATATATGTATGAATTTTATTTATTTTTTAGACTCAAAATTTTTAGAATTATAATGTTTTTAAGGTTAAATTGTCATCATTATTATATTAAATTTATTAATTTTTAATAATATTATTATTTATTATGTCATCCGGTTCGACTAATAACTGCGAACATCTCCTTTTTCCGGTTCGTTGTCCGGTCCAGTTTTCACAACTTTGTTTTTTTGGGCATGGAAGTTGGAGGGCTAATAAGATGCATAGATCTGTGTTACTATAACACATCATTTTCACTCCCTATTAAAGAAAATTTTAAAATAAAAAAATTATGAAAGAATTTAATTAAAAAAATATGTTTTACTGTGTCAAGCGCCCGTTTAACGGGCTACTTGTTATAGTATCAACTAACTGAGCCGGTACCTACTGTGATGAGTTTGAAAAGAACAACTCACCTCCACTTCCTCTGAGCACTAGCTGACATTCTTCAACTGAACTACCACCAACTTCATACTGCTACAACACCTTTTTCAGCTTTATGTAACTAACTAGGATAGTATAGTCATTTACATACTTAGCTACTTATGTGTATTTATTCACCTGTGCTCTGCTACAGTAACATATCTTCTTCTTCAATGCTTTACCAAGTTCTATTTTCCTGTTCACTGTGTTCTGCCTGTTTGATGAAATGATCCGTGAGGATCATTCCTTCTGCTTCCTCATGGTATCAGATACATTTGCCTAACGGCTCTCCTTCTCGACAACAATGGGAGACTCTGCCACTGCCTCAGCCCCATCTACACCACAGGCGTTGACGAACGACACACAAACCACCACCGATGTCTTGATCCCCCCTACCCTTAAGTTTATTCTCTCTAACATCAAAAATGTTATCAATGTTCAGCTCCTTCCATATAACTATCCCACTTGGCGCTCCGCCATTCAAAAGCTTTTCGCCGCCAACAACTTTTTTGGCTACCACGATGGTACACTACCTTGTCCACCCAAGCATCTTCTTACCGCTACCAGCCAACTTACTCTGAACCCTCAGTTCTCATCTTGGACTTTGGTGGATCAAAACCTTTCAGTTGCTTTATTTTCCACCATATCTTCTTCTATTCTTCCATACATCTTAAATCTTGACACCACTGCTTCGATTTGGAAGACGCTTGAAAACCGATTCTTCTCTACCAATCGATCACGAGTCATTCAGTTGAAAAACGAGCTACACTCGATATCTATGCACAACAAATCCATGAATGAGTATTTAACTTCGGTTAAAACGTTGGTGGACAACATAAATGCTATCGGGGGATCTATGACAGTGAAGACATCCTGTTCTACATCTTAAATGGCCTTCCTCCTTCTTACCAGTCCTTCAAAACATCCATTAGAACATCTCAACATCCAATTAGCTTAGATGTCTTATATTCCTTACTTTGTAGTGAAGAGGTTAATCAAACTACCGATGTTATCAAAGAACTTTTGTTCTCATCGACTCCCTCTCCAACAGATTCGACGTTTGCTCTTGTCTCCACTTGCGACCGTGGTAGAACTTGCTTCAGCAATAATCGTGGACGAGGTCGATCACCCCCATTCAGCAACAATCGGTCCACTAAGCAACCTAGATTTGATGGTGACTATCAGATTTGTGGAAAGCATGGACATTCCACACTTACTTGTTGGCATAGAGGAAATTTTCAGTATACTCCTTCCTCCAGCAATGTTGCTCTCCTGGCTAATTCTGATCCAGCACCTTGGTATTTGGATAGCAGAGCAACTGCTCACCTCACGCCAGATCCGCTCCCACTTCAACAACCTTATGCTGGCAAGGATCAAGTACTAGTTGGCAACGGGGCTCCCCTTCCCATACAACATTTCGGAAACGGTTTACTTCCCACACCTACTCGTAATCTTACTCTCAACCCTTTACTACATGTTCCCCAGCTAACCCATCGTCTTCTCTCCATTTCTAAGCTTATCAATGATAACCATTGTTCCATTACATTTGACAACTCTAGCTTTCATGTTAAGGATCGGACGACCAATTAAACACTTCTCAACAGTCCTGGTCATAACGACCTCTACCCATTACCGATCCAGCTATCTCCCACCTCCATACTTGTTGTCGCAGCTACCATTCGCTCCTCCATTTCGGCTACTGCTTGGCATCGATGATTGGGACATCCCAACTCACATGTCTTTGCTGCTTCATCTAAATCCTTTCCAAACTTATGTATTTCTACTGCTTCTAGTTTTTGTAATTCCTGTGAACTAGCTAAAAGTCACATGCTCCCATTCTCTCCTTCTCAACATGTATCTAAGTTTCCTTTAGAATTGATGCATGCCGATGTTTGGGGACCTTCCCTTGTTTTTTTCTTATGATGGCTTTCGTTATTACTTACTCGTGATTGATGATTACACATGCTACTCCTTGACATTCATTCTTAAACAAAAATCTGAAGTTACTCAAACCATTATACATTTCAAAAACCTCATTGAAAACTAATTAAATTTACCTATTCGAACTTTTCGTACTGGTGGAGGAGGTGAATTCCTCAACCATACTCTAAAATCGTTCTTCTCTCATAACGGCATCACCTACCAGTTTACTTGCCTGCACACTTCATAGCAAAATGGCGTGGCCGAACGCAAGCATCACCACTTAGTAGATACGGCTCGCACTTTGCTTATTGATGCCCATTTATCCCCTCACTTTTGGACCGAAGCTATACACACAGCTACCTATCTCATCAACTGCCTTCCCTCGTCAAACAACCCTACTAAATCCCCATACGAGCTTCTTTACAGCCTCCCGCCTTCATACAGCCATCTTCGTACTTTTGGCTGGCTTCACCCTTATACTCCCCACAAATTAGCACCCCGTTCCACCCCTTGTATATTCCTTGGATATACCCTTCACCAGAAAGGCTACAAGTGTTATAATCCTCTTACCAAAAAAATACATGTTTCTCGTCATGTTACTTTTGATGAAAACACGTTTCCTTCCATTTCCCCTTCCCACCACCGACAATAATTTATCCCAATCTACACCGCCTGTACCTCCTTTTCCTCCTGTTGCTTCTCCTTCAATAACCAACCCCACTTATCCCACATACTCACCTCCACAACAACATTCCCCACAACAAGCCTCACTTCTCCCAACTACCTCTTCCACCCCTTCAGAAGCCACCCTACATACATCTAGTTCTCCCAGCTCCACTTCAACTTCCTCCATTCCTCTCACACATCCCCTACTCTTCCAGTTAACCAATCTCATCATCCCATGGTCATTAGACTCCAGACTGGCTCACTTAAACCTCGCATTATTCTTGATCTCCATCACATGATCCAGTCTACTCCCACCTCCTACACTGTTGTAAGCAAAAATCCAGAATGGTGTAATGCCATATCTGCCGAATTCAACGCTCTTCAAGCTCAAGGAACCTGGTCTCTTGTGCCTCCTCTTCCAATCAACAAATTATTGGCTGCAAATGGATCTATAAAACTAAACAGCTTGCAAATGGTTCTATAGCCCGTTACAAAGCCCATCTTATTGCTCAAGGCTAGAAACAAGAATACAGTGTCGATTATCACAAAACTTTTAGTCTGGTCATTAAATTCCCTACTATCCAGCTCTTCCTCACTGTTGCCCTCTACCACAATTGGCAAGTACTTTAGCTTGATGTTGTTAATGCCTTTCTCCATAGCTAAATTGACGAAACTTCCTATATGACCCAACCTCAAGGTTTTCAAGATTCTCAATATCCCCATCATGTCTGCCTTCTCCATAAAGCCATTTACGGCCTCAAACAATCTCCCCGTCTTTGGTTTGCCACCTTATCTTCCTATCTCATTTCTCAAAACTTTACTGTTAGCTCTGCCGACCAATCCTTTCTTCTCCTACACAAAGATATTATCTCTATCTATATTCTAATCTACGTCGATGATATACTCATCACTGGCAATAATTCGAGCTTCATCTTCTCTATAATCAACAACCTCCAACTAAAATTTCAAACATGCAACCTTGGCAACCTATCTCGTTTCCTTGGCATTGACATCTCCCGCCTCTCAGATGGTTTCCACCTCTCCCAAAAATCCTACATCCAAGGCATTCTCTCCACTGCTGCCATATCCAATTGCAAACCCTTACACACGCCTCTTCCAGCTAATTTACCCACTGATCCCTCTCTACAAATCCCGTTTGCTCAGCCCGTACTATTCCATCAACTTATAGGTTCGCTACAATATCTGACATCCACTAGACCAAACATTGCATTCGCAGTAAACAAACTTTGCCAACAAATGCATCAGCCCCTTCTTCTACATTATCATCTCCTCAAAAGGATACTTCGCTATCTACAAGGTACATTGGATTATGGTCTTTTTCTGCCGAAGAAAACTTAGCATCTCATAGCCTTCTCCGATTCAGACTGGGTAGGTGATTCCATTGACCGCAAATCTACAACCGGTTACTGCATTTTATTGGGTCAAGCTCTCATCACCTGGTCTGTCAAGAAACAGTCTACCGTCGCGAGATCGTCGACAGAAGTAGAGTATCGTTCCCTTGCCCTCGCCGCCAATGATTTAATCTGGATTTGTCGCCTTTGCAAGGACTTTTGTATTCCTCTTGATGCAACACCAATCTTTTGTGATAATATTTCGGAGATGTACATAGCGAGCAATCCAATTTTTCATGTCTGAACTAAACACATTGAGATCGACCATCATTTAGTTCGTGACAATATTCAGGCCAAGCACATTGCAGTTCAACATATCTCTACACTCGATCAAGTTGCAGATATCTTTACAAAGTCTCTTCCATCCTTCAGATTACAAACTCTTCGCACCAAGTCAATGGTTGTCTCGCCCATTAACTTGAGGGACGGTGAAAAGAACAACTCATCTCCGCTTCCTCTAAGCACTAGCTGACATCCTTCAACTGAACTACCGTCGACTTCATACTGCTACAACACCTTCTTTTTCAGCTTTATATAACTAACTAGGATAGTATAGTCATTTACATACTTAGCTGCTTATGTGTATTTATTTACCTGTGCTTTGCTATATAATATATCTTCTTCTTCAATGCTTTACCAAGTTCTATTTTTCTGTTTAATGTATTATGTCTGTTTGATGAAATGATCATGAGGATCATTCCTTCTGCTTCCTCATAAGTCGCCATTAAACGGACGATTGTCTAATTTTACTTTTTTATTTTATAATATTTAATTATATAATTAAAATTTTAATCATATTTACTAAAAATTTACCCCTTTGTTCTATTGATGCAGCATGTGAATGATAGTATCCCTTGCACCCGTTTATTTTGAACACACCGCGTTCAGGAGATAGGAGAAGGCCTCGCTTTTCTCCTCCGTCCTCCGTTCTTCACTCCGCTGAGACTCTTTTTGGTTCGTGCCGCGAAATCAAAACCGCCTCTTTTGCTTGTTCTTTACTTCTTTGTTTGCGGGACTTGCTTTGATTTCACTGGCGCCCTTTTCAAGGCTCGCTTTATACGCTATTGCTGGATTCGCGTCCCTCTCAGTCGCCTGAGAGTATATCTCTTGGGTAATTGGATTCATTTATTTGTACGGTGACAAATCCTACCATATCTTTCTTTTGGCGCAATTGAATTTGTTGCCAATTTGCTGTTTTTATTAGGGCTTCGATTGGAGTGCTAGGTGCGACCTCAAGAGATGGTCCGTACGGCTTCTAGATCGCCATCAAGCTGGCGGAGGCGTTCTCCCTCCCCGGTCAGTCATAGGTACAGCAGCAGCTGGAGAAGAAGACGTGATCGGAGCAGATCTCCTTATTCATATAGGTGGATGAGCTTGTAACTCCAAATCCATAGATTGGTCCTGATATCGTTTCTGCTGTCTTGGTTTTTACACTTAACTCGTCATGGTATACAATTACTTCATTATGGCTTGTGCATAAAATATCCTGGGAGATAAGCTGATCACATCCATGAGAGCGATTATTTCATACAAATTGTGGGAGGTATTGATCAAGAACTGTAATTTGGGTGGTAGTTGGAAGCCCAGTTTGTATTACGCTTGTTGATTGATTGCTAAATCACCATCGATCATGGAATCAGGTAAAAGTAGGTTCAATTTAATGTAGACAACGGTTTCATGATGTAGCTGTTTTGGGTCATTTTGTAGTTTTGTGAGTCACTGATCTTAATCGCAATTTTATTCCACTACCCGGTTATGAATTCTACGTTGCTAAACATATTTCAATGTAAGGTTACTGTCCAATTTGTTCAATCATGGCAAAATAAATGAATCTAAGTTCCTAAAGAACATATATAAGCTAGTTTTGGAGGTCTAAAAATAGCAGTTTTTGGGTGCACAATAAAACATATCATGTTGGACTTTTTCATGAACTATTACTCTCGGAGCCTAGAGCTATCTGCAATGAGGATCTACCCCTTCTTTTGACGAAGATTGCATTACTGATAGGTTATCCAAACTAGGCATTCTACTTTCCATACAAATGGTTTGTTTTTTTTTGTAGAAAAGCCACCTAAACCTTTGACGTTGTCCAGCATTCAGGATGTTGTTGATCCTTGATGTGGAAGAAGGCTTATATCTAGGGAGAATATATATTATCCTGAACTTTTTTTTTAAACTTTTGTGCTGTGCAACTTCTGCTTACGGAAGCATTTACTTCCATTACAATGTTAATGTTAATTTAGCAGTTAAAGGATAAAGAAATGTCGTTAAGTAATCTATTATGATAACAGTTTGTCTATGACCTTGATGCGATTTCAGAACAGTGGTGACAGTGGAATTTTTATGTTTTATTGTTTTTCTTTCTTTTATATCACCAGGTTTGATAAGGAGACAATTTTTAAAGACTACAAAGATATGTTAATTCGCTAATTTGCCTTACATTCTTCAAATTTGATTGAGAATAGAAATGCTGGTGGATTACTGATTCTGAACATGACTTGTTTGTTGCTGATACTACTGCTGGTGAGATTTTCCTGTTACCTGAAAGTTTATAAAGTTCCGTTGATGAACAAGAACTTCTGCCAAAGGATAAGCATCAATGTTACTTCTAGTAAGCCTGGCCTTCTGCCAATGCCTATCTCCTCTTATGTAGAATTGTACATTTGTTATTTCCTCTTCTTATGAACCTGCCATGTTTTGGTTTTATTAGTGTTCTTGTGTCTACATAATTATCTTTTGTACATAATTAATGCAACGTTCACCAATGATGGGCTTCTTTGTATTTTCTTTATTATGGTAATTATGCACTGAGATTTAATTGAAGGCTTACTATTGATGAATTCACCAAGTTCTTAATAGTAATGATCTACTTTCCTTTTAATTTGCTATCTCAATGTATGCGGGACTTTTATATTTTGAGTTTATGCTATAACTTTCCATTGAATCGCCATTCATATAAGTGCAAGGTTAATGATGCGTTCATCAAGTTCTGTAGAGTTCTTTTAATTCTCTTAAATATTTCATTTAATTTTCTTATTTGGACTTTCGGGGGTTTCTTTATCATTTAATTTTCTTAGTTGGATTTTTGGGGGTTTTTTTATTTAATGGTTAAGCATGCAAAGTTACTCTTAATAGTTTTGATGCAACTATACAAATTATATCAAGATGTTATTGGTAAAGGCTACTAAGTTATGTCATTTATCTATATTTTACATGAGTTTTTTTATTATTCACTTGTTTAATTTGTTTTAAATAGGCGAAGAACTCCATCTCCGTCCCCCAAGTGGAACAAAAGCCGTTCACCAACTCCTAGGCGGAGAAAAAGCCTTTCACCATCTCCTAGGAGACACAAAAGACAAAGAAGTAGGACCACTACACGGTCTCCTTCTAGCAAGTCTCAGAGTCCAGTTGTGCGGTCAGTAGATCACAATAGTTCCTTTGAGAAACTAAGAAAAGAAGACGAAGAAAAGAGAAGGTATCTTATTTTCCATTTAACCTATAATTTTTGTTTTTCCAATGAGGGCCTTATGCATTTTATCAAAAAAATGTTTCACTCCCCCTCAATTTTGCTTCTACACTATCTTGTTCTCCTGCCAAGTTGGGCAATGGCATGAAGTGCTTTCCTTTTGCCACACACAGCATAGTCTTGTTAATAATGTAGGGTTTTAAGTATCCAAAGCCAGGTCCACTTATTACGCAAGGTCCCTTCCTATTGCTAGAAGTTTTGCAATTTTATGAATCTTCAACCATAATGATAATATTTAGACAAAGCTGATGAAAGTGGTTGTTGGTATATTCTGTATAAATTGGATGCATTCTTGCTTTTTTATGACCATTAAAAATCATCCAACAGCAAAACAGTTTAACTGTGCCAAATGACCAACCATTTGAGGAGCCATAAAGGATGCATAAATTATTGCTCAGTACTAGTACTAGCTTTGAATAATGTGGATATCTTGACAGTTGGAAAGATGGACCCTTTACTTGATGGCTTCCGGGATAACGAGTCCTTTGTATTTGGGAATTGCCAAAAAATCTATTTCAAATTAATGTTTTAACTAGTTAACCTATTTTTTAAAATGTCATTTGATAGGAAACGCTTGTAGACACAAGAATTTTCCTTGTTGAATTTCAATTTCAGCCCTTGCAAAAACAGATTAGAGAAGAATTTGGGAGAAACAATCATAAATAAATCTTTTTATTGATAAAAGATGAAGAAAACGAACAAGATACAATGGATCCTCAATTGGAGAGGAGGATCCATCTCTCCTAATCTCTAACCGGCGGCTAGAGTCCAAGCAAATCCTAGGAACTCTCTTAAATTCAACAAATATTCAGATAACCCTAACCCTAAACAATCTCATTTATTTAAAGTATACAAATATGATTCCAATTACTGAACAGGCCCTTCCTAAATCAAATCATGCCTAAAACAACACTTCCTCTTCAAGCAATGGGCCCGACTGGCTTGGCCGTCTAGAGTAAACTAGCCCTAGGGTTGGTTCAGCTGGCCCTGCTTAGGCCGGTTCCTATCTAACATCATTATAGTACGTTGAAAATCTTGATTATCTTATACTGTGTGTAAAATGGTAGAATCTAAGAGGATTTATATTGTTGGCTAAGGGCCCTGTATCAATAAATTTTGATTAGTTATGCATTTTTTTTTCTTATCTTAGTTCATTGGAGTAAGGCCTATGGAAATCAAGATATTGAAGAGATTTAAATAGTTTTTACATCTAAAAGGGAGGGTAGAAGAAACTCCAATAATGTAGGTAGATAGTCTAATGTGAGCAGGAATGAAAGGAGTTTAAGGAAATATTCCATGGCAAGTTGTATGAAAAGGAGATATCTCTTAAGTTATAGGACACATTTTTGTATAACAACATGCAAATGATTGCTTTTAAATGTATCTGCTATTTATTCTGCCAACCATGTTCCCATCCCTGTTATGCGTGCTACCAATTTTCCGCTTCATTTCACCAACCACACCCCCAATAGATATATCTATCTATACATTACACGCACACATGAACTTTATTGAGTTTCTTTGAAACCAAGTCAATTCAGTGTAAATTATATTCTCATGAACGTTGCATGATTGTGGCCTGGTTTATTTAGTTTATCCTTTATACACATCTTTGGTTTGGTTTTTACTCTTCGATTTTCTATGTTTATCAAAAGCCATGCTATGGGGACCGATTGACCTTTTGTTTGTTAATATGCGACTTGTTCAAAATAGATGAGTCACCAGCAATGCTTGTAAAGTTTGATGCTTGACTAAAATAGATATACATTGTAGGTGCCATATTAATGTATATAAATTGTGGTGTATTTTTCATTAAACCAATAGAAAATGCAGTGAACACAACAAATTTGGGGGCAAATCATTGGATAAGTTTTAGAACTTTGAAAGGTGAATGTTTAGAAAATTTTTAGAAATAGTGTAAAAGGTTTTATTCTTAATACATTTAAAAAAATATCATCATTATGATTAACAAATATATCTAGTTTTTTGGCCAAGCTTATGAATCATTTATTCACTCATTCTTGCAAAGAGTTGCTCTTTGTGATCAAGCTGTTTTATCCAAAATATTTTTGAACCACTTAATTCTATGTTTGGCCCTATTTGCTTGCATGGCAATAACAGCGAGAAATGTGCGTTTTAGTAACGCACAAAAAAAAAAAAAATGCAAATGGGCTGTCTTGTTGGAATTATTATGGGTGTAAACTAAAAGGATTACAAGAGTGATTTTCTGTTGGTGGTTGGTGTTGAGGTAAAATGAGTGTAAATTTAAATTTTTAGATATTTAGAACATCTCAAAATCCCCATTTTCTTTGCGTTTCAAAAGCAGCCAAATTGGCCTAATTTTATTTTCACTCGAACTCTAACTTCGCTCAAGTTCCAACTTCATCTTCGTTGAGCTTCACCTTGGTATCCATGATTGTTGGCCGCCTGGGCTCTTCACCTTGATATCTATGATTGTAGGCCGCCGGTCTCTTGCTCCACCATTTGCTCCACCTCATGCTTCCGCTTCTACACCACTGCCAGCTTCTGCTTGTTTGCTTTTGGTGCACGTTCATTTTTTTAATTAGCCTTTATCTCCAGTATTCTGATTAGCAGAGGATTTAGTCTCAAGTTTTGGCATAATCCGCTCAAGAGCAGAGGTTACTTAGTAGTTGCTATGGTAAGAAAAAAAGTAGGTGAATGGCTACACAGCTGGAATGGAAATGGAACCATTCCAGGACTTAAAGTGATATAGAAGAGTGACTGGAAAACTAGATACTTATTTGAACGGAAGGGGGGTGGGAAATGGGAGTTTGGTGAAATATACTAAGAGGATGAAAAAGAAAGTAGGATTGCATTTTACGTTATCTTTGATGCAACCAAACAACTGAAACAAATAATATGCATTATCATAGCAATTGTATTTCTGTTAAATTGCATTCTTAAAATTGTACTTTAAATGCATGCAACCAAATAGCCCCAAAATGCAAAGAATCCCTTAGGCAATAATGGCTTTCTGTGGAAGCCCTGAATGAGTATTGCTCTCTTTCAGTGTTTAATTAATCCGGATTAGTAGCGATTAGTATAGATTTGGATGAATTAATTATAAATTTGTATTTATGATTGATTGTTCTGTTTTGGGATTTTCTCATATTAACCATTTAAGGGATCCCCGTCCAGAAATTCTCAAAGGCCAGAGGAACACACAGGCTTTTGAGGGGTTTTGGAAATAGTTGTCGTCATTCCCATGGCTCGTCTTGGTAGTGGTTCTGCTTAACCAAATGAGCACGTTATTTGACGTAGTCATGTCTAGTTGCAGTCCTAGATGAAGCATCCACTGCCATGGAACAACCATTAAAGTAAAATTTCTGGATAACCCAAGTCAAGTGATATGGATATTGTCGAGGAGGAAAGGATTTATTTGTAGCTTGTTGATTGAATATAAGGGCCTCTGGATGCATGGACACAGCGTATGGACGAGGCATGATGCAGTCACTGAATGTATTTATCATTGGAAAATTGGAAACCGACATGTATTGAACATGACATTATAATTTTGTATTTTAAAAATTAATAATAGTATATAAAAATAAATAAAATAAACAATTTAATAATTTGAACTCAATTTTCCACAATTCAAAGAAACCATTTTTCAAAACTAAGTTATGATTGCAAATAAACTTTTGATTTTATGTTAGGAGAAGATTTATGTTAAAGTTTCTTGAAAGCGCTTGGTTATCAAGATTTTTGGTGTTGTTTTTTCCATGAGATGTATTCATCACAAAATTTTGATTCCATTATGCCAATAAATAAAGTTTTATGGAGTGCAAATATATTATGGATTTATAATATATTTTCAAAGTTTTTGTTCATGTTAATTTAGATATAAAGCCATAATTGTTAATAAAATGAAGAGGAATATGTTGAAGGAATCAATCAAAGTTATAAAGCATGAGAATCATGCTTATAATAATCCTACAATTGAGTTCCTTGAATGCTTATGCATAGATTACAACTTTGAAGGTGACCAAAAAAAAGCTTAAGCAAATCATACATTGCTCTCAAATCTACCTTATAATTTAGGGGCTATTTGATTTGAAGTAAAGTTGTCGTAAAATAAATCTTTTATATGAATTTTGAAAATATTGATGTTTGGTTGGATGAAAAAGGAATATAGAGCAAAGTAAAAAGAATGCAGTGTAAAGCGTTTTAGTTCATTTTTGAGGTAATGTAAATTTGCATATTTTTTAGCGAAAACGGTTTTCATCGCAAGCAATCTTTCTTGTCACCACTTGCTGTCAGCCACCACTTGCCGCCACCCCCATTGTTAACCACCACTACCACCCGCCACCGACCACTATCCACCACCATCCACCGCCGGTCGTCGGCTAGCAGTGCTGCCTCTTGCCATCGATCGTCGTCGTTGTTGGTAACCTCCACCCTCCGCATGTCCCCTTCACCCACCACCATCAGTGTTGATCACCTCCACCTGCCGGTCCCCCCGCCGCAACCTTACTACCATGGCCGTTGACTACTGGCCGCCACCTGTTGTCGATTGCCACCACCATTCGCTGCCACCCGCTGTCGCTAGTTTCACCCAATGCCGCCACCATCATTAGACTTTACACTGCATTTATTTTACTTCAAACTAAACAAAAAAAATCACTTGCATTTATTTTACATTCATCGAAAAAATACCAAATTATTCCTTTTACACTACATTTCTTTTACATCGCATCCTTTTTCAGTCAACCAAACAACCTCTTATACAAATCATAAATTGCTCTTAAATCTACCCAAGAATTTAAGCAAATCATGCCTTACTCGCAAATTTATCCTAGAATTTAAGCAAACTATAAATATAAAATTAAAGGTATAGGAAGAACAAAAACAACAAGCCTTTATCCCACTAAATTAAAGGTCTAAGAAAATGAACAAAAAAAATGGCAGGTAAGTTAAAAGCCTATTGTCTCATGTTAGCCCTCGTAGATGGACTCGGGTTCATGCAAGTGGGTAGATGCAAGAGTTTAGCATATTGACAACTTGGTTTTTAGTTCACACAATTCTAAACCCTAGCCGTAATTAAGTAATGAAATAAAAGTAATTAAACTTTGCTTTGTTTAAAATTTGTTATTATTAGGACACATGTATCTAATATTTGTTTTTATAATTTTTTAATTTTGACAGTTGCTAGCCATCTCGCATGCGTGTTGGGCACGTGTTTGAATTTGACATGTGTAGAACACTTGCATAACCCTAATATCCTGAGTCTCAAGGTATTATAGATTGTAGTGTTCGTAGTGTCAGCACCATTATTAATCATTTTCTTGGAGCTTTGATCTTGAAAGATTGAATGAAAATGGATAAAATGTTACCAAACAATTGAAGTTTATTAAGACAATAAGTAGGAAAAAGGTTAATAGAAAATTATGAAAGATAAATAATATACAAAAAGAAAGCTTTGGAAGTATGCACAATGCCCCTTCCAAAAATAGGCTAAGAGAACCCATCAACGATAAGGACATGCGGCAGAGATGACGTAAAGAGATGAAAATAGTTGGTGATTATGTGCCATATGAAAAGATGAACCATAATTTAAAATCTGGGGCATACTAGCAAAGATAACGACAATGGATCCAAAAGGAAGAGGTAATATTAGGGGCAAAGACAAATGTATGGATTAGTCATTTATAATCTCCTTGAGAATAGTAACTAATTCGGAGGAGGCTCCATAATAATTTGGCATATTTGGATCAAATGTGAAAGCATTTCGAGCTTTGAAGAAGTAACTGAATTTCTCCTAGCAACTTTCCCGAGGATTGTAGTGTGGATGCAATACGAGCAAGGAGAAAAAGTATGATGACCGTAACCACAACCACCATTGGTCTTACTGCCATGTCCATGACTTTTCCTCTCTATCCTAAAGACAACAACCAAAGCTCATTGACCAGGAGATGGTGTTTGGGGGAGTTGAGAACTCTGAATAAAGTGGTTACAATATTATGATTCATGTAGTCTGACATTCATTGAGATTGCACATTCTATAGAGAATGATTCAAAACATGGATTAATTTATCAGCAAGAACCATTTTATTTTGCTTCTTTTGAAGAGCTAGTTTAGTTGTGAAGGAGCGACTTTGAAGTAATTTGTTCCATTTGCTTCTCATATTGCTATAACATTCTTGAATATGCATGTTATTTTATTAGAGGGAGATCTCACTAATTAGTGTAAATATGTGAGATATTACTTCTAGTAAGTAGATAGAACCAAGGAAGTCCAACATCTTATTTAAGTCTTGAAATATTATATTTAAGGTAATTGAAGATTCAAGACAATTAGGTAACCAAGTAAGGAACCATGGTCAAATGCTTTCCATTTGAAAATCTTGACAATCACTATTATTTAGAGGTGGCAGCTAAGATGGTGAAGTTTGTAGTGAGAATTGATATAGTAAAATTTCCCTCACCCGCAATAGATATTTGATATCATTAAACTTAATAGTGGTTCCAATTGTGTAACAAGATTTGGAATCATTGAAAGGAAATTGTGAGATCATGTCTTCATTGAGAGAAAAGTGTTGGAATATAAGAAAAGAAACTTAATTTGTGATGGGGGAGAATACCTTAGAATGTAGGCAATTGTGATAGTAAGATAGCATATACAACATAGCCAATGAAATTAGACACAATGGTGCTTTGTGCTGGTAAGGGAGCAATTGAGTTCATGGGCATGTGACGAGGTGTTGGATCTAGGATGAGGAATAAGCTCTTCTTGATCTTCTTCTTGAATGAGAGAGAGAGAGAGAGAGAGAGAGAGAGAGAGAGGGAAGGGATGAGAGGGAGAGGGAAGAGCACAGCTGTTGGAAAGAAAAAGAACTAAATCTTTATTCATTGGCTTATCCCCTTATTATAAACTATAGCATCTATATATAGACATTAATGGTAACACAAAAAATTACACAATAATCTAAACTAAAGAAAGTACAACTAATTATGGACCAATCATAACAAACTCCACCTTGGTCTAGATTTACAAAACATTTGAGTCAATCCAACCGTCTCCCAAATCTGCCACCACAACTAAGTTGCAGTCTTCTTTGATCTTAGCTCCTTGCCGTTTTAATAAATCCGAGTAATTTCTCTTGAAATGCCCTTCTTTATAGCAATAGAAACATTTCTTACTGAGCTCTGATCTTCCTCTTGTTATTAGAATGCTGCCACTAATTTCTTCTTTATCCTCAATCCTTCGTTGAAGTTGTTTGGACATCAAAACCAACTTTATGTCGGTCATGGTCATTGTCTGCTTACCATATAGTAATGTATCCACTATATTCTCATATGACTTTGGCAAAGAACTTAAGAGAATAATTCCTTGATCTTCCTCCACAATTCTTACATCTACATTCTTAAGATCAATAATAATTTTTTTTAAATTCATCCATGTGCTTTTTCAGGTCATTACATTCATTCATCTGCAATGTGTATAGAGCTTTCTTTAGATACAGCCGGTTGGCCAGCAATCTCTTCAAGTATAATGATTTTAGTTTCTCCCAGACTTCTGTAGCAGAACCCTCTTCATCCACTTCCCTCAACACTTCATCACCGAGCGATAAAAGAATCACACTATGAGTGTTCAATTGGGTTTGTGATGGGAAACACTTGTAGAATTCAAGAGAAGCCTATCAAGAATTTGATTTCAATGATTTCCCACCACAAATCTCAAAACACCCAAGAGGATTAGCAAGAACAATGTAGTAATGCATGAAATAGGGAAGAAAATAGCAAGATACACTTGATCCTTAATCCAAGAGGAGGATCTATCTCTCGCAATTCTCTAGACACCGTTAGAGCCCAAGCAAACCTAAGCACCAAAATAAAATTAAGCAAATTACAAGATACTCTAACCCTAGAGCAAACCTTTCTATTTAAAGCATACAAATAACAAGGCAAATTATTAAACAGCCCCACCCCCACATTAATTGCTTCCCTAACCACCCTCTCCTAAAAAAATTCAAATAGTGGGCCCCCAAGGGGGGCGGGCTGGAGCAGAGGCAAACTCTTAGTCTACCTGGAGTAAACAAGAGCCGGCCCTTTGCCTAGGGTCGGTTGGACCGGTCCTATTTGGACTGGTCTAACAATACTCTCCTCCCAAAGAATCACCTTGTCCTCAAGGTGAAAGGATGGAAACTGATGCTTCACTCTCTCGTATGGCTCCCAGGTGGCGTCATAGTCCGATAAGGTCTTCCATTTTATCAGAACCTCCTTAGTCCCCTCTTTTCCCTATTGAAGCTCCCTCAACTTTAGTGGTTCTAATACCACCTCCAAGTCCTCTGTCAGTGTCACAGGTAACTCTGAATTAGCTGCATGATCCTCAATCGCTCTCTTCAGTTGTGACACGTGGAACACTGGATGTATAGTCACAGTCGAGGGTAATCTCAAACGATACGCCACTGCTCGAATCCTCTCCAATATCTTATATAGGTCAAAGTACCTTGTGGCAATCTTCTCATTACTCCTGTTAGCGATCGTCCTCTATCTGTAGAGCCATAGCTTTAAGAACACCCTTTCCCCTACTATAAACTGGATGTCATTCCTGTGTCCATTCGCCTGCTTCTTCATAATCTGTTGTGCCCTCAACATGTGTCTTTTCAGTTCCTCCAACACCCTATATATTTCCTCCAAGTACTGTTCTACTGAAAAGACTAGTGTGCTCCTCTGCCCAAAATGCACCAAGTGTGGGAGGTTTCTTCCATACAACATTTTGAAAGGGGTCATCTAGGAAGCTGAGTAATATGAAGTGTTGTACCAGTATTCTGCCCATGCTAGCCATTTGGCCCACAACCGAGGTGTCTCTGAAGCAAAACACCGAAAATAAGTCTGCAGGCTCCTGTTTACCACCTCTGTTTGCCCGTTTGTTTGAGGGTGGTAAGCAATGCTTCTCTTTAGAACTGTTCCCTGCAGCCTGAACAGCTCTTTCCAGAACTGACTAAGGAACACCTTGTCTCGGTCAGAAACTTTGACTATGGGATCTCATGCAGCCTAACCACTTCTCTGAGCTACTGCTATTATCACTACAGTGTAGGGGTGTCGTAAAGGAATGAAATGAGCATACTTGCTCAACCTGTCAACCACCACCAGAATCACTATAAACCCCTCAGATCGGGGTAGTCCATATGTGAAATCCATGGTGACCTCCTCCCATACTCTGTCTGGAAGAGCCAGGGGTTGAAGTACTCTCCTAAGAGTCATAGCTATGTACTTGTTTCTCTGGTATATTTCACACCTAGTCGCCATCTCCTCCACATTCCTATGCATCCCCTTCCAATACACTTCCGCTATCAATCTCCTGTATGTTTTCTGCACACCAGAATGACCCCCAACTGCGCTTCCATGGAATTCCTATAGCAGGTGAGGAATATGAACCGAGGTTCTTGGCAGCGCAAACCTCCCTTGGTATAATAATCTCTCTCCTGCTATGGAATAACCCGGGTGGCTATTCTCATCCCTTAGTAGATCCATCCTGATCTTTCTTAGCTCCTCATTCTGCACACTCTCCTCTTTCATCGCTCCCCAATCTACCATCAATGGTATCGAAATGGCCATCCCTTGGAGCTTCCTCATGTATCCGGATAAGGCATCAGTCGCCTTATTCTCTAATCCTGGCCGATACTGGATTTCAAAGTCATAACTCAACAGCTTGGACTGCCACCTCTAGTGCTCCTTGGTCACCATCCTTTGTTCTAACAAATACTTCAAACTCTAATCTATCCTAACAATAAAATGTCGACCCAATAAGTAAGGCCACCACTTCTGAATGACTAATACAATGGTCATCAACTCCCTCTCATAGACTGACTTCAGCCTAGCTTTGGCTGTCAATACTTGACTGAAGTAGGCTATGGGTCTATGATTCTGCATAAACACTGCCCCCAATCTATACTCGGATGCATCTGTCTCTACCAAAAAATTCTGGCAAAAATCAGGTAAGGCTGGGATTGGTACTGTGGTCATGGCCTTCAACTTCTCAAAAGCTTGGGTAGCTGCCTTCCCCCACAGGAAACTATCCTTCTTTAACTGCTCTGTTAGTGGTCAGGCTATAGTACTGTACCCTCTCTTAAATTGCCTGTAGTACCCCGTCAACCCTAGGAAACCCCTTAACTCTCTCAGATTCCTAAGTAGAGGCCATCTCAACATTGCCTCAATCTTGACTTGGTCAGTAGCCACTCCCTCCTAGAATACCACATGCCCTAGTACTCCACGCCGACCTGTGCAAAGTAACAGTTCTTCAGGTTGGCCCGCAGTTATTGCTTCTGTAAGACTCTCAAGACCACCCTCAAGTGCTCCAAATGCTCCTCCTCGGACCTACTGTACACTAGGATGTCGTCAAAGAAAACTAGTACAAACTTCCGAACGTATAGTCGGAATACCATGTTCATTAGCGACTGGAACGTAGCAGGGGCATTTGTGAGGCCAAATGACATAACTAAGAACTCGTAATGACCCTCATGTGTCCTGAAAGGGACATCCTCCTCTCTCATTCTGATCTGATGATATCCTCCTCTCTACACACTCTTCTACCCATCTCCACCTTCCCAGTGCCCACCATCACTCAGTAACACCCTGTGTCCACCAATTTCATCCTCAATTGGTCTATGACCTAGTTGGAGATGAAATTGTGGGTAGCCCTGCTGTCATCAGTACCGCCATCCCCCTGTCTGCTATTTCTCCCTTCACCTTCATGGTGTGATTTGGAGTAAATCTCCCACTGAGTTCAAGGAGGCATCTATCATGTCTAGATGCAACCCTTCCTCCTCCTCTATCAATGCCTCTCTATCCTCTCCCTCCTCAGCTTCCTCGTCATCACAGATGATGAGAAGATGAAGAGTTCGATCCTTACACCTATGCCCTGAGATATACCTCTCATCACACCAGAAGTACAATCCCTTTGCTCTCTTCTCTTGCAGCTCCTTCTCAGTGAGCTTTTTGAAATTTTCCCCTCCTACGGGCTTCTCCTTTGAGGCCTCTCGAAGACTACCAGGTGTCAACCCCTTTGGTGCTAAAAACATGGTGGTCATTCTATATGAGCTTTCTGAGCTGCTGCCCCTTACCCCCTCTCCAGGTGCCTTTGGTCCTCCACCAATTATGCTAACTCTATAGCCTTTCTTAGTTTATGATGCCTCATCACTCTCATTGCCGCTCAGATCTCTGGTTTAAGCCCTATCCTCCCTTCAATGCTCGTACCCGAACCCTTCTTCGAATTCCCTCCTTCTCCTTTCAAAATCAACACCTCTCCGATCATAATCTCACTCCCTTCTTTCAAAATCAGCACTCCTTTATTCATATACAACATATCAACGCCCTTCCCCATACCTTCTACCTCTCTTCTTCATCTGAATAGGTTATAGATGGGGTCTTCTTCCTTCTTCCTCTACGATCTCCACATCATTTTCATCCCTACGATTATCAGAATTTGTATTTCTTCCTACCGGCACTCTTGCCTCCGATGCCGCCATTTGGTTTTGAAGATCCCACACCTTCTTCACCATCTCTTATAGGTCCAAGAAATTGTCTTCCATGGAGGAAATTCTGTCCTCCACCGTCGCTTTGATTTGACTCATCTCTCCCTCATGACATTCTTCCAAAGCATTAACTTTCTTGGCCACCATAGGCACCCGGCCCTTGTGTACGCCCAAAATAGTAATTCTCCCCTTGAATGGCAGAAAAATAGCAATTTGGAGAAAAAAGCCAGTGGAATTTAGCCAAGAAAAATCCCAAATTCAGTCCCGAACACCGATCTGATACCAATTTGATAAGAAACACTTGTAGAACTCAAGCGAAACATATCGAGGATTTGATTTTAGCGATTTCCCACCACAAATCTCAAAACAACCCAAGAGGATTAGCAAGAACAATATAGTAATGGATGAAATAGGAAAGAAAATAATAGGATACAATTAATCCTCAATCCTAAGGGAGGATCTATCTCTCTCAATTCTCTAGACGCTGCTAGAGCCCAAGCAAACCTAAGCACCAAAACTAAATTTAGCAAATTACAAGATACCCTAACCCTAAAGCAAACCTCTCTATTTAAAGCATACACAGATAACAAGGCAAATTACTAAACAGCCCACACCCACATTAAATTTTTGCTGCACTTTTACTGCCCTTTTGCAAAAGGGCAGTAAAAGCGCAGCAAATCCGGACGGTTCTATCCATCCGGTGTCCGCACAGAATAATTAGTCCTCCCCCAAGGGGGGGTTAGCTGGAGTAGAGGCGGACTCTTAGTCCACCTAGAGTAAAGAAGAGTCAGCCCTTTGCCTAAGGCCGGCTGGACCAGTCTTACCTGGACCGGTCTAACAGTTTGCCTAGCCCTTGCCCTGTCAGTTACGGCAGCAAGATCTTCCCTAGAAATCGCTTCAGAGGTTCCTTGATGAACAAGGAGAACTTCATTTTGATTCTCCATAAGTGAAAATCGTTTTCACCGATAAATTTATCGATTTCAAATTTTTGCATCGACATGATCTTGAACCGTAGCAAGAATTCCATCTGTCGCGAGAATCTGACTGTAAGAACCGTATCCAAGCTACAAACCTATAGCCCTGCCTTCATTCACACGAATGAACTCGCGATCCAAAACAGGGTACGTCATCTTCGCCCCTTCTCCCACAACTCCAGCATTCGCGCCCTACGCCTTGCTCGCGTGACACCACCGAACACCTTCCTCGAGCCTAAACTCCTGCCCACTTCCACGCGTGTAACATCCTTCTCACGATCCTAGACCCACGCGTTCGCACTTCCTGCGCTTGTGTCCGACCCCGAGACCACACAACTAAACCTCTCTTGTGGTGTCTGTCCTCAACTTCCGAACCCGACCCTGCCTGTTGCTCTGACCTGCGCGGAACCAGGCTCCTGCGATCACTTCCGTAGCTCCGACCCCAACTGCACGTCGCGATCCACCCCGTTCGTTCCCTCTCACGCGATCCACACTAGCTCCACACGCAGACCTTCTGCGTGCTCTCGTTACCTTTGCGTTTGACCCAAACACTCCATCGGCCTGATCCCCCATGCTTGCATAGCCGACTGTTCCGGCTCCTCTCTTTCTTTCTTTCTTTGGACAAGAACCTTTCTTCACTTCCACCTAGCTCTAATACCACTTGTTGGATCTTGGATGAGGAAGAAGCTCTTCTTGATCTTCTTCTTGAATGAGAGAGAGAGGGAATGGAGAAGGACAGGGAAGAGCACAGCTGTTGGAAAGAAAAAGAACGAAATCTTTATTCATTAGCTTATCCTCTTATTACAAACTATAGCATTTATATATAGACACTAATGGTAACACAAAAAGCTACACAAGAACCTAAACTAAAGAAAGTACAACTAAATTTGGACCAATCACAACTTGAGGCTATTGGGATCAAGATGGGTGTCCTTTGCAAACGCATGTGAGCTTGCGGCAAGCAAAAAGTGTGGGATCAGGTGATTGCAAGAGGGATGAGATTGTGGTTGTCAGGAGTGGGGTGCGGGCACCACGCACGGTTGTAATGTGATTGACAGTGGAATATGAATGTGGGCATGAGGATGGTAGTGTGAGCAACAACGAAATGTGTAGCATGATCATGATTTGCGGGTGTTTGTGCCAATTTAATAGTGGGGTGTGTCGTGATGTGTTGGTCCGGACTCCGGATTCAACAACGGGCTTGATAGTGGGGTGTCAGATGTGTGATTGCATTACACGATAGTAGGCTGTACATGGGATCCACAATTGGGAGTGAGGCATAGGGCTTGTGGGATCATGAAGGGTGGGATTTGGATCTGGTAGGGAGGATGAATTGGTTAGTTTATATATATATATATATATATATATATATATATATATATATATATATATATATTGTAATCCAACATATATCATGGCCTCTTGTAATTATTATTATTATTATTTGCTTCTTTATTTCCATTTATTTGTGTTGGTTGGTCGCTGTTGGTGATTATGACGGATGTTAAATGTTGTTGCACCCTGAATATAGTATATGGTCTTGTTTCAGATGCATTGTTGCCCAGCATCCTTTTAAGATTGATATTCCAGTTAATCCGTATAAGTTTCTTTCTGAAGTATCTGGAATTATTTATGTTCAGTTAGTGTTGTTTGCAGTGGTTCATTCAAGTAGCAGGAAGACATTTGAAAACTTTCCTTGAATACCTATGCATATGTGAGAAGCAGTGCAGACCTTTTTGTCTCAACGTAGTTCCATTCTTTAGCCTAGATATGTGCCAGGCTACTAGGGTTTTAAAATGAACCATTAATATGAGAAACAAACAATGTGTTAACATGCTTGTCTGTTGTAAATTTTTAAGTAGACATGAATTTTGTTAATCAAAACAATTATTGATATGGGAATTGATTACATGATTAGTTTTAAACCCAGTGCAAGTTACTTCAACAATCTTTTCCACAGGGTTAATGAAGCTACTGATGTAGTTCTACTTATTTATTTTGATGACCCCTAAGGTGCTTCATTTATGTGTTGTTCACCAGCTCGATATCTTATTTGTTTGGACCTGGAATCTTTTTGAGGTATGCCTTAAAACATAAGCTTGCACATAGTATTGGTATGTACGGGAAGGAAATGGTCTAGTTGATCAACATATTGAAGAATGTGACGCTGCTTGCTAAATTTTGGCAATTTTGAGGTCTCGAAAACATTATGCATGGTTATTGATTTCTCTGATGGTTCATTGAAGGGACACATTCCTTTTTAAGCTTCTTTTGTTTTTTAACAGGCGTCAAAAGGAAGCAGAATTGAAGCTATTAGAAGATGAGACTGCTAGAAGAGTTGAAGAAGCTATTAGGAATAAGATTGAAGAAACCTTGAACTCTGAGGAGGTGAGGCTGGAAATACAGAAACGGATTGCAGAAGGTAGACAGAAGCTACTTGAGGAGGTTGAAGTCCAACTTGAGAAAGAAAAGGAGCAAGCTCTTATTGAAGCTAGGAAAAAAGCGGTTTGTACTTTTCTACAATTCTTTGAAGTGATAACTACTTACCTAACATTATCTTATCATTTGACTCTACACAATATGCTGTTTCTATCAGGACTTCTTTGCTGGGTAGTAATAGTTTGAAACGTTTATTTTGTTAATCTCTATGGGAAACTATTACCAGGGATTTCAATCATGATTACAACACAGCCTGCTTCCTTAACATTAATTGGCCTTTAGTTTCTTTTCATTAAGGCTCTGTTTGGTTCGATGGAATTGAAAGCGCAGAAATGAAAGTAGAATTGGTAAAGGAATTAAATTGAAGTCTTGGTCGGTTGAGGAGAAATTGAGTGAAAAATATATTTTTTTTTCTTTCTTGTTTAGTTTTGGAGATTGAGGAGACATTTGAGTGAAAAAATATTTTTTTTCTTTCTTGTTTGGTTAATGAGAAATTTTCTTTTTGTTCTTACGATAGGGGACACGAGTCACAATGATGACTCTTTAAATTTTCTTCTAGTTTTATGCAAGAGTCGGGTAGGAAATCGTAAATGAAAATGTTGCTCACATTTCCTAAATAAATCGGATTTATCTATTCGTGAAATTAGAACCAAACACCTAATGTGAAAATTAAAACCGTAGATAGAGACAAGAACTTTATCTTTGAACGAAGTTTGTCACAGATTGATCACTCACAAATGATGATTATCATAGAAATGGAAGGCGCTGAGAAGAGGAATAGTTGAGTAGCTACTTGCTCCAAAGTTTGTGACTATTTTCTTGAGGGTCCATTGGAAATATATTTTATAAACTGAGTGTATTTTTGTTTGAAATGAATTTTCAGGTATATTTCGAAAAAAGAAAGGCATATTTAGCCAATTTCGTAAATTATGAGGCATATAAAGTTAAAATGTTCTTTAATGAACTAGTAAAAATGTACTATCATTGTTTGCACAAAATTTTAATTAATGGTTTATTATAATTTTTAGATTCTATCCGTGAAACCTAAGTAATTGAATTGAAGGAATTCATGTGATATGAAATGAGAAAAAAAGAATCCTTCTCTTCGTAATGTCATAAAGCTAATTTAATATGCATGTTTGAGTCAATCGATGAATATATATGGAAGCAATCTCTAAAGTTTGTGCCTCAAGTAATCATTTCCTATGTCACTAGATATCTGCACTACATATTACCATCTTCTAAGCAACCTTACACTTGTTTATAAAATTCAAATTATCTCATAGCAAAGTAAGGACAAGATTTTAAAATGTGAAATTTGGTACTAAAGTGTTTTGCTTAAGTGAGGCGAGGTGTAAGTCTCAAAATGAGGAAAATATATATATATAATTAAGAGCAATTCATAAATATAATTTAAACCATCGACATATTCATTTAGCTCATCATCCTAAACCACATTATTACATAATAAAAAAAGAAAGTATATTTTAATCTTAAATGTTAATACAAAGTAAAAATTTTGAAATGAGATTTAAGGTAAACACTAACTAAAAATTTAAGAATATCATGAGGATTGGGGTCACAATAGCTTCTTCATCACTTTTTGTTCAAAAGAGTCATTATTTGAAACAATTTTATCATTCTTTGATTCAGTCTCATTGGCATCTTCAAAATCTTCTCTAATCATTTTATATATATTTTTTCTTACACCCAATATTAGTTAATATTGGATTCAATATAATTTAAAATAAAATATCAAATCAATAATCCAACAAAGTAATCCATTGTAGTTAAATGATCTTTTGATTTTTTTGAAGCTTCAAACCCATTTTACTTATTTTAAATGATTGTGAAGTAGAAGTTGCTTGCAATTCATCATCCCTTTTAATGTTAGCAATCATATCTTTATTTTTATAATCATTACAAGCCATTTCTTCATTTTAAGTCATATCTTCATTCTTATAATCATTAAAAGACATTTTTTCATTTTCAATTTTATAGCCTTTACTATTTTTTTTTTTCATTATCTATTCATCAGATTGTCTATCATCAACAAACAAAGGATCAACATCATCATTTTTCACTTCTCTCTCTATAACTTGAGGTGTCTATCTTTTAAATTTTTTTTAAATATAAGATATACCAACTTGTTCACTTGCTCTGTGGTTAAATTACCCTTTTCTTTGTATGCATTTGGTTGATAATGCTCTAATTACATATACATGTAGAAGCTGAACAAGCAAGACTAAGAACCCTCACTGCAAATACTTTAGGCTCAAAAACTTCATCACCAAATTATGCCCACGAATATTTTATAGGATGGAAAAGAAATGATTAATATATGCATAGATGGAGACTTAAACATAAATTTATTAGTGAATACAAATTTATGAGAAGACATATTTTGTAATATGATTGAGTTGCTTTGAATCCAAACATTGAATTCTTTTAATGAAAATCTTCCAAGTTGTTTATTAGCCTTTACATTGTTACCCTTAGGGACAAGTCTATCCATGCATACATGTAAAACAATCTTAATCTTCTCATCCATATGGAAGTCCTTATCAAAATAAAATTAAGGATTCAAGTAATATGCAACATTATGTAAATGTTAATGTAGTTGTCAATTTTATTTTTCATCTATAATGTGTCATATCTCTTTATAAGTAGCTCTTGACCTTCTAAATCTCTTGTTTTTTTGTCTTTTACATTATTCATAGCTTCATAGATAAGGCCTTGGCTGAAATCTTCTTCACCATTAATCATTTTTGATGCTTTCACTAGAGGACGTAGTTTTAAGAGCATAATCAATAAGATATCAAAAAAATCATCTTTCATTACAATCTTTTTTGCTTTCTTTTGTTTAGTTTTTTTCCCCCTAAACTTCCATCCCATTCTTCAGAAGCAAACACAACCTCTAAATGTTGTTGTAACTCTTTGAATCTTTGCAAAGTTAAATACGCTACGATGAATCTTATAATAGCTACACTGATAATTTCCTTATCATTGGATTTTCAATCAATCTTAACACCCAAGGATGGTTGTAGATAAACTTGCTAACAACTTTTTTATTGAGAAAAGCATATTCATATTGTGACAATTGTTCCACCTTCTCAAGCATCAAAGCAACATTTAGATTTCAATGAAGATTCTTCCTTTTCTCTATTAACATCCTCACTGTAGCCTTATTGACACTCACATTATCTATAACCACTTGAACAATTATACTCTCCCTTATTTTCTCAACAACATCATCAAGCATTTTAAGGGCCATGCATTGTTAACAAATGCTTATGCATTAACGGAGTTCAAAAATACAATTCCGTAAGGGTTGTTAACCAGAAAGCTTGGAATGCCCATTTTCTTTACGTTTGACCAACCATATGACATTACTGTAACTTCTGTTTCAACCCACATCTTCTTCACTTTGTCGAACATCTTTGTCGTTGTTTTTGTCTTCTCATCTAACATTTGAAACTCATATATGCTAGAAAGATCTAGTCACTCACCATAATTTCCAACAGAGCGAGCATGTTGATGCTTGAAGGACTTCTTGCTACGTTTAATGAATTTTATTTTCAAAACATTTAAAAATATCTAAACATGCTTTATTCTTGTGTTTTTTTATAGTAGTTGGAGGAGGAATTACTTGAGTTATTATTCTCATCTTCACCTAAATTCACAATGAATTTATCTATTTGTCCCCGAGCTCTTCAATTAGAAGAAAGAAAATAACTTTTTTTAGTGAAACAATCTTGTTGGGAATTACACTAAGAGCTATTCCCAATCTTTTCCTCCCTTGTTTTTTTAGCTACGTCTTTGGAGGTGGTATGATTTCTTTAATATTTTTCGTATTCTGTTTTGACATCATCTAATACTTTTTCACATGTTCCAACATTCAGATGCATGCAAGCTAAGTAATTTTTCAATCTCTTAGTACCCCCAATAATTCGTTTGTCACAAATTCACATTATAAGTTGCCACAAAATTTATGTTTCATGGCAGCATAACCCTTATTTGCACGTTCAGCTGGAGCTTAGACTTGAGTGCCATAATTCTAAGTTGAATATTTTCTTCTAGTGCGCCCCCCACCCCCACCCCCACCCCCCCAAATGAAAAAATAATCATAACAAATGTGTTATTTTCTTTTTGTTCTCTATATTGCCATTAATTTAGCTGCTTATGCGTCCATAAAATCCCAATAGCCTCTTCAGTGAGTGTCCACAAGACTAAGTATTAATGATTCATATTGGCTAGAATCATATATCATTTATACAACCTTTGTCATGCTAATGCTATCCTCTTAACTTCTAAACTTTTCTCAATTATTCTGACATTTTAAATTTGAAAACAAATCATTTGTATTTAAAAAATAGCTCATGCAAAATCACAAATACCATTGAACAGATGCAAGAAGCACCCACGGTCAATAAAAAAGATAGAAAAGATATGAACTTGACATGATTCTTAATACTACTGTAATTTAACTTATTGGTTATTCCAATACAAAACAAAGATTTATATTATTCAATTTCTGTAAGAAATATATGAAAAATAAAAAATCCAAAACCTAATAAGAATAAATAAAAAACAGTATAAAAAAAGAAAAATAACTAAAAATAAATGAAAATAAAAATACCAAACAAAATATAAATTCAAGAAATAATTTATCATTTTGTATTTTTATAAAAGAAAAAGAAAAAAAAACTTACCTGAGACTTCCAATCATTCCTCCGGAGCTTTGGTCTGTTGCACTCAGCTCAAAGATGACCTTGCACGAAACTTCTGATCGATACGAAGCTCTAGCTTTATTTTCTCATTCACACAAAGAGCTCTTGGGCAACTGACCTTGCAACCCTAAACCCTAAGGAGTCAAATGCTTGGCCGAGTGGCTGACCGAAGACATTCATTGGCAATAATGAGGTATAAAACTCTTGAGGCACTTGTTTTTCGCCTCAAGTCGCGGCGCATTTTGAGATGGATGCCTCAAATGATTTTCTTTAACATGAGCAAGGAATGCCAAATTCATATGAATGTGTTCTCTTTTTGGAGGTAAGTTGGCAAGGATACTGAAGCTTATAGTTGCAAACTTGATCTTAATCAGTTTAATTTTAGTTTATGCTACTGTTGATTGTTGAACTAATCTAGTTAGGCTCATTTGATTGCTTGAAATTAGAATGCAAATTTTGTAAAGCAATTGATTTTCTTAGTTCAGCCATTTGTTTGGACGAAATTTAAAAAAAGTTGATTTTCAACTTTTCAAACACTCTCTCTTAAGTCCCTCAAAGGCAAGGCTGTCATTTCACAATCAATCAGAATGAGTGGCAATAAAATCATAATTTTCTAAAATGTGTTTTCTTCAACAACAACCAACTGTGCCCTTAATAAATTTGTTGCATTATTTACAATATGGACGCTCTGCCAGGAATGCATGCTTTTCTTTTTTCTATATTCATTGGTTGGATATCCTACAATTAAGATCAATTTTGTTGCCTTTGAAAGCCACAAGCATGATGAGCCATATGATTTTATTGTTTTATGATTTAACTCTTAGGTGAAATGAATCTTATTCTTTTATCAACTTGTGGTTTATTGATTCTTATTATTGTTTTGAACTCTTTACTTTTTCCTGTAAAATGTATTTTGTTATTTGATTTAGGAGCAAGAGCACAGAGAGAGGGAGGAGTTGGATAAAATGTTGGAGGAGAATCGAAGGAAGGTAGAAGAAGCTCAGAGAAGGGAAGCTCTGGAACAACAACAGAAAGAGTTAGAGCGTTATCAAGAGCTGGAACGGCTCCAGAGACAGAAGGAAGAAGCCATGCAGAAGAAGAAACTGGAAGAAGAAGAGGATAGGGCAAACCAAATGAAGCTTTTAGGTAAAAATAGAGCTCGGCCTAAGCTTTCATTTGCAATTGGTCTCAAGTAAGAAATTACCCAACTCTTTTTCGGAAGTGGAAAAGAAGATTCTGTAATTCGCAGCTATTGTTTAGCCTTGCTGTGCATCCTTTTTATTAGTTGTTTATAATGTATATATTAGATGGCCTTCTCTTTTTTCCCTATAACATTTCTTCTGGTTTTATTCCCTGCGCATTTTGACTTCTGGTTTTTCAGTTTAACTTAGTTTTTCGGTTGTTTGTTTGTGCCTTACACTACAGTTTTTTTCCTTAAATGTTTTGGCCAAACTTTCACTCATGGCAGATTAGGTGTTACAATGAAGGCTGGCATCAGCTTTTTTTTTTTAGGTGTGCATAATCTTAAGAGAAAAAAGAAATATTTAGAGTTTTAGTAAAGTTATTAGGAGGGAAAATTTTAAGATGAGTGATTGCCCATCTTGAATTCTACCTAGACTGCTAGTGGCAATCCATTTCTAATCGTCACAGTCCTTGTTTTGATCGATCTGAAGCTCCGTCTTAGGCTTCGTTTGGAATGGCTTTCTTTTTGCTTTCTAAAATAACTTTTTAGTACAAAAATTTTTTGAATTTGAAAATTTTTATACTAAAAAATCGTTTTAAAAAGCAGTACGAAAGCTGTCCCAAATGAAGCCTTAGTCAAATAAAAGCCTTATTGATTCAGCATTTTGGATGAATCATATTCGTTATTCTGTGGAAAATTATGGGAATTTTTGTGTTTAGTTGAAAGGTATGGAATTATTTTCTACCCTTTGCTAAGAAAAAGAGTGATGCTTTGAATAAAGCCATTGAATATAAGACATCAAATGGACAGTCTGTACCAAGATATGAACACTTAGACAATGATTTAGGAATTTCTCCTAAAAATTTATCCTCTCACGCAAATAAAAAAAAATCCCTTATTATTTAATAAAAAAGTGATGCTAAGCAATTTGGCCTTTGAATCGTTGAAGTTAAATACAAAGTATGCCGCTCACTTTGATCTTTTTATTGGGAGCTTTAGTTTTAGTTATTAATTGAGAGGTTTTGGGTTCGAGTTCTGTGTAATTGTTGTGTGTGTGAGTTTATTTTAATTGACCTAATATAGGAAAAAAAATTAAATAGAAAGTAATTATTAAAATTTTAAGGCTGCCAAAAAAAAACTAAGTAGGTTAATGAGTTAATAGGAGTGTGCATGATCAGGTTTGGCTTTGATCAGAGTTTGTTTTTTAATTAAATTAGGTTTTATTTGGACAACTTTTTTATTGTTTTATAAAGACATGATAAATAAAATAATTTTTTAAAGTTGTTGTAGAAAATAATTTTCTAGTATAAAAATTTTTTGAAAGCAGCGAAAAAGTAATAGCCAAATAAAAATTGTGGAGCTCTAATAAAGTTGTCCCAAACAAAGTTTAAATTAAATCATTTAACAAAATAAATTAAAATCAAATCAAATTTAATTGAAGGAAAATGTTCAATTTATCAGTTTAGGAATTTGAATATTTATGCATTATTATGATATTTTTTATTTTACTTTGGTACTATTTGGTTCATTTAGATCATTAATGTTTTTTATTAGAATATTTTAGAAGAGTGAATTAATATACAAATTTACTCGCATCACATACGAAAGTATACCGAAAACTACTTGGTTGATAGTCAAGTTGGGTTGCAAAATGATTTTTAATTAAATGGTCTAATTTCATCAAACGAGTTTGTTTTAAATTGATAGCTTATTAAAAAATTTATAGCACATCAGGATTATGATTCCTCTTGTGGCCGGGCTGTACAACAGTTGTTGGTTTTCTCTTAGGCCATCTCTAACCGAAAAAGTCAATTTTCACTCTAAAATATAGTAATACTCTAAAATGTATTAACTAGTCTCCAACTGAACTCTATTTTCTAACATCAAAAAAAGAATATTCAATATATATTCTTTCTCATACTTTATTTAACCTAATTAGCATGTGAACAGTGCGACGTCAATATTGGTGTCGGACTGTTCACCCTCAGGTGTCGGACTGTTCACCCTCACGCGAATAAAATTATTTTTGACGATCGGTTTTAGCAAACGACGAAAATCAAACGAGTGTTAGGCGTTCCGCTAGAGATGATCTTATGAGGGCCTCATATTTTTGACTCTCACTTCCAATCCTTCAATATTCATACCCCAAATAAAAAAATCCTTGTGTATGACACCAATCAAAGTAATTAAGAACCTTCATTTGATATCTCTATTGTCACTTCTTTAACATTCACCTTTACACATAACTCAAAGGAGAAGAATAAAAGATGCACTTCAATACAATGCAACTATTTCCTTATGAAATGCTTCAAAATAGGTTACATAGATGATATTAGGTGCTAAGAAATATAATTTTAGAGTTTATGTAAAATTTTTAAAAATACATGAAAATCACATGAAATAAATCTATGTAATAGGTTTTGATTTTATAATCAAATTTGATGAAAAAATTATTTCTATATCTCAACAATCTTCCACATAAAGATTAAGGTTTTGTTTGGGACGACTTTCTTACTGCTTTCTAAAGTAACTTTTTAGTACAAAAATTTTTTGAACAAGAAATTTTTATACTAAAAAATTATTTTAGAAAATAATAAGAAAGTTGTCCCAAACAAAACCTAAACTTTGATGTACTATCTTAAATGAATCAATTTTGTATGATAGCATATATTACTTAATAATTCATAGACACTGATTGAGATTTTGTGATACCTTAGTTAATTAGTAGTAAAACTATTATTATTCATCATGATCCATGCCTTATTATTATTATTTTTTTTTTGAAAAGAAAATTTTATTCCAATCCAAAAGAAGACATACAAACAAAGTTAAAAGCCAAAGAAAAACCCAAAAATTACAAAATAAAGACACCACAATATAAGGCAAAAAGCAAAATGGAAAGGAAATGAAAAATAGCTCAAGATCGTCACCCGGTTGCCAAGCTTGGACCGTCCCAAGGAGGAAAGAAAAACAACAACAAGAAGACCCAATACGAGAGCCAACCAAAAACATAGCCACCAAGGTTGCCAACAAGCTATGGGCCATCCAGGGAGGCGGGCAGAAAACCTGCCTCATCATAGCCACAAAAACCCCACCGCCTTGCAACACAACAATCCAAAACCCAAAAGTCAACGCCAGCCCCACAAAGCAAACACTACAGAGGAAGGAGAGCCAATACCAAAAAACAAAAATTATTTCTTTTTGGATTTACGAGCTCTATGTTTACTACTCCTCTTAAAATCCTCAGCGGCTACAATTTGAATAAAACTTAAATCACAGTTATCCCGAGACGCCACAGCATCCTCATTGAATCCCTCACCACCAGATGAGAAATTATCATCAAGTAACCAGTCACCCTGCACAACCACACTATCCTTCGATTTACAAGCAAGGTTAGTTAAAAGATCATCCTTAGAAATAACGGAGATAGGCACATCAACAAGAGGGACTTCAGCGTTTAAAGGATCATCACCCTCAGAAAGCCAACAAAAGAGAGTAGGATTATTCAAATCCTTAGTGACAACACAACCACAGTCACCAGGGTCCAACTGAACAAGAAAATCAGAAGATTCAGCTTCACTAGTACTATAAACCACAGTTGCATTAGGAGAAACGGAAGGATTAGCTTCCAGATTGTCCAAAGCCTCAGCCACATTAACCTCATTACCATCTAAATTAGCCTTAACCATATCTAAATTATCTGAACCATGGATATTAGCATCCATCCCATTCACAAGATCACCATCATTACCCACAAAGACATTAGTAGGACCCCGACCCTGATCCAAGTTCAAATCAACACCAGGGACATCCTTCCCCAAAGCCATAGTTGAATCGATAACAGCAGCATCCGTGGAAACAAGGCCAACAACATCCGCAAGAATAGGGGCCAAAGACATAGGTTTGGATCAATCAACCAAAGCCTCAGGGCCAATGCCACCAGCATAGCCAGACGAAACATTACCAAGCTCACCCACAGTAATAGCATTAACCACCTTAGCATTAGGAATAGAAAGAGGATGTAGTATGCCACACTTGAATTTTGAGTGACCAAGTGATTTACAGTGAGGACAATAAGGAGGAAATTCATCAAAGACAACTGATTGAATGTAACCCAAGCCTTCAGAGCCAACCCAAACTTTATCCGGATAATTTTTGGTAACGTCTAACTCGACAAGGACCCGTGCAACAGAGGGACGAGTACTGGTAGAAGTAGTATTATCGGTCTTAAGAGGCTTGCCGAAGATAGAAGCTAGACCATGTAGGATACGAGAAGAAAAGAAATGAGGTCTAAGGTTGGGAAATGACATCCAAATAGGAATAATGGGGGATTCAACATCAATATCAAACAAAAGGGACCTTTTAAAAATTTTCATGAAACAATTATTCACAAAGTAGGATCTATGGGCAAAAACCATACAGTAATCAAGGTCATTATCAAGCTTAATCAAAACATGTGTAGGGTTAAGAACAGTCATAGAAAACTGGCCAATAAGTTTGAGATTAAAGAAGAATTTTTTGATAGCATCAAGCGAAGGGCGACGACCCGAAAATTTACCTACCAAAGCGAACTCAAGGGAGGCATCAAGTGCCCGAACTTCCTCCTCAGAAATCCATAAGGCCGGTAAACCACGGTGAGAAGCAATTTTAAGATCAGAAAATTTAGAAGATGACAAAGAATCTCCATGTAAAGCATCTTTAAAAGATCGAGTAAAAATTTTCCCGTTCAAAAAACTGGGATCAGACGATCGCGGAGCAACCATGGAGCACCAAAACGAAAAAACCATAACGAAGTAGAGAACACATGAACAAGAGGAAGTAAGAAAAACTTCCCTGACTCCACAATGAGAATCGGAGTCAGCAAGGACGACGACATGGAGGCGGAGGGCTAGGGCAGGAAAACCCTAGTAGAGCGCATATCATGAAGCTTGATATGTTGTGGCTTATTCCATGCCTTATTATTATCTTTCTACTTTTTGATCCAAAAATATTATTTGCTTGCAATGGCCATCCATCCTTTTAAAGTTACAAGTTGAAAGGAATTTTTATCCACTATTGCAACCCCAAAATCATCAACAATAGTTTAACAATTATTTTTATGTACTTCTTACTATCTATAATACATCAATAGTGGATAGAAATATATTCAAATTTAAAAAGAGAATATATTATAACACTAAAGCATGGTATAGTCATTAAACAGTAAATGAACATGAAATGAATTCATATAATGGTAAATTTGTTTCAATTGTTTGTAGGATTAGAAATATATTTAAATTTATTAAATACCTTAAAAGTAATTAAAGAAGTAATAACCACATGGTATTATAGAGCTTGAATATGAGAAAACTTGTACTTGTATCTTCTAAAAAAAGGAATAAAAAATAAATAACATGAAAGAGGAATATGAATAACTTAATTGTTAAATTCATATTTAAGAATATAAAGGCTATTAAAAGTTAAGTATATAGAGGTGCTTTATTTTTTGTCCACTTATA
Organism: Dendrobium chrysotoxum; assembly: GCA_019925795.1. Classification (NCBI taxonomy): domain Eukaryota; kingdom Viridiplantae; phylum Streptophyta; class Magnoliopsida; order Asparagales; family Orchidaceae; genus Dendrobium; species Dendrobium chrysotoxum. Next base: position 13,283,859 of record CM034306.1, read on the forward strand.
TATATGTCCTTTAAAATGATATGAAAAATAGTTCAAAAGCTTAAATTTTCATTATCTGATAAACTTTTATGTCTGTAAATTAGATCTTCATTATAGATAAATTTGAATATCCTATCTCAAAAACCAAATGAAAGTATTTTATAGTATATCATAGGCTACCATCCTTGCTTCCATTTTATATCTCTATAGCACTTCGGGTCATGTTCTAAGTGTTACTACGTAAGATTCAAATAGTCTTTTTCATCAAGCTACTCAATCATGCCAAGACTCCTCTTCAAGCTAAAAAAGTACCTCGCAATTTGAAGTTTTTATATAATCTCATCAATATGTTGATTTATATATCATCTACTCCCATAATATTAAAATATTCACCATTAATAAGATAAAATTTCTTACAAATCATTAAAATAAGTTAGTCATAAACTCATATGTGGCTTGAAATAAAAAGATGCACTTGAGCTAAGGGTTCCTTACTTCCTTCCAAATATTCACACCAAGGACAAATAAATTTATTCAATTTTATAATTTATGAATTCCTACATCTAATATAAATTTCATCTCCCTTCTCTTACAATGGTCCATTTTCATGTGGCAAGTTGTTCCACACTACCTTCGTACATCATTGTGACCATTTGATTAACCCACCTACTCAGATTTAGTTCTATCTTCATTGTTGCCTATTCCTATATTTCTTCCTCTGCTATCAAGATTCATAGTAGAATATGAAGATTCTTCACTTAATTCACATTTTCTGGTATCCTCATTCAAGGTTAGGTCATGTTCATTATTGAGTTTTAACTATATAATCCAACATATATTGTTGACATTTATTATAGTTCTCTAACATTGCTCTCTAAAAGTTATGATTATAAGCTTAACACACAAACATCATCATCAAAGTAAATATTTATCGAATTCAATTGACTTAAGATCATATCGAACTTATTGAAGATAATGTTCTGCATCATTAACAAACATATAACACCCCTAACATATTTATCTAAGAGAACCCAATCTTGACTGTAGGTAGTAGGATGTTATTCACATAGAGCATGACATAACTCACCTCCAAAGTTTGCCCATATATGATGCCATACATTGGAAAATATGCATGTCAGAGAGAAATAATGATATGGAGGATGAAAAAAAAGCATATAAAGAGAACATAAGAGAGTGTATGTGGTTTGATGAGATCCATCGATGTTTATAATCATACAAAAAAAATTCACATATTCAAAAAGAAATGCATGATAAAAATATTTGCTCATCCAAATATTTTTCTTGCTTATATCTAAGTAGCATTCTTACATCTTTCTCTTATTCATTTTTCAAACCTAAGCACACTTCATTCATCAAGTATGCTCATCAAATATAGATGAAAGACAAGCGCCACCTTTGTTGGATCATCTTGCCCATTACTAGCCCTTATGTTAGTCTTCCATTTTCTTTTATGAAGGTATCTGATTTCTCGTTATTACCTTTTGGCAATTTAGTACTCATTACTGACTACCAAATATGAGAATCACTTACATGGCTTCAACCAATTAGGTATTTACCAACCTCACATCACACCATCATCTACCTCTTGGCCTTCACCCCTATACTAGATTAAAGCTTTGTTTGGGGCAACTTTTTTGTTACTTTCTAAACAACCTTTTAGTACAAAAAATTTTTGAATTAGAAAAATTTATATAAGAAACCTGTTTCAGGAAGTAATACGAAAGCTGTCCCAAACGGGATGACTTTTTTATTGCTTCTTAAAACAAAATTTTAGTACAAAAATTTTAACCTTTCTACTAAAACTCCGATTTAAAAACAATAAAAAAGCCGTCCCAAATGAGGCCTAAGGCCTCATTTGAAATGGCTTTCTTACTGTTTTTAAAGCAACTTTTAAGTACAAAATTTTTTTAAACAAAAAATATTTGTACAAAAAAACTGTTTTAAAAGCAATAAGAAAGCCGTCCCAACGAAGCCTAAGTGATAAATGACATATTTGTACAAGTTAGATAGAATTCTAAGGAACTAATGAAAATCACATGAAAACAATTTGGTGAGAAAATTATCTCTATATCTCAATGATAATATCATATATAGTCACTACACGAGCAACTACTTGAATGGAGCAAAAAAAAAATTATATATTATCTTGACAATGACACTCTAATGGACAAAAATAATTCGGTGGATGTTTTTGACCTTATTAATGTTTGTGATAAAGAAGATAAATTTATTATATGCTTTGCAAGCATCACCCGTCTCTTCCCCTCCCCTTCCACAGCTAAGGGGAATTGACGTTTTGGAGCTTTGCGATGGGGAGTTCTGAAGTAATTAGTTCTTTAAAAAATAATTAAGAAAACTAAATTATCATTTATATAAAGTGGAACGGGGTATTAATTTACTTGATTTAATATTGGATCTCTAACATCATTGACATATCACTTTATTCTTTTGATTAATATATATCACTTAGATGTATAATTCAACTTTTAGGGAGATTTATCCCCTAAAAATATGTTGTTTATATATTTAATATCTAAATTTTATTATTTATTCATATAATATACAAATTTGAATAAAAATATCAAAACTTCTCTTTTGCATACCGTCAGTCCCATCGTTGCATTTCCCAGCAAGATCCTGCAACTACTTCCTCACATTTTCTATGATGTCGACCTTCACGCATCGTCAGTCCTGTTGCCGGTAAAATCCTGTCTCGCAGGCTAAGCTCGAGGTAACATTAAAATAAGAATTTTGCTCACTTGATTTTTTTTTTCCATTTTATTGATGAAATAATGCCCAAATCAAGTAATAGTCAATTTTGGGTCAATTTGAAACTAACTGAACACACCTTAGCTGTTTTTCATATCTTGTCGGGTTTGGTTAAGTCAAGTCAAATTCCTGTTAACATTTTCACCCTACTTAATAAATAGGTTGAATTCATATTATCATTCAGATCAATATAATAATTAACTCAAATTGACGAGAGATTATTACGTGCGGAGTCCTGATGTAGAGCTACGTCCGAATTCCTTTGTACACATACTGTGTATATTTGTACACAGTGTGTGTAAATGTGTGTACACACTATGTACACATATTTTTACGTACTATGCATAAATGTACACAGTATGTACAAAGGAGTCCGCACATAATAATTTTTCTAAATTAACACTCCTAAAAAAATTGTCATATTGTACCATCGAAATAATTTATTCGCTGATTCTCCATTTATAATAGAAATAGATATAGAAACCAAATGATGCACGCATTCAGAAGAATTTTCAGAAATCAACAGAATATTTTTCATTTTTCCGTTAAGATCTGATATCTGAATCATACTTTTTTTTTTTAAAAAAGTAGGAAGCATCCCACTAACCGCACTAAAATGTGAGAATTTGGTGAAGTGTTTACTTACTCATCAGCCATTGCCTTTTTTTTTTCCTTAAATCCACCATTGCCATAAATTATGTCAAAACGTTTAACCTCTTATAATTAAATTGTCACATATGAGCTTCACTAATTTCTGAAGATTATATATATATATATATATATATATATATATATATATATATATATATATATATATTATAGAATTATATCACAATTTTTTATCAAATGGGCCTAAAATCAATAGAGAGAGAAGGTAGGTATAGATTTAGGCTTCGCTTGATACAGCTTTTTTACTGTTTTCCGAAGCAGCTTTTTCGTATAAAAATCTTTTGAACTGAAAATTTTTGTACTACAAATCTGCTTTAGAAAGCATTAAGAAAGCCGTCCCAAACGAAACCTTAGGCTCCATTTGTGGTGGCTTTCTTAATGTTTTATAAGGTAGCTTTTTATTACAAAATTTTTTAATTCAAAAAAATTTTGTTCTAAAAATCTGCTTTAGAAAGCAGTAAGAAAGTCTTCCAACAGCTTTTGGACATTTGTTTTTTATTACTTAAAAAAAAAAAAACACTAAAAAGTTATTAGAGAAAGTAATAAAAAAACTATCCTAAATGAAGCCTTCATTACATATATAAACTGGGCCCATTATTAATTATATATATATATATATATAACATGGGCAAAAGATCAAAAAAGATAAAAAAAAAAAGGGACATAAGATCATTGACGGGTATTAAATTTAAATAAATAGCAGAAATTCATCATATCTGTCTGTGTTAAGATTGAAACATTAAATTAAAAACTAAAGACTATATATTACTTGAGCAAAAATTCTTTGATAAATGTAATTTAATTTTGGTATTACGAGAGTGCAAATTTGGAGAAATTAATGAGTCTGGATTGCGTCACGTCTTTTGTACACAATATGTATATAATTTGTATCCATATTATATACAAAATTGTACGCATACTATGTACAGTTGAGGTGATGCAAGCTAATTGGAGTCCGAACGGGAGCTACATCCGAGTAATAATCAAAATTTAATCATGATTAGATGAGAGAGAGAGAGAGAGGGAGAGAGAAACTAAGACGAAAAGAAAAAAATATCATTCTTGTCCAACTGCATGCAGGTTGAAGTCACCATCACTACCAAAAGAAAGAATATGGATGAACAAAGTACTAACTTTCTTCAAAAATCGCCTGCAAGTCTGTATTTTAAGTGTGCCGACTTCTAATATATCATTAATCTAACTAATTATAGTTTGCAAGGGATTATTAACCCTTCTGCTTTCAATGCCCTTTGTAGTTAGGAACACTGAACATGATGATGATTGCAGACCAAGGTGTCAAGTGGACATCTTATTGTTGGATTTATGCTTAGCTTGTTGAGCCAAACGACCTTTCATGCCCGGAGGAAAGGGGACCAAAAATTTCGAAGCTTCACACTAGCATTATTTTGTCGAGGAAACTTATTTATTGTGGTACCAAATGCTACCTAACAATGGGACCGCCATATGAATTTTCTGCAGGAGAGTGACTGATCAGAGATGTGCAAAATTTCTTATGGCCCTTCTACTGCAAAATTGCATGCTCTCAGTGTATATACGCATGTTGACGAGATCAAAACAATAGGTTTTGCTTTTCAAGGGATTATTAACCCTTCTGCTTTCAACACACTTGCTCTTTCATTATAGATTTGTTGCATCCTGGAGTATTCACGGCGGTAGAGAAATATAAAGCTTAACGTCTTAGCATTATACGAAGATCTGGCATGCAATCAGATAAGAGAGAGAGGGTGTAGTACTCATAAGAGATACCAGAATTTTTACGTGGAAACCCTTGAAAGGGGGAAAAACCACGGGGCCTGGCCCTGTTTGAATAAATCCACTAGTATTTGCAGTTGATCACAAATGAGGCCCTCCATTTGGGGGAAGGACTTGGCTTGATATAACCAATATACATTATATAGAGTGCATTACATGGTAGGAATTAATATATACATGTTTGTTGGGTCGGCTGATCATAGTTGGCAGGCGACGGAGGTCGGAAGGATCGTAGTTGGCGGGAGACAGGGGTCAGAAAGACTGTTGTCTGGTGATGGAGGTCAGAAGGATCGTAGTTGACAGACGTTGCAGGTCAGGAAGATTGTAGTCAGCTGGAGACAGGCGTCAAAAAGACCATAGACGTAAGACGGTGGTTTGGCAGAAGTTCGAGCCTTAGGTGGTGGTTAGGCAGATGTCCTGGCCTCAGGTGGTGGTCCAGCAGATGTCCGAGCCTTAGGTGTTGGTCCGGCAGAAGTCCAGGCCTTAGGTGGTGGTCCGACAGAACTCAGAGCGTCAAGCGGTGGTCCGACGGAGCTCAAGACGCCAGGTGGTGGTCCGGCGGGACTCAGGGCGTCAAGCGGTGGTTTGGCGGAACTTCGGCGGTGGTCGAGGAGGACCAAGGAGGCAAGAGCGATCTTCTTTCTCTTCCTTCTCTCTTGGCTTCAATCCCCCCTTTCAAGAGGAAATGTGGTTATATTTATAGAATTCTTGAGTGGCATGGCTTGTAAATAAGTGGAAGATCAAGGGTAAATTGGGAGTGGTTCATATGGACGGCCGATCTTGATTCCTGCGATCATACACCATTTAATGGACCTTTGACTATCTTAATGATATCAGAATTTGATGATCTTAGGCTCATTGGATTTGTCTGGTCGAGCCGCTCAATTCGACTATATGCATGTTATGATTGGAGACTGTTTGATAACTCAAATTGTAGTTTGATCCTTCCAAAAGTGCTTCGAGTCTTTGATTTGGGCCCATTTGGGCTCGGATTGGGTCGATTTTGGTGTTGTCGGGTTTGTATTTCCGAGACGCTCAGTTTGACTATAAGTTTGTAGAATTTGGAATTCAGATGGTCACCAAATTAATTTTTGAAATTTTCAACTTGATTTTGCTTTGAGATTCGTGCCTGACCAAGATAATTTTTTGTTGATATATCAAGATTACTCTATAATATCTTAATGGATGTTGGTCTTCTGGCTTTCTTAGATCATGATTATAACTTTGAATAAATTTAAAAGTATTTTGTCATCATTTTCTTCAATTTTGATGATGTACAGAGATATACTTCTTTTTGTTGAAAAGTTCTACCATTTCTTCATTTTCTCATGTGCCCAATCATGTAAATAAAATTTTAAGATTATGGGGAACAAAGTATGGCTGAACATACATCAAATTACCTTTATATAGATAAGCACAACCCATAAATAAAGGAGCTTGCAATTAAACCCTAAAATATATTACCTTAATTATATTGTTTTTTTATAAATGGGATATGAGGAATCAACTTCATCAGCAAGCTGAGAGTTGTCTCCTGTTTCAGATATGGAGGAAGAGGAATCTGAGATGGAAAGCAAGAGTATCATATTATTAACTTTAATGGTCCACTACAAACATTGTTTAATGGTACCTCTCTGATCATGCTTGTGATAGTATTCAGATCCATGATAGATTTGTTGGAATCCAATTCATATGCCAGTTGAAGCTTATCAATATATTGTGGGGGATAATGGGTGGATGCATCAGATTCTATCATATTCATATAATATTTCATTTGTATTAAATTAAATTAATATTATGTAAAGAACACAGTTTATTTTAGTCTGTTGGTTGGGAGCTTTAGCTATCAACTAAGAGGTATTGAGTCCAGTCTTGCGTATGTGATGTGTGTGAGTAATTTACCTTAATTGACGTAAATGTCCCAAAAATATACGACCCATTAATATCAATTGCTTTTATGTTTTGTGAGAGCCTTGATAATTTTTATGAACGGTATCTCTCTTTGAATAAGAAGAAAGATTATGGTTTCTATTATCTACTCAAAATGAGCGTTAGGAAAAGATTTTAGTTCAAGAGTTTGTAAACAAAGTAAATAAAAATGAGTGAGATATTGTAATAGCTCCAATTCTCAACCATTGAAATATTGTCTGTTTTGGACTAATGGCCTCACGATTTTACCCCTTTTGGTGCAACTCTCAGATGGTTGCCCATCTTATAAGTGTTCTAATACTGGCACGTTTAATTTTGAAGTTTCTAATAAAATTCTAACTATTTCATCAAAATGAGCCTCAATGTTTAAGAATATACTTTCATTCAACTTAAAGGGGTTTCATAATCCCCCCACTTAAGTAACTATCATTCTTGTCAGTTTCCTTAACCCATAATCACACCAAGTAGATAATATTCCTAAAAATAGAGTTTCTATGTTCCGGCTGGTGTACTATTCTAATATCATTTTGTAATAGCCAAAATTCTCAATCATCGAGATATTCCTTTAGCCTAATCGTCACACAGTTTTGCCCTCTTTGTGTAACTTTGCAGGAGGTCACCTATCCCAAAAGTACTCCGATAATAAAATTTCAAACAATTAAGCTAAAAGAAGTCTGGATATTTAAGAGTTTGATTTCATTCAACTTAAAGAAATTTCATAGATACTTCATGAATGAGAAAATAATAATGAATTAACAATTGTGTAAATGAGCAGAACATCAATCTCTAGAGAAATAATAATGACTGCTTACATAGAAAAAAATCTTCATCAACACATAATTTATATTAATTTTTATAATCTTACAATTATACTATATTAATTGAACATTGATATTGATGATGTGCTTCAAAAAGATAAAGAAATATAATAATATGTGATGATGTAAGTCAAAATAAATCTGTCGAATTGATGAAGCATGCTAATTAAGTTGATTATCTGATGGAAATCGTAATCTATAAATATGCAAGTTGTATAAATAAAATGTTTCATAGCTAATCGAGTAGTTCGCATTAAGACAGTAAAGGCCAAATGAATATGTAGATTAGTTATTTATATAGCTGCTGGAAAAAGATATCAGACTGGACTACAGAGATGATATATTTATGTGCAGTGAATGAAGGTTCTGAGAACTCATATTTAGTATATAAGATAGTTGCTGAAGGGATTATATTTATATATAACTGAGCAACAGATTCATAAAATAAGGTCCTATCTATCTGAAAAGTCCTTGTGATCTGAACAGATTAGAGAGAGTTTCTATAAACTAATTTGTCTGATGGTCATATAAATGAAAGAGAAATAAGTGCATGAAGATATCCTAGTTAGAACTTTGGTTTTAAATTTGTTGCGTCCTAGGATATTTACGGTGGTAGAGAAATATAAAGTTTAATGTCCTAACTTTATATGAAGTTCTATCTAGTACACAGACAGATAAATAGTATGGGTGTAATATTTATAATAGACACCAAAATTTTTATGTGGCATACACATATTTTTTGAACAAGCTGAGGTTCAATTTTAGATGTGAAAAAAGAATTTTGATGTCATTTATATAATAAATTATTACGTCGAACTCTAACCACATAATTTAATTTTATTGGAGTACATAATAATTTCTCCATTTACACAGCGTTATAAGGAAACTCTAAAGCGGATTTTCCGGAAAAAAAAAGAGATTCAGCCGAGAGTTTTACAAGAAATGAACTTTCGAGCAAGCCACTGATACTATTTGAAAATTCTTTTAAACCTTCAACAAGTTATTCATTCTTCAGTCGACGTCCCAAGGATTTGATGGTCGGTTCCCCCAACTCCAACTCAAACTCCAACTCCAACGCCAACTCGACAACTGCAACGTTCTCGGTGCTTCAATACCAGTTCTATTTGTTCTGTATCTCTTTTTCTCTATCTCCATGGAAGTACCAGTCGTATCCATCTCGGAGTCTGGATAGTGATTTTGGTAACATCGGTGAAGGATTCTACTCAGGTATTTCTTTTCATCTCGTTTTTGGCCAGTTTCCATCTCATTGTGCTTCGGGCTTTGGTTGTTCGATGAGTTCTATGCACTTATTCTTGTTTTTTTCCTGAAATTAATGATCGGATGGAAAAGCATATGTGGATTTTTGATTGTTTATGGTTCAATTTATAATACCATGGCTCGTAAATCCACTGATGATTTCATGTGAGAAAAGTTATTGCAGATCGGCGGGGGTGGTGGCGGGGGACGGCTAGGAGGATAGGGATAATATGATGGATAAGGTAACTTGCATCATTTTAAGGTGACTTAGACATGGAAGAGTCTTTTTTAAATGCGCGGAGATGGTTTTGGAAGGAAGACCGTGAAATTTGATTGTTTAGTAAAGAGGAGCCTTTGCTTGCTTTATTATGCTTTTGTTGAGCGGTGAAAATTGTTTTTAATTTTGCAAATATGTTGATGGGCTTGGTATGAATTTAGGGAAAGACGAACCTTACCTGACCAAAAAGTGATTTTTGTAAGAGGACAGCATCATTGGTACTAAGGGCCTGAATAATTTTGCAATCGTTGGTAAATAAGTCTCTTCAGGTAAAACTGAAATGAGAACACGAGCTTACAGCGTTTAGTCTTTAATGGCGGCATATTGATTTTGATTATAGCTTAGCTTGTCAGCTTCTTATCCTAGAAATCTTCTGATCTTCATTCCATAATATGGATCTTCCTTCTGGTGATTAACATATCATTTTATTCATCTTTTTTTAATTGCTACTGGTTCTCAGTCTAATTTGTTGAAATCATACTTGTTAATCTTCATTGCTTTTCCTTTCATGTTTCAATAATTTTTTTATTAAAATTTTTATGTAGGGTTCCGCACCTTTTTAATCATGAAAGAGTCCTATTATGAAGAGTTAAATCCTAAGTCATGCTGAGAGTCAATTAATAGAGTAGGCATGCAATAACAGATGCTATGTGATGAAATTATGCATGTGCATACAGAACCCAAAGTAAAACGAATATGCAATATAGCTCTATCATGACTCTATTTTATGCTCAAGATGTAAATGCCGGGCTAATTGTTAGTTATGTGACAGCATTTCTGCTACTCCCCCTAACAAAGCCAAAGGCACTGTCTTCCTTTTGGATTCAGTCGTTTTTTTTTTATTGTTTCAAAACTCACTTTATTTTGCAAGAGAAGTGGTTGTTGATATACGATCTTTGTTAAGGCACATGTGGCTTTTGATTTAATCCCATATGAGATAATAGAAAAAATAACATTGTTCTGTTGAAATACTATTTGGTTGGCCCTCACCCTCAAGTTTAATCTTTTGGCTTGAAAACAGATTTAACCACTAGTATATTTAGCCCAATTTTGTCCCCCCTTTATATCCTTCACCAATAAAAAGTATCAGTGCTTGTGATTTTGCTGGGATTGAGTGATTCATGCCACTTATTACTTAAATACCTGTGGTTGTTTCTACAACTTTTAAGCAAAGTTTAATAACAGATAAAGTACATGGCTCTTTGGTTGTTTCTACCGTTTTTAGGCAAATTTAAGAGTAAGGCAAATCCCATGCATCTCTTGGTTCATGATACTTGCCGTTATCATATTCCAGCTCTATTGATGTTCTTATGATTTCATATGTCCTATCATCACCTTTATATGTGATGCTATTCACACAGTGCATTCACTTTATTAAATGCTACTTGCCATTTCCACTCTAATATTTTGAATAAGATACATTTTTAGTTACTCGGTACTTGAGGATGTATCTGGAAATGCAAGAATTATACAAATCATGAATATAACAAGAAGTAGTTTGAAAGAAAATTCATATGTGGTGGAATTCATAAAAATACTTTCACGAGTAGTATGAGGCTCGAGCTTGTATTGTGAAAGCAGATAAATTGGAATGACATGCAAAGTAATGAATAGATGTATAATCTAAACTACATTATCCATTGCAAGCTATAAAAATAATTTCTCCCTTTCCACTACCAATAGTTTTTCTTTTAAATGCAGAAGAAAAAGATGCTATCACAATCCTGTTTAAGAATTAATTAAATTTGAATGGTTGGCTTGCAATTATTTTTGTACTATATTTTTTGTACAGAATTGCTCATTTAACCTGTGCTTTCTGCTTATCTTGTTAACTATTATGCTATTATGTTTTATGTTTAAAATTATGCCTTTCAACTTTCAGCAATATATGCTTATATTTTCCTAGACCTTCACTTCTCATCAAAATGCTTAGCTTTTACTCGCACAATTTAACTTTTCTTCTTTTATTTGTTATCTACTCCATTATTTCCTTATTGATTGTAGCGCGCTTTGTCCTAGAAAATTCAGATTTATGCCTTTATTTCATTGTAAGACTGAAGCACAGTGTTTTCTTGTCTTTTTCTTTTTACCTTAGTTTATGAATAATTTTTTCAGGTCTAAAAAAGCTGGTCAAGACATGAGCCATGGGCAGGATGAAAGGTGATTCATGATTTTGTTCCTACTTTTACTAATACCTCATAGAGTGATGCATTTTTCCCTGAAATAAAAAAAATATATTATTGGGATGCTTGTTGCACTGCGCATATTTATGAATTTTGTTGGCAGGAACACTTTTATGTTTGTCTGAGATGCTGGTGTCATTTTTGCATTAGGTATGGTGAGCAGGCTTTTCCAAACGGGGACATCTATATTGGATACTTTGATGGTCCGCTTCCTCATGGGCATGGAAAATATACATGGTCAGACGGAGCAACATATGAAGGTGAATGGGAGAATGGAAAGATAGCAGGAAAAGGATGGATCTTTTGGCCATCAGGGTCTATATATGAAGGCGAGTTCTCTGGAGGCTTCCTTCATGGTTGTGGCACCTTTTCCAGTATAGATGGCTCTGTTTATAAAGGATCGTGGAGGTTGAATACACAACATGGTCTAGGAACAAAGAGTTATCCTAATTCAGATATTTATGAGGGTTTGTGGAGAGAAGGACAACAAGAAGGAATTGGCAAGTATACATGGTGTAATGGAAATATGTATGTCGGGAATTGGAAGGCAGGAAGAATGAGCGGCAGAGGTGTTTTGAAGTGGGCAAATGGTGACTTGTTCAATGGCCATTGGTTGGATGGATTGGAACATGGCACAGGTTATTACTACTTTGCAGATGGGTCATGTTATCTTGGTACCTGGAGCAAGGGGCTGAAGGATGGACGGGGAACATATTATCCTACTGGAAGCAGACTTCCGTTTCAGCAGAAGTGTTACAGGTCTAATCTATGTAATAAGTGGGCAAGATATCTTTGTCCTCCTGCCTTAATGAAATCAGAAAATGACAAAAATGAGTTAACTTCAATAAAAAGTGAGTACAATGATCATAAAATAAGCAGTTTGTTCGGGCATTCTGGAAGAATATCTAACAGACCTACAGCATTTGATCGTTATAGTGATTTTGGAGTTTCTTTTGGAAGCATTCCATTAAGAGACAACTGTGTTAGACTACCCTGTGAATCACTTGAAGATGAAAATAAACTTCAAAATGATGTCAATATTGTTTATGAGAGGGAATATATGCAAGGGGTCTTAAAAATGGAGAGGATAGTAAATCAACACTTGTTGAGACCTGAACGAAATCAAAGGCTCCACAAAATTCAAAAGAAGCCTTTAGGGATCCGTGGTGAAACGATTTACAAAGGTCACAAGAGTTACTTTCTGATGTTGAACTTACAACTTGGGATTAGGTATGTTGTCACTAAATTTAGGATCTAGAGTTGATGATGGAGTTTCTTTATTACTCCTTTCACAATGACCTGGATTCTTGTTGCATGACTAAAGTGAGGTTTTTAATTCTTTTGTCATTTTGATTTATAAACCTTCTAAATTTTCCTTCCATTATCCAACTGTAACATGAAATAGATTTTTTGGGATAACAAGCAACTGTCATTTTTGAATTATTACTTTTTTTTTGTGCGCCTACTTGAATATTGGCTGGCATCTTGGCTTCCAGTGCCAAAAAGGTTTAAACCTTTATGTTAGGCTGGAGAAAAAGACCCAACAAGCTTTACATTCCTGCTTGGGTGTAAGCTGGTTCCTAGTACAGCCGAATAAAAAATTCTTCTATGCAATACATCTTTTATCAGGAAGGACTTGAAACAAAATATTGCCTCCATCATTATATCATAACGCCTTCTATCATTTTCATAGTTAAATGCTTAAACTGTTGAGAGTAATTCATTCGAGTCTTGTTTTAAAGCTGACAGGTATACAGTTGGAAAAATTACACCTGTACCAGTTCGTGAAGTTCGTTCCTCTGATTTTGGACCATGTGCAAGGATAAAAATGTATTTCCCCCGAAAAGGGTCTCAGTTTACACCTCCACACTACTCTATTGATTTCCATTGGAAGGATTACTGTCCAATGGTATTTAGGTACTTACTGTTTGTTTATTCTCAATCATGTTAATGTGGTCATATTGTTGAAAATAATCTTAGTTTTGGAGAAAGTAATATGCGGATCAATATTCCTTGATATGTAAAACGCTTTGAATTGACTTCTAAAATTATACTGCAAATAATGGGGTAAGGACCAAGATTAAGTTTCTGTTTGGGAATTTCTATAAGGCTGTTCCTAGTTAATTAGGCCTTGTACTCTGATACCAGTCTGCCGGCTTGCTAACAAAATATCTAATACATTTTATTCTTCAAGTGCTAAAAGTAGCTTAGATGTATCAAAGCAACATAATATCTTTGTAAACTTGATAATATAGAAAAATCTCAAAATAGTTCTCAGAATATTCGTATCTGGCTAATTTAGTCCCATAGTATCATATTGCTTCAATTTATTTCTTTGACCATACAAAATTGATCCAAAATGGTCCCTTATGTTGTAATTGTGGTATTAAATTGATCTCAATTTAATTTATCGATTATACAAAATTAATCCTAATTTAGTTCCAAAGGGATCATTTTGGGTTAATTTTGTATAGTCGAGGAACTAAATTAGAGCAACGTGGTACTCTGAGACTAAATTGAACAATATGAATAGGAGGAAGATTAAATTGGAGCAACGCGATACTCAAGACTAAATTGGCCAATGTGAATAGTTGGGGGATTATTTTAAAGTTTACCCCTTTCATAATGTTGGGGCTGGAAATAAACCACGTGACGAAATAAACAAGAAAAAATAGAAATGCAGCGGATAGTAAAGAACATCAAGATTTAATGTAGAAAAACTCGAAACTGAGAAATAACCACGAAGCCACACCACACCAAGAAATCTACTATGAAAATTGGGAGAAATTTGTACAGATCTCTTTTCTCCCTCGCTCTCTCCTTGCTTCTCTTCTCTCTTACACCGTTCTTACCAAGGGGCGCCACCCTTAAGAAAAACGAGAAAGAAGAACTGACCAGCTGACCTCGCAGTGCTGCCGTGCCAATTTGGGGTGCCGCATCGCTCAAAGCTCTGTTTCTACTCTGCCTGACAGCACTGCAGTACCAAATCTTGAGTGTTGTAGCGCTCTGCTATCTGTCTTTTCTCCAAGCGAAATATATAGTGTCAGGGTGCTCAGGTACACAGCGCCTGGGCTCTATGTAGAAAAAAAATCCGAACCCAAGAAGGGGGAGGACCCCCGCACTCCCCTAGCGAGCACAACAAATTAAGTTGAGGTCCGCTGCAATTGTACAATCCGATTGATCGACATGATCAAATTCTACGCAGATTAACACATAATATCTTTTGGTCCTGCCTTTTCCTGAGAAATTGTGCATTTGAAACCTTGTACATTTTAATTGCAAATAAAAAGATTGACAGTCTTTCATTGTTATAATGTTGCTGTTTATGATTTCCTAACTGAAACCAAACTTCACGCTCCTTTCTGTGGAGAAATATAAGGTTGATCAAGCTTGAGTTAGCTCATTTATGAGCCTAGTGTCAACGGGCATTTATTTTCAGAATAATTTCCTGAGCGTAATATCAATTTTACCGTTCCTTGAATTACTAAAACCTTTTTTCGATTTATTAGTAGACATGTGTAGCAAGAGATGGATGATTTTTTTTATCATTCTTTATTTGAATTTTAAAAAACGTGCTTGATCCTTTTTTTAATTTTAATATTATGATTGTGTGCAGGAATCTACGTGAAATGTTTAAGATAGATGCTGCTGACTATATGGTCTCTGTATGCGGGGGTGATGGTCTAAAGGAGCTTTCTTCACCAGGAAAAAGTGGGAGCATATTTTATCTTTCTCAGGACGAAAGATTTGTCATAAAGACTCTTAGGAAAACTGAACTAAAGGTTTGAATTTCTAGAAATATCTTTTTTATATTGCAAGCTTAGCACCATCTCTGGTCTGCCATTTTATTGTTTTATTTCATCACTAGATGCTTGTGAACTGTAAATATTTGCATTTCAATTCGCTTCTCAACCACCTAATTTTCCTTCATCTACTTGATAACAAAGCTGAAAGCTATGAAGGTTTCTTCAATAAAATTGTAGTCATACTTTGTCAGTTTGTCTAACCTTCTGTGCCCACGCCCAATGCTCCAACCCTCCTCGGTCCTTGTAAAGGGATTGCTAAGAAGATTTCAAATTTTTTTATTACAAGGAAAAAAAAAGAAAAGAAAAAGAATGGTGCGATAAGATTACTATCACATGAGAAGATCTAGGTCAAGTGCGTCCCATGTACGTGATATAAGTGCTTCTGATGAGGACATCCGATTGTGAAAGTTTATCAGAGGAGGAGCCGAAGATCGACGACCATGATTGTACCACTTTATTTTGAGTTATTATTTGTATTTTGATTTATTTATGTAATTTTTCATTTTTACCCTCACTTGAGGGAGTAGGCCTATGTGACCCCGGGGGCACTTTTGTCATTTATCTTATTATTATATTTTGGCTATTTATAGCCCCCTCTTCTTCTTTTTGAGGGGATGGATGACTATTAAGAAAAAAATTCTGCACTTTATTCTTAAGTGCTTTGAGAGTTCTTATGAGAGTGGAAGTCCCTAGGTGAGGGCAACGTACTACCCACCAGCCGCAGGAAGCATTCGGGCTCGTGGTTTGAAGTCCCTAGGTGAGAGCAAAGTATTACCCATCAGCCGCAGAAAACGTCTGGGCTCATGGTTTATCTTCTCCACCGACTCCCTTTTCTCCTCCTTCCCTTCTCCTAGTCGCCGGCCTCCCTCACCTTTCCCAAACCGCCGGCCTCCATCTCCCCTTCTCCTCTTGGTCGAAACCCCCACCCACACCATAGGCCGACTCCACCCTAGTTTCCCCCTCCTAAGCCACCGGCCTAAATCCCTACTTTCCCCTCCTAGCTGTCGTCCCCCAAGGCCCTACCACCTACCCGAGCCGCCGGCCACCTTGGTCCTTTCCCTTGGTTTCAAATTTTCAAAATCTAGACTTTAAGTACTTTCCTAATTTAATCTCTCTTAAGTTCGGAAAGCATTTAAAATCAGATTTTAGTAAATTTGAAATTGAAATCTATTTCCCTCCCCATTGACTCCAATATTCAAAATCTAGCATTCAAATCATTTCCTAAATTAGCTCCCTTTAATTTTGGAAACTATTTAAACTCATTCAATGAAATTTGAATTTGAATTTTATTTCCTAAATAAAGAAACCTATTTTAGGAAAGCCCTCCAATTCGTGTAAATCTGAAATTAATTAGGATTTGATTTTAAATTCACATTCATCGTATGTGGACACATTCAATGCATGTGGACATATTCAATGCATGTGGACACATTCAACGTATGTGGACAACTTCCCTTTTTCCCCCCCTTTGGCCGGCCCCTCCCTCTCTCCCTTACCCATTTTGCTCCTTCCAATTAGCTGTCTTTCCAATCATGGCTAGCTTAGTTCTACATCAGCTTCCTTGGTAAGTTATTAGGGCTTGTTATTCTTAGTGTACTTATCGTGTCTAACATGCCCTTCCTTTTCTTGGATTGTTGTTTTTTAATGCTAGCAATTTTGTTTTCTATTGCATCATCTTGCCTTATTTTGAAAATGAATGGCATGAATTTGGATTATAAGAGATTAGCACCAATTTGAATGCATCCTTAATACATAATAAAACTCCTAGCTGTGCTTATGAGTGTGTTTTTCTTTATAAATTATAAGGAAGACCACAAGAAAATCATTTACCTTGGGAGTTTGAGCTTGTGGCTTATGAGATTGGACTTTGATGTGCCACTTTGCAACATACATGAAAAATATCCTTTAACAACCACATTATCAAATTTGGTGTAGTTCAAACCATCGAGTGATGTAGGATATTTAAGGGTTTAGATTTTTAATATAGATATAACATACAATATAGATTTAAAATTTATAAATCAATGCAATAAACATACAATTGGTAATCGATATAAGATATTATCCCAGAAGAATTGGAGGATATTATGAGCTTTAACTTCTCGCAACGGGACGACTTCAGCCCATTTAATAAATATATTATTTCTATATGTTGAGACTATGTTGGCAATCCAATGCTTCCATAATATCAAAGCTGGAAGGAAATTTAAAATTGAAATAATTAAATTGTTTGGGATATCACTTTTTGTGTATTCATTTCTTTTTGTCCCACATTATTCAAATCCTTATATATTGGCATGCACTTAATTCGTTGATGATTTTGTAATTTTTCCTAGTTAATTTATCATCAGTGTTTACCCTCTAATCCTAGATGTGTCTACACTAGTGGTAACACTATAAGTATGTGATCATCTTTCTATCCTTAGTATTTGCTTTATGATGCTTAAATGGATTTCTTTTGCAGCGTGTCCAATTGCTTCAAAAAAATCGAAAAGATAAATTCCAATTCTCATCGAACTATATTTAGTTTAGCTCCACTTCTCTTGAAAAATACTAGAAATGTAACCAGACCAAAGCCTTTTTATTGACTTTTGCATTCATGGCAACTAAAACCCTCTCAAGCTTCATCATGCATTATTATCTATGTTTGGCCTTTCCCTAATGTTTTGAGCTGGCTTTATGAATATCCATTCGCTCTTATTAGTTGTGAAATATACATGTTAACTCTATGTTGCACTAGTTTTGCACAATCTCTTGCTATCTTATGTTTGGTCTTTTTTTTCCTTTCCTAATCCTTTCACTTTACTTTAACTAGTTTTGTTGGTGCATCTTTGATAGACCAGTCCAGGAGGGACCGGCCCAATTGGGCTGGCTCTTGATCTACAGCAGGTGGAGGCCTGTTGTTCCGCCTAACCAGCTGCCAGCCCCCTGTGGGGCCCATTGTTTGCAAGGGAAACATTGATTTTTGGCAAGCTCTGATTAGGGGAGGGGTGGCTGATTGGTGGGGCCCATTGCTTAAAGAGGAAGAGGGAATTTAGGTGAGATTGGACCCCGGGGGGCGGGGGGCGGGGGGCGCTGATTGGTGACTGTTTTTAGATATGATCTGATTTAGGAGAGGGGCTAATTAGTATATGAGATTATTTTTGTATGCTACAAAATAGAGGAGAGGGGTTAGGGTTGGGGTATCTTGTTATTGTGCTGAGTTTGTTCTTGTGTTTTTGTGTGTTTAGGCTCTAGCGACGTCTAAAGAAGTAGGAGAGATATATCCTCCTCTCGAATTGAGGATCAACTGTATTTGTTCTATTCTTTGAGAGTTCATCTAATGCTACGTTGTTGGTGCTACTTCCTTTGATTTTTCTTTCAAAGTTGTGTTGGCAAATCGCTAAAACCAATCATTGTTAGGTTTACTCTTGAATTCCACAAGAGTTTCCTATCAATCTTCCATTTCCATTATACATGTCCAAAAAACCATATTTACCATGTCATCTTTAAAAGGTGCCACTCACGCCATTTTTACAATATCATCATTTCTTAATAAAATGATTTATCATACACCCGTCATATCATTTTTATTTCCTGCACTTGTAATTTGGCTGTTGGTGACTCTTTTCTAGTCCAAACACTCATGATTGTCTTAAAAACGCTCTAACAAAACCTAAATAGTTGTGCCACCACTTGAACTACTATTGTGAAAGAGTCACGATAATTTATGCAAACCTTTTCTTTAAAAGATTAGTAAGATTGGATTAAGGGATGCATTAAGGAATTGCTGCTCTTTCAGGTTCTACTGAAAATGCTCCCCAAGTATTATGATCACGTTGGAGCTCATGATAATACACTCATAACAAAATTTTTTGGGCTGCACAGGATTACAATAAAATGCGGACAGAAGGTATTTAATTGCTAAATGTATTAGATCTATCTTAGTTCCGAAAGACTGCCACTGAGGGTTCCCTTCTACAGGTTCGATTTGTTGTGATGGGCAACATGTTTTGCACAGAACTGCGTATTCATCGCCGGTATGATCTGAAAGGTTCCTCTCATGGAAGATCAACAAGTGCTGATAAGATAAACGAGAACACAACTCTCAAAGATCTTGATCTGTCTTATGTTTTCCATTTGGAGAAATCCTGGCGTGAGTCACTTTTCAAGTGAGTTCTTTATTACATTGGCTCCTTTTTTGAGTGTAAACCATTCTCCGCATCCTATTTATTGTAAATTCCAACATCATTGCACTTCTACTGGTAAACTGCACCTAGGAGTTATTTCAAGGAATATAATTGAATATATGTACATTGTCCGGCTACATATTTACTTCATATAAAAGTTAGAGATAATGACCGCAATATTTTTTGACATGGGAATTGCTTAGTGGAGTTTGCTCTTTCTTTCTTATTTTTATTTCTTATTTTGAAACTATGCGAACATATGTATTTTCCTTTCTCTTTCCTATAAATCCACGCAGGTCTTTGTCACCTTCATTTTTTTCAAGAAATTTACAATGCATTCCTAATATCTTGACCATTTTTTATAAGTATTGTTTTTTCCATTTGTTTGTGAAATTGTGCTATCCAAGCTACTTTTTGTTATTCATGACGTTGTTCAAGTTATATAAAAGTTGCAAAAGTTAATTAGTCCCAATCTGCTTGTTTGTCGGCAAGTATATTTAAATTACTCCGGATTAGCAAAACTCAGAAGATCTGAGGAATTCTTTACATTTAACTTGGTCCAAACTTTGATATTGGCAGGTAATCTCTTTGTAAATCTTTAATACATTTGAAGGAAGGGAATACTATTTAGATAATACATTTGAAGGGAATACTATTTAGATTATGTCCCATTAGAAAACTAAGAAAAATATATATCGATAGGCACTAATATTTTCTTAGTAATTTATTAAAACTAAATCACTAATTAGGATTTGTTCTTTGTTAAATTGTTCACTTTCATATTTTTAATTATTATCAATTAATCATTATCTACATTACTATAAGTTTTGCTAAATAGGGTTATGAATTCTCATTCATCATTTATTACTATTTGAGTTTGCTTAAATGAGTTAAATTATTAGGGAAATTAATCTAGGATCCTTGATTTTATTTTGATTTATTTTTAGCTCTTTGATTTATTTATATTATTTTTTAATCCTAGTCGATTTCAATTTTTTGAATCTTATCATGTAACTATTTTCAGTACTAAATATACCCTTATGTACCTTCTGACACATATCATGAGCCATGGCCCTGCTATACGTAGATTTCAACCCTACCCTAGCCCTATCTTGGTGCCTCCCTCTCTTAATCTAGTTATTATTACACAATATTTGGTTATTACTTTCCAAAATATTATTATTTTATGTTAGGCAATAACTTGATGCACTTTTCTAATAAACAAATCCTATCAAACAATAATCATAACGAGGGAATTCAATAAATATTTAATAATGATCACATATAATTTTCCTATTATGTAATTGTACTAGGAAATTAGATTAAGAGAGGAAAAGATAAAGGAAATGAGATAAGGGAATATTAAATATTGGTATAAATATACTAATAAGTTGTCACGATTCGACCTGGCAGCTAGAAGTGCAAACGGAGTAGTAGATGGTCGGATGGAAGATTGGAGCTTGGTAAACTTTCTGATGAACTTTATAACAATTTAAAATATTTTCAATTAAGACTTTTAGCATTACAGAAGAGCCCCTAAACATAACATTTTGTTAAACATGAAACTGTTTATACACAAATTGAGATGTGTACATATATCCTGGAATAGTATATCTAGCATATAATTAACTTTTTAAGATACATTTGTAGGAAAAATATCTAAAACTACTATACTTGTATAATAGTTATACATGTACGTAACAATAGGTTCTCCTCATATGTTGCACATCAAATCTCTTCTATCACTCATTTTTCCACATGAACTTTTCTAAAAAATATTTATCAACTAATAGGGATGAGTTATATATATAACAAGGAAAAGAAACATATATGCATGTCCTGTATCATATTTGAACTATATAAAGTCAAAGTTTGACTTTTCATGTCAATAACAATTAACATTGCATTTTAGTTAAAATTATGAACAAGAATTACATCATATCATTTAACTTCACCTAAATAGCATGATCTTGAAGCCTGTAATATCATAACTTGTTCTTTAGTAGAAATATTTATTACATCTACTATCGGAGTATCGTCTAAAAATAAATCTAACTTACCATTGGCTATAGTAGTCCAAGATCATAATTGTTCTATTATTTGTGGCCGAAAGTGATGTGAAACATGCAAGTAAACAAGAATTGTTTTAGGAATTAATAACAGTTTGTAAGCGTCGCTAATTATAAGCTTTATGTTTCACCAAGTTGGATCCTTAGACTTTTAAATTAGAATTCATGTAATAGTATATGGTTACAAGCTAGATTAATAGGAAGCTCACAATATAACAACAAAATAAGTTGAGTAACACTAAGGCAAAGATAACAGGATTCCACAGCTTAACAATTAGAAATGCTCACCTTGAGTCCCCTCATTCTCACTCATGAAAGTAGTGCTTTAGCAGAGTGTAACACCACACAGTACCCCTAAACAGTACTGTGGAGTGTAACATGCATATCATAAATATTTTACCTTTCTAAATATTTAATACAACTTCTCTTTTTTAGAAGTTTATATAAAACATCAAACCATAATTCAATTTATATATCAACGGAAGCAACTTCCAAATTAAAATATCAATAAACATACTTACAGAGCCACTAATGAAATCCAAATAAAATTCATTTCTGAAATATTTTCATACCTTACCAGAAAACTTACTAACAAAGATAACTTTAACATAAAAAGAAGAAATAACTTGCATAAATCAATCTGCAACAATCTTCTCCTTGCTCTTTCCTGTAACAACAGCTAGTAAGAAAATACTGGTGAGCTATGAGGCTCAGGTAGCTTAGCAAGTTAATTAACAATTAAAATACAATAATTGCAATAAATCAAAAATATTAAAATCATCTTTTGACCAACTTACCATTAACTTGTAAAATATCATAAAATTATCATTAATATTAGTCTTTACTTCTTTTGAAGTTTGCACTGAATACTAATTTTAGTCTGTAAAAGATTTGGCTATACTTTTATAATAATATTCAATGGAGCTTAGGTAAACCTGACATTATCGCCATTGAATTACATAGAGGTCCCTTTTACCTCTTTGGGGTCCCTTTTGCCCCACCTGCTATGCAGGTATCATATTCTTTGGGGCCCCTTTTGCCCCTCTTGTAATACAGGTATATTATCTGGGGTCCCTTTTGCTCCACCTGTAATTACAGTTATACATCATTTGTAGCCAAATTTTACTTTTCAATTGATATTCACTAAACTTTCCATAATCATAGATCATACTTATTTTGTTGCATGCTTTCGTAATCATTTCTGTGATAACTTGTTTACAATTAATATGCATAAAATATGCAAGGAAATTGACATCTTTCCAAAACATTATCTACTAGGAAAACATTTAGATTAACATACTAAACCTTCTTTTACACTTACCTGATTAAATTATGTATCTGGTTGTTCATACCTGAAAACTTGAATTAAAAATCCTTTCTATACATTAAACAAATTTAATAACCTTTTACTTTAATGCATTCAAAATCAACCTTCATGCCTATAGATGAAAGTTCTTATATTTGAATATAAATGCATTACTTACCTTCTTGTTGAGGTGTCTCCAACTCTCTACTTCGAATTCTTCGACGATTGTAAGTCACTTCGAAGCTTTCTTTTTGCATATGACCAAATTTATCTAAGACACCATAAGTTATAGCATCTTTAAGAATTTTTACTATTAATTGGAAATCCACACTAAGCACATACCAAAATAACTTACCTGTTTTCTCCTTTCTGACTTTTCTTTCTTATTCCCACTTATCTTCCTTCATTGTTCTTTGTTTATTCCTCTTTTACTGAAATCTGAATTCAAAAGTTTTCCTTTACAGCAAAATTCTGCTCCAAGGCTTCAATTCCATTTATATTTCCTGTTGTTTCTCCCGCTGAATCTTACTCTCCATTCTTTGAACAGCATACCGGATCTTCTTCATACCAGATGCTAATTTCCCTTCATAGCACTATACCAGATGCTAATTTCCCTTCATAGCACTAAGCCAAAGAACTCTACCCAGCAGTCACTCTGCCGCTATTTCCAACCTGCTATAACTCTCAGAATTCCTAATGCCGCCTTCTACCACAGAGTCGAACTGATCTACAGTTCCCGCGGCACTGTAACGAACTGAGCTACAGTTATTTCTGCGATTCTTTTTCAGAATTCTGCAATTGCCGAATTGATCCACAGTGCCAAAGTCACTGTGTCGATGCCAGTAACAGGGAATTCTGGATTCTGCCGAAACCTCACTGCTTGCCCTATCCGAACCTTCAGTTAATGAATTCAAGCAGACAAGAAGGAAAGAGGGCCCACCACTCTAACAGAATTCCCAAACCTCACCTACCAAGCAAGCACCTATTCGGATAAAGATTAATAAATTACATATTTTTATTAACAGTAACTGAATACAGTAAAAAGTTTCATTTAAAATTAATTGATTTAATTACCTAATTTAGGATCTTACACGGAGGACGAATACAAGCAACCCTAGAGAAGCCACTAGGAGACAAGTGATGCCTACGATATTGTTTGCCGGAGAAGTAGTCGGAGTTGAAGAAGTCTGTGGTCGTCCAATGATTTGCCACTGCCCAGATGGTTGTTGCTCGTCGATCACCTCGGTCAAACTGAAAATGATGCGGTCGACGTATTCTTCGACGATGTCTTCTATCTCCCAATTAGGATCAAAGAAGGGCGATAGGAGAATGTCTACTCGTCCTTGTTCATCATACGCAAATCTGTGATCAACCTCAGGATCCGCCATCCATGAGCAAAGAGATCCCTTTCCTCTTGGAGACACTTGAAGGTCGGCGGCTTGTGGAGGGAGAAGGGGGGAAGCCGGCGGTTGAGAGGGGCTCGGGTAGGGGAGGTGGGGCGAATAATCTAAAATCTGAAATTTGATTTCAGATTTCTAAAGTGAGGAAGGGAATTAATTTTGAAATTCAAAATTATTCCAAATAGGACTTGGAGTGGGCGACAGCTAGGGATAAGTTATGGGGGGAATTAATTAGGGATTAGGGCTTAAATTGGAGAGAGAATAAGGGAGATAGGAGGCCGACCATATGGGGGCGATAGTTGTCTAGGTTCAATGTATGTGGGCCATAGCATTAACTAATGATTGAGAATTAAATCTGAGATTAATTCTCAGATTTTGCATGATTGGATGGCCTTCCTAAATGAGTTTGGTTTAATTGGAAAGTTTTTTGGGATTAAAAATAATTTGAATTTGAATTCCAAATTATTTCCAAAACATAGGAGCTAATTTTGAAAGGTGTTGATTGGGGTTAATGTGGGATCTAATGGGAGGTAAGGAGGGAACCGGCGGTTTGACTTTGGGTGGGCAAGCTGGCTGTGTGGAGTGGGTGGGTGGTGGTGGTTGTGGGGGCCCGCGGGGGGGGGGGGGGGGGGGAGTTAGCCGGCGGTTGGTGTGGGGTGGGTTTGGCCGGCGGGTGAAGTGGGGAGGAGGGTGGGGCTTAGGAGGAGGCCGGCGGTATAAGGGGAAGAAATGGATAGAAAAAGAAAAGAAAAAAAGGTAGAACCGAGAGACTAACCATCCGGTGGCTGTCGGTATTGCGTTGGCCCTCTCCTAGGGTTCTCTCTTCTCTCCGAAGCACACAAGCAACAAGAGCAAGAAAAGCTGAAATTTCTCTTCTATTCATTCATCATCCCTCATACAAAGTAAAAGACCTCCATATATAGGCCTCAATAATAAAGAAAAAAAAAGAAGAAAGACTCAAATGCCCTCGGGGCTACAATAAGAACTCACTACCCATAGGGGTAAAATAGGAAAACTGAAATGCAACAGAAACAAAACGTAAAATACATCAAAAGTAAAGGCTTCGAATCGTAGCCGGCGATCTACGATTCCGTCGATGGTACACATGTCGAAATCTCTGGCTGATGTCCTCTTCAGAAAGACACCTAACTCACTATTAGTTGATATCTCTTCTATTGGCATAAAGGGGTGTACTGAGAAGTCAATTATTTTTTGCAGCGGAAAGTTAAAGTTATTAACACAGGAATATATTAGCGTTCTCAACTAACATTATTAAGGAGCGACTCATCTTTCAAATGAACATGCAAGTATTCTTTTAAATTATCTCTTTTGCATTCATTTCAGCATACTTTAAGTATATTTGTAAGGAACATTGCATTGCAAAATATAAGGTTTTCACAAGTAGTTGAAACATAACATGAAACAGACACATCGTTCTTAGCAACATGAATGTCACTTGCATTGATAATATAAATCATTGTAAAGCAGGCAATAACATTATGTCATACATGGAAAGGAGGAAGAATCATAAACATAATTAAATACATCATTTTTAGAAGAAATGAAACATCACTCTAATTTAGAATTGAAATAATTAACCTTAGCTTCTTAGATTTCGGGCTAAAACCTTGGAATCACCTTAAAGTCTCAAGATCTTAGAATAGCTAGCTTGGTATTCCTTGAACTTGGCCTCGGACTTCAACTATGGGCCAAACTTATAAACTATACATAGGGTTATGCACATAACTCGAGTTATGCCACTTTCTTAGAATTTAATTATTATATATGATTAGAAGTCTCTATATGGATAAATTACAAAATTTGTAATTTAATTATTATACCTAACATTAGTTATATATAAATCTTAAAAATGGTGCATTAGATTTTAGAACCTCTTTTCAAAAATTATTATAATCCTAGCATTAGTTCGGGAGAGACTCGTGTACACAGGCTCACCAATGTGTTGCAAAGAGTCCTTAGATTCACAAATCTCCAGTTTAATTCATTCTTTAATCCTTTGGATAATTAAGGCTTCATAAAAAAGAACCAAATTTGCTAAGTGATGAGGGGGACAGACTTGACAAGTATTTCAGAAACGTCGTTGATAAAAGAAATGCCTACCTTCTTAAGTATTGCAGCTGAATGATTTTTTAACCCATAGTTGCCGGCATTTTGGCTTTGATGAGGTTGAATTAGCTTAGATGTACATAATATTGTTTATAACTTAGAATTCTAAAGTAATGGTTGTTATGGAGGAAAAAAATAATTGCATAAATTGTAACTTACAAGAATCTTTTGATGAATCACATTTCCAGTGCCTACTTTATAGATAGTAAATGACATTTTATTTATTTTCTTATTGCATCTAACTAAAGGGAATTAAGGTTTTGATTAGTACTTAATTTTTGCAGTGATTTGATAGGTTTGGTGCTACATAGGCAATTAGTTCATTCTGGGGTTTCATTTGTAATGAAGGTTTTATTTTTCATCCTTTGGTGTTCTTTGATATGTTTTTTCTAGACTTATGGTCTGGCGATATTATGGTCTTGCATATAATATTCACGAACTCATGCTGAGAAAGTGTAAACTTTCTTGTTTCTTTTAGCTTTTAAGTATGATATTATTTTTCAATTTGCTTTTTGTCTTTTTGCAGACAAATTTCTCTGGATTGCATGTTCCTAGAATCACAGTGTATTATTGATTATAGCATGCTTTTGGGGCTGCATTTTAGAGCACCTGAATGTTTGAGGCCTCCCTTAGAATCTGAAAGCAGAAATGAATATACCAGTTCGGCTACTGATAATTGTAGGTTTCTCATCTCAGTCCTATTATTACCAATTCACAATCTTTTTTTATGCTCCTGTCATATTTTGCATTTAAAATTGGCATTAAGTAGTATCTCATTGTTATTGGATGAGCTAGTAGCTGAGCTAGGATTGAAAGGTGGAAGGGCCAAATGCAAAAGATTGAATGCTTTCATTATAATTAATTTTTTAGTTTCCTTCTTTGTCAATATTCTCTTTAACTAATTGAAGTGCATTTACTTGGCTTGGCGTGATGTATAATAGGATTATTGTGACCTATCTAAATCAAATCCTGTATCTTATATTTCATGAATTCAACGAGGAATGGGTAATTCAAAATTTGATATGGTATCAAACCAATAGATCCGTTACTCCCTCTCTCCAATCTAGCTGCCACCCTCATTTTCTTCCTAGGGCACATGTTCCCGTTATATACCCTCTCATCTATCAACATACGTGTGACCTCCACTAGTCACCACCTCCATACACTCATCCCTGCTTGGACTCCTGCACACTTGTGTGATTTTATTACTACTACATTGTTGACTTCTATACATGTTCCACGATCAATCAAGTGCGTCGAGGAAGGCGACTAACATATATGTCACTCAACACGAGCATTGAGATGCCTCGATCACTGCCAAAGTAGCTCGAAATTTTATTTGATCATGAAATAGATCGCATCGATGCACTCAAGGCATTGAAATATGCCGAAGAAGAGTCATTCATGCGCAACTCAATTGAAAATGACGATGAGAGCATGGCTATTGGCAAGCACGAGGCCACATAAAATTACCTGAATCACCTCCGATCGTTAAATGGAATGCACCATTGCATTAGGACATCAAATTTACCTAAGGGGAACCCCTCACAATCGATTTGAGCAAAGGTGATCAACATCGACGATTTATAGACGTGATAATATGTGACGTTGCACAAACGATATCCATCCATGAAACGGATTTCGTCGTTGAGTCTGAAATGTTGGAAATATTAGAAAATAGCTATAATATTGCATGGGTCCTTACACGAGTGAAAATACAAAATTGGCATGAATTACGAGGCGACAACAGGCTGCCGAAATTTTATCTGAACTATTATTGGACTTAGAAATTTATGTACAACCTGCACAGTTAAAAATTCAACGAAAATAACAACTTAAATAAACTTACATGGAACCGGACCTTAATGAACATTTCAGTTAACTTATAACTAAATAAAATTCATAAAGTAAAAAGGCAAAGCAGGGGATTTGCAGCATATAGTAACTTGCCTACCGGCATGAATAAAGAACTTGTAATATGACAGCTTGCCTACAATTAACTAGGGGGCTTCTATGAACAAAATAATTTGCTTATAAAGACAAGCTACTGACAGTGATCATAATGACCCGCCTACAGAAAGGCACTAGGAACTCATGGTGTATGTAATAACTTGCCTATGGGCATAGACAGGAGATGTGTAAAATGCACTATAGCCCGTCTCAGGCAATGTTAAAGGATTTGCACTAAAGGCAGTCCACCTACAGGCATGAGCAGAGGACTTGTAAACACAACTACTTTCCTAGAAGCAAAAATAAGGGCTTATAAACTCGCCTACAAGTGATAAAAGAGAAGTGGCAATGAATATTACTTGCTTATGAGCAATATCAATCAACTTGCAAAGAACACTATAATTCACCTATGAGCAGGAGCAGGGAATGTATAGTGCATACAAAACTAGTTTACAGGCGAGGAACAAGGGGGTTCTTATCAAACATATAAAAATAATCAAGCAAATCAATAAAATAAGATAAATTTGTCAAAATAAATCAATAGAATTCAAAATTTAGAAATCCATTTAAATTCATTTAAAATTAGTACTGATCACTGACTCATTATTTGTTGCATTCAATCAATCATAAATTTACTCAAGCAATCACACTTACATATGTCATTCAGTCACTCAATGTACCATGTAATAATTATCAATTAATCAATTCAAATCCAATTATAACTATATGAATTAAAATTTTACTAGTGGATCCTCCAGGTGCATCTCTATCATTCTGCCTGATCAGACTGTAAACTCTAGGGCATACAGGTGCAAGTGGATGTCTCAATTCATCTCGTAGTCCTCTCAGGAATCTGTAGTATTTTTCCTTTGCTATACTGATCAATTGTGGTGTGTACCTTACTGGTGTAGTAAACTTCGCCTCATACTACATCACTATTTTGTTCCTCTGCTCCAATTTCATGAAAGCCTCCTATATCTACTATCGAGTTGACGGAGGTACAAACTAATTTCTGAAAATAACAACAAACTCTGCCCAAGAAATCTCCGCATTCATCTTGCCCTGAAATTTCTCCTGCTGTTGTCCTATCCACCATCTCTCTGCTTCTCCTTCAAATAGGAACACTGCAAGTGGTACTTTTTGATTCTCTGGACATTGTATGTTGTCAAATATCTTCTCTATCCTCAACAACCAGCCCTTTGCTATCTGTGACTTTTTAGCTCCCTTAAACAATGGGAGCTTCAACTTATGGAACATCTGTAGATGTTTGCCCCTTCTGACTCTTTGTGTCCCATCTGCCTATTCTGAGCATCACTCATAGCCTGTGCAAGTATGCTAGCTGGTTGCATCAAACTGTCAGAACTCACTGAAATTGCTACTGCACTTTGTCCATTCTGTACATTCTGATCAGTAGGGTCCATCTATCCACTGATAAAATTCTCAGTCCTAATCAATAACACACAAACTCAACATATAAATATATGCAATTCGATCAAATGCAAAAATGAAAATTTATACTACCTAACTTCTACCCCGTTCATTATCAACTCCCATAGCTCTTGTTACATTTCAATTTTTCCAACAACCTTACTCTGATACCAATTGTAATGTCTCAGATTTAAATTTAGAAGAATTATCTATTTTATCTTCTTAATTAATCAACTAGAGCTTCTATAAATCTTCAAAATAATAAATCTATATCCAGTGAAAGCAACTAACAATTACATATCTCAAAATATTGCATTATATCTATTCTCTCAAAATCAATATACAATAGCCAAGAGATCAGTACAATTATTACTCTATTACAAACTCCTGACTACAAAAGAATAAGAGAAAAAATAAACAAAATCAAATGAAAACATGAATATCTCTTTCAATCTCATTCCAACTGGTTTTGATCTATTCCCTGACCTGAAATCACAAAAATCTATATAATGAGCATGAAAGTCCGGCAAGTAATCAAAATTTTTTCACTGCTTTCAATGCAAATTAAAAGAATCAATATGTATGTCAGTTCTAATCAATATCAATCATCACTTAATATAAGCAATAATATTTTCAAAAATCAATATGATTAGTAAAGTCAAAAGTGATATATTAACTATCAAAATATAAGAAAAATCAATAAAGAGGTCTGTCACTCGATAAATCATGCTAGTATGCTATGTTATGTTGTATCAATATTAATAACAGTAAGAGTTCAGTTATATTTATCAATCAATTTAATATACTATCAGATAAATATCATCATGAGTATAATTATGAAAAGTAAGGAAGAACATGCAGCTTTAATATGGTGTTTTCTTATTTACATCTGTTATATGTCATAATTATCAATTTGTTAATCTTACCTTATATTAATTATTTATTTTCACAGTTGGCTTTTAATGATCATTTAAGAGTCGTCACCCTCTACCTGTCGGCGTAATTTGGTCAATTAGTTACAAGCTACAATTGGAATTACACCATCAATCTTTTATTTAAAGGAAAGCCTGTCGGCTCATCCTCCTGCTCAGGATATTATATTTTAAGAGTCAACCTGTATTTATTATAGTGTTAATAGTTAGCGTTCCTTGCTTACATGCAAATGTTATATTTCTATGTCATGTAAGTCAATATCAGATATGAAATGCAATAATAAAAATTGCAGGGAAATCTACCAAAATTATCTACTATGCATTTACTTCAAAAATTTATAACTTCTAATTTAACATATAAAAATTCAATATGTTCTAGTCAAAATGCTCATATTAAAAACATCTATCACATACCAAAAGTTATGTGGTAAAAGTTTTACCAATATAAAATTATCCTTGTTGTTCGGTAATGTAAATACAAATTTGAAAAAAAAAAACAAAATTATTGAAATTAGAAATAAGATAATGATTCCTTATAATGAGATGAGCAAATCTCCTAATAGGATCGGCAGACAAAAATCGCTCTACAGACTTCAAATCCAAGCTTTTATTTTCTTTCTCCTCTCTTTCTCTTCTATTCTTTTTTTTTTTTTCTGTTTCTCTGTTCAGCCAAATGAATGAGATAAGAGGGATTAAGTAAAGTTTATAATGCTTTAAGATATTTTAATAAAATAATAATATAATATTATAATTATATAATTTAATCAATTTCGTTAGTATAAAATTTATACAAATCCTTTTGGAACTTTAAAAATTATAGAAAAATATCCATATTTAGAATATTATGGTGAAATCAATTTGCAAAACGGATACCTGACAGTCCCAAAATTTTCACTTGTACTGACTGACCTCAATTTCTTAAGGATTTTTACTAGTGCCCAAAAATCACTGAAAATTTATTATAATTAAAACACAATAATATATATCTTATGATGAAGACGATTTATGATTTGAATTTAAAATGACTCCATAAAAAATAATTTTTATAGGTCAAAATACGGGCTATTATACATCCTGCCTACATGCAATGTCAATTAATTTGCAAAGCACATTATAACTCAGCTGTGAATAAGAGCAGGGAATTGGTAGCGCACACAACAACTAGCCCACAAGCAACAATAGGGGATTCGTAGCGAATAATGTAGCTCACTTACAAGCAAGAACATGATCTCCTACTGCTTATTAAGCAAACATCACCTCTCAACTATGCTAAATGATAAATTTACACATGTTAAATGAACTAAATGTCTCTCTTATCTACAATTAAAAGAAACATAATTTGCCTTTATGTCACCGGATCTGCAACACTCATATAAGAAGGACAGAAGATGTTTGTAGGTCCCTAAATAAAATCTTGTGTATTTTTCAACGACAATCACTTGCAGAAAAGATATATTTAAATATTTTAAAATGTCCCCCTTATGATTAAAACATATTTCCCTAAACTTAAATGTAACTCATCTAAAAGCGTGCACGTTAATTTAAAAAGAAGTTTTAATTCCCCTCATGCACTCTGATAAACATGCTATATCCGCAAATACAAATGCCTGAGAATGCTGCTCGGGGATTAAAAGCTCGTTAATGTTAAATCCTATTTTAAAATTAAATACTCGCATATGCTCCGACTGTTGCTTTGAACTCTTAAACTCAAGGTCATAATGCTGCGTTGTTCAAATATTTAAATTTTATCATCCTTCTTGAAAAGACTGGAGTCGACATAACTCGAATTAACAAACGAACGCCTACTCACAAATCTATCACAATAACAACAACATCAAGCTTTTGTCCCACTATGTGGGGTCGGCTACATGAATCCTTTTTCTCCATTGTGTCCTTTTAAAAATTAAATTCTCGTTTAAATCTAATAAAGAAAGATCATTTCTAATATTTTCAAACCAAGTCTTTTTAGGTCTACCCTTACCTTTCTTAACATAAGTCAAATCTAATACCTCTACTTTCCTAACCGGGTCATCGGGAGGCTGCCGGTTTATGTGACCAAACTATCTAAGGCGACTCTCTCTAATCTTATCTTCCACTGGAGCTACTCCAACAAACAGATATTTAATTTTATAGTTCACATTAGACCTTCAAATTCTTTTTAAATGAAACTTATTATAAAAATATAAACTCATGATGATAACTCATGGGGTCAATAATAGAACCCGATCATTTGTTAGAAGACGAATAGAGTTGACAAGGTTCTCAAATAGCTAAATATTTTAATTCTCGATGATGGCCGTGTTGAAAGTTAATCTCAACCGGAGGGGATTATACCCTTTCAAATGCCTCCAAACTTCAACAAAATACATTTTTAAATGACTTTAATGTCACCTTGACGATGGTTGTGTTGAAAGTTAATCTCAACCATAGGGGATTCTACCCTTTCAAATACCTCCAAACTTCAACAAAATATATTTTCAAATGACTTCAATGTATCTCCGATGATGACCGTGTTGAAAGCTAATTTCAACAGGAAGGGGACTTTATCTTTCAAATGCTTCCAAACTTTAACAAAATACGAATATTTGAAATGACTTTAATTTTTCTTCGATGATGGCCGTGTTAAAAGCTAATCTCAATCGGAGGAGATTCTACCTATTAAATGCCTCCCAATATTGAAGAAATACAAACATTTTTTTCAATGACTTTAATTTCACCCTGATGATAGTTGTGTTGAATGTAAATCTCAAGCGGCGGGGTTAATTTTCAAATTCCACGAAAACTCTAAATTTTATGTCTATTTAAATTTTCATATTTAAAATTAAAATTAATTACGTATAACTTAAAGCAAAACTCATCCACCCTCCACAACTGTTTGGCGAGGGTGATGAACTCGAGAATAACTCTAGCTCACACAGAGCAAATGTCCAAATCGAGAATATCACTCATATTCATTCTCAAATATTATTCTGCCAGTAAGGACGTGACATTTATCCTCTAACCAGTGGCTTGGCCAGATGGCTTCACAAAACTCGTAGCTTGGCCAGACGACTCTACGTGATATGTTTATGATTGATCCTTTAATCGGTGGTTTGGCCAGATGGCTCCATAAATAACCCGTGTCTTTATTGAGACGACTCCATGTGGTAAACGATTATGACCATAGCCCTCTGACCTAGTGTCTTGGTCGCACGGCTCCACTATCCTACGGTCATGGCTAAAAGCCCATATATTCCCAAGTTGCTTGTTACCATTGAGTAATAAATTATAAGGTATGATCGACAGGCCATAAGCCCTCTGTTGGCTAAGGTTGACTTGAATTCGTCTCTTAGACAAATATTTACTCAAAGTTTATAAGGTACTCTTGTACGAAGCAACTCATGACTGTCTTCAAGGATCCTTCGGTCAGGTTGGGTCGACTACCTCCTCCTACTAAGCAGACTAGAGACCATGATGACCTGGGACAACGGAGCCATGTGATCTTGATCGGGTTCATCATCATTCCCCCCACCATCTCTTTAAGTGCAAGGTGGTGAATTTCTAAATTTAAATATTAAATTTTATATCTAAAATTGCTGCTACTATACACTGGATACTATGCATCTATTCAACGACTAACTTTAATTGAAAGTTCTCTCTCGTTGTTTGGAGGGGTAATTAACTATAGGGGCTTGCTCCTATAGAAAACCAGAACTTATATCTTAAAGTCCTCACTAAGAGGGTGAAATCTCTGGATAGTATCTTATCTCTATCTAATCTGCCTTTCGAAAATTTCCCTCAAAACTTCATCCATTAAAACTCTCCTCGAATATAATGCGGAGAGGCCGGGCTCCAAAAGCTCAAATTTTTGGAGCCCACATACATGTGTCCTCCAATCATCTTCACCTCTATATGTAACTTTGAGCCTCCCAAGCATAACGTCTTCACATCACGCACTTTTTTTTTTCTCTATTTTGTATTATGCCATTACTACATACGTACGCGACCAATGACCCAGCCTCCAATTGAATTTCAAATCACCATCCAACATAGCTTCCTTCTTTTTTCTCTTGCTACCAGCATCTCCTCCCGCTTTAGCAACCCTTTCGCACGCACTCCTCATTAGCCATTCCAAATACACGTCGCTCCCTACATGTCTAGCCACATCTCCTTCATATGAACATCTAATTCTCCTTATTATCCTCCTTGCTTATCATCTCATGCTGATTTCCTCCCCCATTGCAAATTTTCTTAACCTCTTCTTATCTTTCTTCACCCTTCTCTATTATCTCATGGCCCTTGCAACACGCAATGGCTTTATCCACCACAATTGGTCTCAAACCCTCTCAAGTCCCACACAGCAACTCACTCTAATGATGACCTAACTTCTTGTTCTTATCTTGGTTATTATCAAGCATGTGGTATTCAAAATTACATTGTTATACAGTGCCCCACATTTTGACTATTCGCCTTGCAATCCACTACTAATTTTCACTCATTGACAACTTGCTCTCTTGGATCTCACCCACTTGCCTGGTACCAACCATGTGCTTACTATGCCATCAACAACACTCCAGTCATTCCTACCATGGTTCTTGACAATGGTGCTTTTCACTACATTATTGCTTATCGAAGTTATCTCTCACCTCATAATTTAAATGATGGCTCTAATGATATTATCAACTGAGATGGCACGAGTTTACCAATAAGCCTTGCTACTTTCACCTTTTTATCCTTTATCTCTTGCAATTTTTTTGTAAATAATGTCCTATATGTCCTCATGAAAAAGACCGTTAGTTTCATGTATTGAGTTTTTATCCATTGGTTTCAATTTAAAAGATCTAAAAACGGGGTTTGATGAGGCAAATTAAAAATGGTGTGTATGAATGACCTATTTCTTCTTTTTAGTCACCTCCACTAGCTTTTTTTTTATTATGTCAAGACTACCTTATCTAGTGGCATGATGGATTAGGCTATTCTTCAATTTCAATTATCAAAGACATTGCTTCCCAGTTCAAGTTAGATCTATATTCTCCATTATCATCAACTTTTTAGTTATAAACTTCCATTTTCCACCTCTATTGTATTTTTTCAAACTTTTGAAATAATGTTCTCTAATGTGTGAAATTCAGCTTTGCCATCCTATGATGGTTTCAAATACTGTCATTTTTGTCGATCACCATGCAAAATTCATCTGGTACCATCCACTCAAGCAAAACTCTCATGTCCATGATATCTTACTAGCTTCAAAGCCTTAGTAGAAAAATGGTTTGATGGCATGATCATCGCTTTATACTCGGACAATGGTGGCAAGTGACAAGCTCTTGCCACATTTCTATCCATCAATAAGATCTTTTATCTTACACAAACCTGAATATAATGGATTGTCTAAAAAAATGTCATCACCATATTGTCAAAATTGGCCTCTCTTTAGTCCATATGCCCATTCCATTAACCAATTAAAGTCAATCATTTGTGATAGTCTACCTCATAAATTTTATGTGCGCCTCCACACTCCACCTCTCTTATCCATATGAACTCTTTTGCTCCCCTCTCAACTACTCCAAACTTCATGCGCTTGGCTGTTTCTATTATATATGGCTTCACTAATACACCACACATAATACTTCTTGCCCCAAACCCTATGTCTTCCCGGGCTATCCCCTTAATCAAAGTGTTTATCTTTGCCTTGACACCACTACATCCAAAATCTATCTTTTATCATATCAAGTTTGTTGAGTATAATTTTTCCTTTGCAGTTCTCTCTCCACATCTCATGACATGTCTAATGAAACAATCTCCTCATGGTGTCCTCACATCAATCCCATGCACCATGTCCCTCCTTAGGACTCCATTTGGACATACCATTCATGATAGCTCATCTCTTACATCACCTTGTACAACCTCAACACCTATCAAACCACCCCATAATCCACACCCCTCATTTGCTAACCACTGAGAAATCGGTCCATTCTCTATCGATATCAATTACCCAACCAACCCTAATAACAACAAAACCTCCCACCTCCCTCCATAGCCAACTTAGTAACATCCACCACACCAACTACACCCACCCAACTTCCCTCCCACCCCAACATCACCCACCAAATTACCACTCAAGCCAAAAATAACATTTGCAAATCAATTAACAAACTTACTCTCACAGCCAAATGTGGGCTCCGAAAATTCGGCCCCGGCCTCCGCCCGCATTCTGTTTTCTGAGGGGGGGAGTTTTAACGAAATAAGTTCTGGGGTAAATTTTGGAAGGCAGATGAGATAGTAGATAAGACACTACCCAGAGATTTCGCCCTCATTTTGTGAGGACTTTATGATCTGAGTTTTGGTTTCCTATAGGCGCAAGCCCCTATAGTTAATTACCCCTCCCGATAACGAGAGAGAACTTTCGATTAAGGCTAGTCGTCAATCAGATATGTAGAAAATGCGCGTTATCTAGCATATAGTAGCAGCATGGGTTTAGAAATTGGAGAGTTTGGAATGTTTGATATTTAAAAATAGAAATTTCACTATCTTGCACTTAAAGCAGATGGTGGGGAAACGGATGATGGACCCGATCAAGATCCCATGGTTCCTTCATCCCGGGCCATCGTGGTCCCTTGTCTACTTAGTCAGAGGAGGTAGTCGACCCAACCTGACAGAAGGATCCTTGTCGGCAGCCATGGGTTGCTTCATCCAAGGGTACCTTGTAGACCTGGGGTGGATGTTTATCTAAGGAGACAAATTTGAATCCACCTTAGCTAACAGAGGGCTTTGTGCCCTATCGATCATATCCTATCGATTCATATCTCAAGGATTTGATGCCACTGGGGAGCATACGGGCTCTGGCCATAACCATAATATAATGGTGCCATTTGGCGGCGACCACCTGGTTCAGAGGGCCCCGAGTCATAACCGTTTATCCTGCAGTGCCATTTGACGGCGAAACTGCCGGTTAGAGGACTCGTACCACGTCCTTGCTGGCAGAAGATTGTTTGAGAATGGATCCTAGTGATATTTTCGACCAGGCATTAGCTCTTTGCGAGCTGAAGTAAATTTTAACTTGTCCACCTCGGCAAACTGTTGCGGAGGGTGGATGGATTTGCTTTATGTGATTGATGATTGGATTTCAGTTTTTAAAATATCTTGAATTTTGGAATGATTTTTCTGGATTTTTTTTGGAGTTTGGAGTTTGGGATTTTCATGAGATTTGGGATGGCATTTTGAAAGCGTTTGTGAACCCCTCCGGTTGAGATAAACATTCAATACGATCATCCTCGGGGTGACTTTATGGTCCTTTTGTATTTATGGGTTGAACCTTGTCGACTCTATCGGACTGTCGATAGAGGATCGGGTTTTATAGGCTTTGTACTTTTGTTAGTGAATTCTCTTGATCATAGGCCCTGAAGGCCTAATATGAATATGTAAAATAAATATCCCGGTCGATCTCGCGACCGCATATTTATTTAATGGTTCGAGCCATGTTGACTTCTATCTACCCGTATAGGAGGATCGGGCTCGAACTGGAATTCACTTATTAACCCGCGCAGCATCCCTAGACGTCACGTGTGTACCAATAACACGCTCGCCGGGGCCCATGCGGGTTATGATCTTATCTACCCCTTTTGTGTTCCTATGTGTATACAAATTAAGGTGCACATGTGCGGGGGTACTTTGAAATATTTGTAGACGCCTTCTGTCTGCTTATACAGATGTTACAGATCTGGTGGCGTTTAGCTGCAGCTTGAGGATTGAGCTGTTTGCTGCTTTGTACAGGCAGACTGTCGTGCACTACTTGCATGATTTACGCAGGTAGATTGTAGTGCACTAACGAATCTCCTGCTTTCACTAGTAGATTTTGCTATCTACTGTAATTCCCTTACATCATTCTCGTAGACGGAATGCTAAGTATATGGCGGGTTTCCTACAGAAACTCGTAGGAACTTACATTTGTCACACTTTTTATGCATTTTGTTGTGGTCTTTAGTCTTTGTTGTACATCCGCTACTGATGCAGGTGGGTAGGTAGATGTATTCATTCACGGATTGAAATTGACTACAGGATACTGCACTCACTGAAGTCTTTATGTATCTACCCACAGATGATATGTGGTGCATACATCTGTATTCGTAGGAAACTTGTATGTATTGCAGATCTTCTATATTCATTCATATATAATTTATTTATGCACAACGAACTTCCTGTAGCAACTCGTATGCATTTGCATTTGATGTAGTCACTTTGCACTTTACTTGTGGACAACGCATTGGGCAGGATATTCTACAGCCTTTCGTAGGAGTTCATATCTGCCACAATTCTCTTTTGTATTTGTCGTGTAGATGACATATCGAGTGCACGACGAATCTTCTACAATGACTCATAGGTATTTGTATTCGCTGCATATCATATGCTTCTACTTGTAACTGTTCAACACTTTTCCTTGAGGGTAGCTTACAGCTTGTATGAGATCATGCCACACATTATTTCTGATCTCCATTGCTGGTCTATGGTTTTCCCATTGATCTCTTATCTTTCATCACCAATGAAAGATTCACCATATGCATCACCAATCTTTTGATGTGTTTGCTTGTGCTCTTTTGTATACATAACAATCCAGTGGTTGTTTTCACTGTCCTCTTACTTTGCTTGTAGACCTACTACATTCATCGTGTATGATGGATAGCGCATCATCATGTTCATTACGTTGCTTGCAGGTACGATGCATCTAATATTGCAGAAACTGCTGTAAGAGTCTATCACATCTGTCATTGTAGAAATCGACATCATTCATTGCATGCTGAATTATTGTTGATGATGAAGATGTTGTTGCATTCATTGCGCATCCTTGTAATTTTGCAATCATTCTAAGCCACTCAGTCATATGTTTGAGATGAATATTGTGGACTAATCATCATCATTCACATGAATGATATCCTTTATGCTTCCATCATTACACACATGTTCACTTGCATCTAATTCAAAACATATTACCTTGCGAGCTATAATCTTGTTTTAAGGATTATTAAGCTCCTTGTGTATGTTCACATTCAAGCTCAACGTCCCTTGTACTTGGTTCAAATCCAAGTTCAAGTTCTCTTGCATATGATTCAAGTCCTTATGACTGTTCAGTTCACGCTCATAAGTCCCTTATTGTCCTTTGAGTTCGAGTCTTGAGTTCAAACTCACTCAAGTCTCCTGCGATCCTTAAAAGTTCAATTGCATGTTCACTTTATTAATCATTTGAGTTCTTATATGTTATTCTCAAGTTTGAGTTCTTTGTGATCGTTTCCAAGTTACAATTTGGGTCATTGTTCTTTCAAGCTCAGATCAAGTCCAAGCCAAAGCCTTCTTTTTGAGTTCAAGTCCCCATCATTATGTTCAAGTCAAGCTCAAAGTCATTTGAGTTCCAGAAATGGTCCCCTGCTGTCCAAGCTCAAACCTCTATTTGAGTTTAAATGTTCAAATCATGCACAAGTTCAGCTCAAGTTCTATGTCCCCTGCTATCCAAGCTTAAACCTCTATTTGAGTTTAAATGTTCAAATCATGCACAAGTTCAGCTCAAGTTCTATATCCCCTGCTGTCCATTGTCACTTATTTGGATTCTAATTCATTTAAGTCCATTTCATTGTTCATTTCAAAATTTTTGTTGTTCACTTAAGTTCGGATCCTATTCAATCCAGCTCTTATTCGTTTGAGTCCACTTGAATCCAAATCAGGTCCAAGTATGGTTTCGAATTCACCCGAAATTTTGGCAGCATTCCGGCATCTCCCCCGTTTAGGGGAAATTACGGAAAACTGGGCCTTTCCCACCACGCTTAAGAAAGCGTGTATGGGTCTGCAAATGTACTTGAAAAGGACAAGCATTTGTTTCCCCGCAGGTACAGAGCCGCGTACGGGTACTTAAGATCGTCCCCACCACTCTAAGAAAAGCGTGTATAGGGTCTACCCGCCTCGCCGTAGGTGTCGCACCGGGTTCCCTTCCCACCACGCTTAAGAAAGCGTGTATAGGTGATTTGCCGGCTCGACACGAACGCCGAGGATAGGATTTTAGGTGATTACTCGCCTCGTTGTAGACGCCGTACCGGGGTCCCATCCCACCACGCTTAAGAAAGCGTGTATAGGTGGTTTTCCGGTCCGCCGCAGACAACGAAGTAGGCTCTCGGAGTTTTAGGGTTTAGGAGTTATACCTTGCGCGGTGGGCGAAGTTGGCATTGACTCGTGGATCGAGGCAAGAGAGGGAAATTTAAAACATAATTAATTGTAAACTAAGTATAATTAATTATATATAATATATAATTAGTTATATTTAATTCATAACTAATTACAAATTAAAAATTTTAATTTATAATTAATTATAAATCAATTATAATTAATTACATGTAATTAATTACAATTAATATAAAATTAATTACCAACTAAATATACTTAATTTATGATTAATTATAAATTAACAATAATTAATTATATTTAAATATATAATTAATTACATTTAATTTAAAATTAATTATAAATCAATGTAATTAACTAATTATAATTGGTTCTAATTAATCATAATTAATTAATGTTAAGTATTAACAATAACTAAATATAATTAAATATAATCTATTATATTAAGTTAATAAAATAAAAAATTAAGATAAAATGTGAGCAGGATTAGGATGAGATTTAGATTAAATCCCATTAAACTGAAGACTAAACCCTCTGTTTCATAGGAGTTCGACGGTTTCAAGGGATCTGGCCGAAGATCGTGTGAAAGGGGGAAATTTACCTTCGCAGCAAGCGGCTCCAGTCGTCGCTTCAAATCAAAATGTCGTAACCTCCGAACTCACAGGAAGGGAATGTCACTGAATGAGGTGAAGGTTAGGGCGCCTCCCTCTCTCTCTCTCTCTCTCTCTCTCTCTCTCTCTCTCTCTCTTTCTCTCTGAGGATCGGGAGGACCAAGAGGTCGCGCAGGCCTCGGTCGCGACTAGGGTAGGAGGTCGGTTCACAGAGAATAGATAGGGTAAGGGCTCGGGATTGGATAGCTTGCGGCTAGGATGTTGGATGGGGGCTTCAGTTGCGTCGGATCGAATAGAGCGAGGCAGAGATGAGGTCGGGATGTTGGCGGGATCTTCGACGTGGTGGATGGTCGGATGCAAGCAATAGATCGTGGCCGAAGTCGGGTCAGAGGCGTTAGGCTTTGGAGCTTCGGCGTTGCTCGTGGATTTCAAAAGGTGGAGTTCGGCTTGGGAGAGCGGGGTCGGAACTCCTATTCGCAGATGGGAGTCAGAAGTAGTGAAGGCCGCGAGGGAAGAAGAAGAGAAGAGGGTCTTCTGGCGATTGGGATTTGCGGAAGAATGAAGTAGCGACCAAGAGAAGGAAGTCTCGCTCTCATTTTAACGACGCGAAGGGAGGAGAATTGATGCGATCTACGTGGCTCTGAAGCGGCGCCGAACTGCAGAGAGGTGATTACTGTAGCTGCGGCGGGATTTCTGCAGGATTCGCTGGATGGGCAGCGGCAGAGCAGGTAATCATTCATGCATTTTTTTTCTTTTGTTTGTTCTGTTACAGAGGTCAACACCAAATTAAACTAATCACCTGATATTGAACCAATCATTGTAACCCAAGCACTCAAAGATCTTTCTCAGGCCATTCCAAATAAATATGATGTTCTTGTCTAGGATGGAACTTGGGATATTATTTTGCCTACCTTCCACTCAAAACTTGGTTGTTTGCAAGTGGACTTTTGGGATACAACATAGCTTTAATAGATCTATTAATAAGCACAAAGCTCGATTCATTGCTAATTTTTTTATAAAAAAGGAATGGACTACTATGACACCTTTAGTTTTGTTGTCAAGCCCATCACTATATGTTTAGATGGGCTCTGAAAATTCACACCCTGGCCACTCCTCAGCCCCCTTCTCATCTTCGGGTCATCGAGGAGAGTTTTAACGTTTAAATTCCAAGGCAGATTGGGTTTTGAATAAAATATTACCCATATATTTCGCCCTCATTTTGTGAGGACTTTATGATTTGAGTTCAGGTTTCCTATAGACTCACGCCTTTATAGTTAATTACCCCTCCCGATAACAAGAGAGAACTTTCGATTAAGGCTAGTTGTCAAATGAATACGTAATAGTCGGCATATAGTAGCAGCATGTTTTGGTACTTGAGAATTTAATATTTAAAATTAAAAATTTATCACATTGCACTTAAAGCGGATGGTGAGAGAATGATGATAAATCCGATCAAGATCTCATGGTTCCGTCGTCCCAGATCATCATGGTCATTGGTCTACTTAGTCAGAGGAGATAGTCGACCCAACCTGATACAAGGATCCTTGTTAGCAGTCATGAGTTACTTCGTCTAAGGGTACCTTATTGACGTGAGGTAAATATTTATCTAAGGGGACAAATTTGAATCTATCTTAGCTAATAGAGGGCTTTGTGCCCTATCGATTATATTCTATTGATTCACTGCTCAATAATTTGATGCCATTGGAGAATATACGGGCTCTGATCATGACCGTAAATTAATGGTATCATTTGGTGGCAAAACCACCTGTTCAAAGGATCCTGGTCATAATTTTTTACCTATAGTGCCATTTGGTGGCGAAACCACCAGTTAGAAGACACATGCCATGTCTTTACTGGCAAGAGGCGGATTGAGAATGAATCCTAGTGATATTTTCGACCAGACATTTGCTCTTTGTGAGCTGAAGTGATTTTTAGATTTGTCCACTTCAGCAAACTGTTGCAGAGGGTAGATGTGTATTTTGCTTTAAGCATTTAAGTGTTTTATTTCAATTTTAAATATTGACATCATTGAGTGTATTTCATGGAAATTTGGAGGCATTTTGAATATTTAGGGTCTCTGGTTGAGGTTTGTCAACATGGCCATCATCTGGGATTATGGGTAGTTTCATTTTATTGGTTGAACCTTATCGACTCTGCCTACTAGCCGATAGAATATCGGGTTCGTTGTCAGTTTTGTGTATTTATTAGTAAATTTTTCTTATTATAGGCTTTGAAGGCCTAATATGAACGTATAAAATAAATATATCGGTTTACGTCGCGACCATATATTTGTTTGACAGTTCGAGCCGTGTTGACTCATATCTATTCACATAGAGGATCGGGCTTAATTTTAAGTTTATTGTTTGACCAAGCACCATCCTCAGGCATCATATGTGTGTACAACATGCTCGCTGGGGCCATGTGGGTATATGCTTTTGAATATATTTTGCATGATTCATTTGTGTAATGGTTATATGTATGTAATGTAGTGGGGCATATGACATATCTGCAGGTATGCATGTATGATACATTTTGTATTTGCACATTGTTTAGTTGTAGTGTGTGATATTTTGCATATTGCATGGTGACTTAACACAGTAGCGTGTGATATGTATGCATAATATGTCCATACACTGTCTGCTTGCTTGCACAATATATTTACATGATAATTCAGCATTTTCATATAATGTGTGATGTTTTTTTTTTTTTATGCATATCGGTGTAGCATGCCACCGTTGCATAACGTATGTGCATGCTAAATAATATGCTTACATAATGGGTTCTGCACACCGCAATGTGTAAAATGGGCAATACATTTTGCAGGCTACAATATGTATATGTATGATGTGATTGCATATTAATGTAGTGCGCCACCACAGTGGCATATTTTATATATTGAGTGATGTATTTGTGTGATGTGCCCTGCCTATTGCAAATTCATGCATGTTATGAGTGTGTTCACACAGTTTTCAATAAATGAGGGGGTGTTTTTGCAATAATCAGTTGTGCAAATGATTGTCTCTGAGAAATGTGCTGGGTTTCATTTGAGAATTTATAAACGCATTCTGTCTACTTGCATTCATGTTGCAGATACTGTGGTATAGTTCAACAGTGCAATAGACTTCATCTGTCATGCACTGGCGATGCAGTTCATATATT
Organism: Dendrobium chrysotoxum; assembly: GCA_019925795.1. Lineage (NCBI taxonomy): Eukaryota > Viridiplantae > Streptophyta > Magnoliopsida > Asparagales > Orchidaceae > Dendrobium > Dendrobium chrysotoxum. The sequence goes on from CM034306.1 coordinate 13,328,631, forward strand.
TTCATCTTCCACATGTCATCTTCTTCAACATTCAACTCGCAGGAATGTGTTTCTGTCGGGAAAAATGTTGTGCGATGCATTAGGAGCCTCCTACTTGTCTCTTGTAAGTGAGCTGATTTATCTGATGTGATAGCCTGACATCATAATTTTACTACCTCATCTTATCAGTGGCCCGTAGTTTTTACTACTTATTCCCTACTTTTGCTTAAAGGTGAATCATAGAGCTGTGTGAATTTTGTTGAATTTGTTCGTGGATAGTGCGCTGTCAGTGGACATTCAAAAGTAGTGTGTTATTGCATGCAAGTGGACTGCATTCAACATATATTTTTCTTGTAGGTGGGAGTACCGTGCATATGGCAAATTTCTTACATTGGCAATTGCTTGCAAGTAAGCTGTTGCATCATCTGCTATTCTGCTAGCACTGCTCATGGTCTAGCGCTGAGTATTCAAGAGCTAACAACTGTTGCATCATGTTCAACGCGTATCTTCCAATATAGCTTGCAGATAGGACCGATGTATATCTTACAAGCCTTCTGCTTCTATTTGTAGGCGAGCCATGTTGGATGCAAGTTTTCTAGCATCATCTGCAAATGTAACTGTTGCACGTGCTACAAGTTCGTATGCTTCGTCATAGCCCTACTACTTTAACTTGTAAGCAAGCTGCCTCATGCATGACGAATCTCCTACAGAGATTCGTGGGAGCTCGTACTCATTGCAGCTTGTTGTAGGTGTTTGCATTTATCATCATTCTTCTGCATTTGCTTGTTGATACCATGTGGTGTGCATGACGGGTTTCCTACAGTTGCTTGCAGGTGCTTGCATTTGCTGCATATCGACCTCCTTTGCCTGTAGGGGATTAGTGCATTTTGCTTGACACTGAATCGCTGTTGACTGTATGAATGCCCTGGCATTTATTGCACGTTACGTGTATATGTCTGCAACGATTATTATCATTTGCGAGCAGGTTTAGTGTGTTCGCCTATATGTTGGTGTGGGCTACCAGTTGAGCTGCATTCATTACAAATTTCTCTATACACGTTGGTTGGTAAGTTATTATGTTCACTTGCATGTCCTGCGCTGTTGCCCATAAACACTCATAGGCTCCTTGTAGCCGCTTGTAATAGGACTATTATGTGTGTTTGCAAGTTTGTTTACATCGCTTGTGATATGCTGTTGTTGTTCACAAGCCATGCTAGCGTATTCATTTGCAAGCTGATACTGATCGTTGAGCGTAGGGATGTCATTGCATTCATTACATATCCTTCATGTCTTCCACATGAGTATGCCATCCATGATTGAGATGAGTTGCTTGTACTTAGATTAAGTATTCCTGTCAATTCAATTGATTATCTCTTGTTGATGTTTTCTTGCAAGCAAGTGGTGATTCGGCGCCTTATCCATTAGAAATCCTCTATACAGGGCCTACCCGCCTCATTGCAAGCGCCGCACCGGGCTTCCTCCCACCATGCTATGAGAGCGTGTATAGGTGGCCCCTCGACGCGCCGCAATCGCCGAAAGTGGGTCTTGGAGTTTTTAGGGTTTGGAGACATTGTACCTTCGTGACGAGGGATGACGGCAACGAGTATTTGCACACAAAAATTTTCTCTTCTTTTTTTTTATTTCTCTTTTTCCTTTTTTTACTTCTCTCTCTCTCTCTCTCTTGATCTTTTGCTTTTCTCCTTTTTTTTCTTTTTCTTTTTTTAAAGTAATAATAATAGTAATAATAATAATAATAATGAATCATCGTTATTATTATTATCATTAATAATAATAATAGTAATAATGATAATAATAATAATAATTAGTTATAATAATAGTTAACCAATAATAATAACAAAATAAATGATTACAAAAAATCTTAGAGAGATTTTTCCTGTTAATATGTTGTTCTGGTTGTGAGGTGGATTTGTGAAGGAATTTGGCTAAGTGGGCTAAGCCCTGAGGTAACTTGTGTGAGGTTGGGTGTTGGGTTGGTTTAAGGTTGCTATTGAAGGAGTGTAGTTTTGAAGTGGGTTGCTGTTGTGGATTGAGAGAGTGAGAGAAGGTATAGGTTTAGATTTGTGAGGTGATTTTGGGTTGAAAGGCTGGGCGCTACAGTAGGTAGTGAGAATAATTAAATGAGGAGTTTGAGGTTAGGAGTTGGGTTGGAGAAGGATTTCAGCTATTTGGAGGAGTTCGGCTTCAACAGGGAAGAGGCAATCAGTTGTAGAGGAAAGCTGTTTACGGCAGGGGAGAGGCGGCTACTTTGTGCACTAGAGAGGGGGATTCGAGTGTGATTGGGCTGAAGGGTTAGAGGCTTCACGTATGGGGTCCTTCATGCGGCTGTAGGAGACGGAGTGAGGGGCTCGAAAAGATCGAAGGTTGAGGTTGGGAAGTCAGATAGGGCTAACGGATGAACGATGAGGTTCGGCTACGGGCTTGGAGTAGAGGAGGGATTAGATGCTTGCTATGAACCTCGTGGTTGAAGCAGAGAGTGCCGCGGGTCCTGTCGGGATCGAGGGCTGGGTCGGATGAAGCGTCGGCTTCGGGCTGTACGTGTGGGATCAGGTGCGGGATCTTGCAAGGAGGCGTAAAGTTCAGGAGGTCAGATGGAGCTCTACAGTGGGATCGGCACAGTAATCGGAGGTTGAAGATCTGCTAGCTGTGGGAATAGGGGTTCGATTGAGGCAGGGGATCAGAAGCTTGGTTTAAGGAGGAAGAAGCTGGATATCATCATTTTCCTCTCGTTTTAATAACAAGCAGGCTGCCTGCGTTTCCTTGAACGAGGTTTGAGCGGATATCGTGGGAGAGGATGCGAGGAGTGGCGTTTGGGCCGAACAGTACGAGGTATACGGGATTTCGGCGAAATTCGTGGAGGTCAACACTGGATCTCAACATAGTTGTCAAAGGCTATCCTTTTGAGGATGTCTTATTGGTTCAATCCTCAGGTATCATTGACACAGACCATCCTACTTATGTGTGAAGCTTCACAAAGCTATGTATAGCCTTGAGGAAACACCTTGTGCTTAATCCCATAAGCTGCAACAATTTTTGGTTGTTTTTAGCTTCATTAACTCTTTTGCAAACACATGTCTTTGTCCTCAACTGATACACTTATGTATCTTGTTATTTATGTTGACAACATTATTGTTAAAGGTAACCTCAACACTATTATACAATATTGTTCCACTCTTCTTGCCCATCGATTCTCTAGCAAATAGTTTGTGCCGTTAGGTATGGTCGTTTTTCCTCACTAGAAAGGGATCCTCTCTCCATTGGTACATTCTTGATCTTCTTATTTATGCTATGATGACATGCTAATCCCATGATTACACCTCTTCCTACCTCACTAATGCTCACCCTTCACTTTGGTTCCACAAATATAATCTGACTAGTTATAGAGTCATGGTAGGAAATCTACAATACTTAGCTCTTATGTACTAAAATATTTCTTTCATAGTTAATAAACAAAATTTATGTACCGCCATACCACTGATCACTGAAATACAACTAAATTACAAACTTTTTATGTAGCACTATTAATTGCAGCCTTGTTCGTTGTCACGACTCATCCCTTCAATTCCATGCATTCTCTAGTGTCGATTGGAAAAGTAACAAGGATGAATTCACCTTTTTTAGTTCCTAGGTCATATAACTTAGATAAAATCCAATATCATGGAGTGCGAAGAAACAATGGATCCTAGCCCTCTTCTCCATCTAAGCTGAATATCATTCTATTTCCAACATTGCTATTGAGCTTTGTTGGGTATGCTAATGACTAAGCAGACTTGGCATTCATCTTCCTTAGTCTCAAGAAATAATCCACAAAATTTGTTTGAGACTAAGGAGCATTCTTTGACATACACATGTGGTGCCACAATCATGCCAACATTTATCACAATTTACCTAATTTGGGATCTTGGACATGTTCTCGAGGCTTTGCCTCTTGGGTCTTCTCTTGAGAAATCTCTATTTTATCTTGGGAAAGCTTTGCTTTCTCTTAGTATCTCTACACTTCTCTTGGTGTTCTTGGCAATCTTTCATGGGTTTATTTGGATTCGCAAAATCCCCTCGGGTATACTCTGGGCACTCACTCGACATCCATTACTAGCAATATCAATGCATTTACCACTATTTTTCATGTATATTTACTGTAACTCATTCCTTTCTTTTTTCTTTTTTTTTTTGTGAGTGATAAACCACAAAGTATATGACTTGAATGCATGACCTTGGACATATAATCATCTTCTTTAGACAATGGTCCACATGCCCTTTTACATTCTTTTAAACCACATTCATTGCTTTTGTCATGTAATCCCAATCTCTGATGTTGCCCTATGCTCTCCAGTACACCAACCCAATGTTGCTTGATTAATATCAGAGGAAATTTCAGTTTCCACTACCTTAAATAACCCGAATTTCCATCATGAAATTTCTCCACTTAAAGGAATGCCTAACTTATAAATTTTTCATCATGGAGACATCTAAAGATCATCACACAACTTCTAGATTTAGAGGACATCATTGGGCTTGGGCGATTGGGATAGAATGTTTTGTAATTTTTAAGCTTGCTTGTCATACTTAATTATTTTCAGAAGGTTGATATTCTTTCTTGGGTGACTCCGTAGTAATTTAGGTGATTTAGGTGGTTCGATCAACATGAACTTTGTGGCTCCTCTCAATGTTGTGATTTTCTATCTCCTTTAGTAATCCTCCTCTTTTGAACTCCCAAATGTGTGTATTTTCTCTCTTAGTCTCTCAGGTAGAGCAGTTTGCACCGCTTACTTTCCTTGGCATCATCTATGGGAAAGTCTACTACTGCTAGTGATGAAAAGGAGCTATGACAAAAAAAACATCATAGTAGTAGCACCGCAGTCGTATCCCATGCTCAGCTTAGCCATGCACACCATGTTGGAGAACCTTTTGGTAGTGGCATGTTAGTTGCTTTGAGAACAACTTGATACCTATTTAGAGGCTCTTCGCCACGAACATGCCACCCTTACTGAGGTTGGATATGCCTCCTTTGCCTTCCAATTTGCTCTTATCACTCAACCTGCTCGTGTCTTAAATAATGACTGTGATCTGTGAGACTCCTTCACCTCTTCCTTACTATTTTGGCCCTCCATTTGGTTCCCTATAGGTGATCTCCTAATATGTCTATACCAGACTTGTCTGTAACGACTACCAATGATGGAATTGTTAAATTGAATTATTGAAACTGGACTTAAAGTGGGCTCCTTACATGCACCATTAAATTATATTGTATGGTTTAGTAAATTAGCTGTTCTAATATTTCTGAGTAGCACCTCGTTTATAACTTCTTTTTTTTCATTTTTTTAAGGACATTTTATCCTTTCAGTGTTACCTCACTATATATATATATATATATATATATATATATATATATATATATATATATATATATATATATATATATATATATATATATATATATATATATATATATATTTGTTAGAAGTAACGTTATATTTGTAGCCAAATAAAACTGCTCAGAAGTAAGATAAAAGAAAGGCTGTTATTCAGAGCAATGCACTTTGGACCTTAGTTTCTTAGTTCAACTACATTTAGTTGTTTTTTAACATGTCTAGTTTCATGCTTTTGTATCATGAAAACTTCCTACAGTTTTCATCATTGATTTAATGCCCTTTGTGGCACAGTTGGTGCACCAAAGCAGGACGAGTTTATAATTCCTCCAAAGGGTTTGCTCTTGGTTGCTCATGAACCTGGATCTGTGAGCAGCATGCCAGGCTCACATATTAGGGGCAGCACATTAAGAGTATCAGCCGCTGGTGACAAAGAGCGAGAAGTTGATCTTCTTTTGCCTGGCACAGGAAGGTAGCTTGCCTAACTATCTACTCTGGTTTGGTTTCTGTGAAATTTTCTATGCATGTTGCTTTTAATTTTCTTCTATGTTCTTCACAAGTGTAATCTATTTTCAAAGTAAATGCCTGTTACTCAGAGATCTGGAAATTTGTTTCTTGGAGGTGAGATATTTTGATCATAGTTGTCAAACATGCCACCCTTTAAGAATATCAGATTCACTTGCACATTTTTTGGTGCCCTTGCATGATGCACTTAGACACTTTTCAAGGATTTGTAATTAAGTTTGAATATTATCTTGAGGTGGGCGCACTCAGTTTAAAAATATTTTGATTTTGATTATTTAAGCAAACATTTGTCATTTGAAATGTTTGTGAAGTTTTATTTTTAATTTTAAAGTATTACCTTTTATCCACTTGCATGTATGTTATGGATCCAATGGCAATGAAGAGGAATTGGAAACTTATCACATTTTTCATAATGTCATATTCTTTTGCTTTTATATGAATGTATTTTAAGTGTGGTGGGCCTCACATGGGTGTTGACTAAAAAAAGAACGAAATTAAGAAAAGGACAATCGAAGAGAAGCATCTGACACAGCTCACCTTGTCCTGTTGGTTGAGAGCTTAGGCTACCAACTAAGAGGCCTTGGGTTCGAGTCTTTGTGTATGTGATGTGTGTGTGAGTTTGCCTTTATTGGCCTAAATGTCCCAACAAAAAGAAGAGAAGCATCTGTCCAATACGGCCCCACCTCGAGCAGTTGGTCGCCAGACAACACATCGCTTCACACTATAACTCCCTCTCGGCAATTCAGTGATAAATATACGAGAAAACAAGAAGTGACTTACGCTCCTGTTCACTTACCTTGTTTCGCCAATCTTCCACAATCCTTCCAATCCGCCTGCAACTCATGGCCTAAAGCTTTGTCTTCGAGTCCCGTCCAACCAAAACCCACGCAAAGACCTAGTCGCCTTCGCTTTTGTTCCGATCGCGACCCAACAGCTCTGTCCGATCGGCCCTAATATGCGAGCCTCACGCCAAACCAGCCTCCTGTCCGTGAACCTTCCTCCCATCCGCGAGCAACTCCCGCTTCTGGCTAGGCAAAATGCCTCACGCGTGAAGGCCTCACTCCCGAACCAGCTCGCGATCAACCCCTCGCACTAGTCCGCGATTGAGCCCAATCCACCTGCATAAGCCCTTCGTCGTTCGCTCCAGACGCGAACGCTCCACACGAAGCCTCCTGTATTCGACCTACACGCCTCCACCTCCTTCGGATTTCGCCCACACAAATCCAGCCAATGCCCGTGATTGAACTCCACCCGCCGCTCTCCTTCCACTCTGACCTGCACACCTTCTGCATTGTTCGGAGTTTGCTACAGTGAGTAATCCTCTTCAATTGTGCGTACAGGATACCTAAAGGAAAGGGTATAATGACTTGGCTAGTTTAAAGATAGCAATTAAAACTTTATATTCGCATGATAAATGATTGCAATAGGCAATTAAAATGAAATTTAATATAATTGATTAGCAAACAGGTATACGATTTTGACAAAGACCTTGTGACATCTACCTTAGGTCCGGCCGAGATGGTTTCAAAGCGAAGACCTCACGCCGTCAACCTTAGGTCCAGCCAAGTTGGTTTTAAATTCAAATCCTCACATCGTTGACCTTAGGTCCGGTCGGGAAGAAATTATAGGCAAGTGTCGTCCCGATCTCTCCGTGAGGGGAAGGGACGACGGGAGGCTGCTAAAATTTCCTAAGAAATTACTTAATTGGAGAGCGATTGAACTTGAATATTATTTGATTAATTTAATTAATTAATCAATTGATTTAATTAAAATTAATTAATTAAAATGAAATTGATTAGTTAAAATTTGATTAATTAAAAAAATGAATTAATTGAAATTAATTAATGAAAGATTAATTGATTGAAATTTAATTTCAATAATTAAATTCATTGGAATTAATTAATTGAAAATAATTAATTAATTAAACAAAATAATCAAAATCAATTGATTAATTAACATTAATTAATGAAAATTAATTAATTACTTGAAACTAATTAATCAAAATTAATTGATTAATTGAAATTAAAATAATTAAAATTTGATTAATTAATCAAAATTAATTAATTAAAATTAATTGATTAATTTAAAATTTTGAGAGCAATTTAAAACTCAAGAGCAATGCCATTTAAATTTTAGTGGTTGATTTAAAAAAATAATTAATTAAATTGATTAATTAATCAATTAATATGGAGAGAGCCACTCTGGTGAATTTTCTTTTTCTTTAATGCAAAAAATAACTAATCAACCATAAAGTATAAGCTATACTGAAATCACACTTCTGAATCTACGGCTCAAACAAAAGAAAAGCAGCATTTCCAATGCTCTTGCAAGCTCTCCAACTCATGTGCAAACTCCAAAACGACACGAGCTCCTGCAACAAGCAAATAAAATTAATTAAGCATCAAAATTAAATTAACATCAAAATAAATGTTAAAGCAGGAAAAAGAACAAGTGCTATACTAAGCTACAGACAAAAAGTAGAACAAGCTACTAAAAGAAAAAAGAGCAGAGTAAAGTGCTGAATTACTAAAATAAGAAAATAAATAATTATAGTGAAAAACACTAGTGTCACACGACAACTGTTGGCTAGTAATTATCAAACTAGTAAACAAATTGTTAGTAAATAACTGAAAATCACAGTCTGATATCAAGCTGACAAACAACTGCTGTCCTCTCAAACAAATAAATAATTAAATTACTGGGCATCCTAGTCTATAGGACTAGGTTATAAGACCCACTATTGGGTCACTTCTAAGTGAAGTAATAAGACTCACGTTTTAGAAAATCTCTAAATAAAATGCAATATCTCTAAAATCTCAAATAATTATATTCAAATTAACGAGCAGTTTAGCCTATAGGGCTAAATTATAAGACCCACCAATGGGCTACTTCAAAAGGAAGCAGTAAGACCTTTCCTACCCAATAATTAGGCAACTTCTAATGGGAGTCGTGAAGTCTATTATTTGGAAAATTTCTAAATGAAATATCAAACCCTAAAAAAAAATCAACGGGCATCTTAATCTAAATGATATATTGTAAGACCCACTTTTAGGCAACTTCTAAAGAGAAGCTATAAGACCTACTGATGAGGACATCCACACTTGGAAAGTTTATCGTAGACGTGGCCGTCGATCTACGGCCACGATCGAGTCTTTGTATTTCTGAGTTTATTATGTTATTTGTTTCTTTTATTTTAATTTACTGTTTTACCCTTACTTAAGGGCGGAGTGTTTGTAAGCCCAATGTGGACATTTGAGTCTTTTCTTTTATTTCTCTTGTTGAGGCTATTTATAGGCCACTATTGTATCGTTTGAGGTTAATGAATAATTTTTCAAGAAAATTCCTGCATGCTATTTCTTTGTGAGAGTTGAGAGTCAAGGAGAGAGCTCCCTAGGAGAGGGAGATTCGTGCATCATCCACCAACCTAGATAAGTCGAGTTCGTGGCTATTTCGTTATCTTTCCTCCTCCCTATCTTCCTCTCCACCCCCCACGGCCTCCCACCTTGCCCACGGCTAGCCTACCCGCCGGCCCCTCCCTCCTCTTCCCTTTTTCTTTGGTCTCACCTTGCCTCCTTTCTTAATTTAGTTTGAAAGAAAAGGGGACAAATTTGAATTCAAATCCAATTGATTTGAATTTCAAAAACTTTCCTAATTTACCAAATCTATTTTAGGAAAGTTTCCTAATTGAGTCCTATTTGAATTTTCAAATAAAAAGGGTTGAATTAAATCTTTCCTAATTCCTAATTCTAATTTTGGAAACCCAAATCAATCCCCAAATCCTCTCCCTATCCCCTTCATAGCCGCCGGCCCCCTATCCCTATCCCGCCCCCTCTCTCTCCAATTTCCCTCTCTCTCTCCAATTCCCCCCTCTCACATTAATTCCTACCTTTTGGAAATAAAACCTAGTTTCCTTACCTACCTCCCTCCAAATTCAAAATTTGAAAATAATTTCAGATTTTGGACACAAAATCCTAACCCTAGACCTAACCCTACATCTCCAAAATCTGAACCAACTTCCCCCATCATCTCTACCTTGGCCGGCCCCTCCCACAACCCCTTTCCCACTTGATTCTCTAAGAAAATCTTCAATCTTTGAAGAGAAAACTTCAAGGACAGCAAAGTATCTTCGTCTTCAACTTCTCTTTTCTCCACCAACATGAATGGAAGTCCCCGAATGGGACTACGGTTTGGTACTTGACGAAAACGACAACATCGACATCCTCCGTTCCCCGTTCTTCGACGTCGGATTCGACTTCGACAACACCGTCGAGGAATACTTCGAACGGATCCACATCACTTTGGTGGATACAATTGACGATCAACGGACGAAAGGACAGTGGACCATCGTCGGCCGAACCACGACCGTTTCCCTGCCGGACAATTCCCCATTCAAAAGCTACTTCACTCAACTTCTCCGATTCCTCACCCATACCATCGGCATTCGAGTGGATACTATCCGACGACGTTTCCTTTCCGATTAAGGTGAACTTTTTTTCTTCGTCAATTACTTCTTCTTTCTCCTAATCTTGTAGGTGATGACGGATTCGTACAAGATCAAAGCCGCTAATTTGCTAAAAGCTTAGTAAACGTAGGGTTATTTTGAGTGCTCCTTTATGTTTACTTGTCTTGTTGTTAATTGAGGGATTATGAATGAACATCTCCTATATTAATTTTACTTTGATTTCCTAATCTATTTGTTTGTTTAAACATTTTATATGTGGTTTAGCCTAAACGCAAGCATCCCTCCCTTGTTTTATTTTATCATTCCAATTGCTAGTAGTTTAATCAATTAATTGCTCTTTTAATTAATCGTGCAAAATCCTAACTTTCATTTAAAGCATCCTAGTCCTGCATCACCTACCCAACCAATTAAATCTCTGGATAGCCTTGCTATAGAGCTAAGTTGTAAGACCTATCTATAGGCAACTCATAAATAGATCCGTAAGACACTCCAAATTAAACCTACCGGGTAACTTCTAAGTGAAGTCATAAGACTCGCATGTTAGGAAAATTATTAAATAAATTGCAATAATCTTAAAAAATCAAATAGCCAAATTTAAAACCTTCGGGCATCTTAGTATATGAGGCTAAGTTGTAAGACCCGCTTTACAGGATAATTTCAATGAAAGTTGTAAGTCCTGACCCAAATTCAAACACCTGGGCTAGTTCCAAAAGCAGTCGTATGACCCGTTTCAATTCAAACTTCTGGGTAGCTTCTAAACTAAGTTATAAATCCCAAACCAAATTAAATTTTGGGTATTTTAATAGATGTAAACCCCAAAATCTCAATAAAATTAAAATCTATATTTAATCATCTCAGTCTACTCAAGATTCCTGAGAGAAGGCAACTCATGACTGCTAATCAGATTTTCTGGACACTACGATCAATGGTCGTTGGTGTTGGTAGACTGAAACCTACGGTATTACCCTGGATGACGGAACCATGGGATCTTGATCGGGTTTACCTCCATTTTTCTCATAATTGAGACCAAAACATCTAAAATTTTATTAATCGAGAGTTCTCTCTTTCGCCTTAAGAGGGGTAATTAACTATTAGTGTTTGCGCTCATGAGAAGTAAAGACCCAGATCTAATTAAATCCTGACACTACCCTCAGGAAAAATCTGATTAATTATAATCTAACTTAAGGAGAATGGAATCCTATGTCTGTAAAGCAGAATTCATGTCGACGCGTCATTTTTTTTGAGCCAACAATGGGAATCAAATTTCTTGTTATAAATAGGGACCACTCCTTAGTTTATTTCTACCATTCAAGCTTACTTAGCCTTTTGTGTGAGATGTTTTGAGTGTTCTAAGAGTAGTAGTGAGGTTTTGTTCTTGCTTGTAGGCAAGTTACTATGCTCATTGCAAGTCCCCTATAAGTTTAGTTTCAATTTAAATCTTATTTTTGTTATCTTGATTTATGTTGCATTTAAAGTGTTCATATTATTTATATTGCAAATTTGTATTTATCATTTTTTTCATTTTTACTTATATTTTTGTTCAAAAAAGGGAGTCCTCTTAATTGTTTACTGAGTTTTTTTAGTCTAAATTTCAGCACATGTACTTTAGGTAGGGCGTGCCTTCAGGTGTGTTAACTCTTCATACTACGCTTAAGAAAGCATGTATGGTTAGTGTCATGAGACATCGTGGAAAGGGAGTCTTCATATCCATTGTGTTTAAAAAAAAGGGTGTAGAACTTCAACACCAGGACAAGAGAACATATAAAGTTTTCTCACAACGTTGGAACAATGCACTCAAATACTTAATTTGAAAATTTTTTGTCATGTTGGAACAATTCGCACAGGCACTTAATTTTTATGTTTCATGTTATACCTTGCGCATGAGGCAGTCAATGAAGACGCGAGGCGATGAGATTTGTGGCAAATAGAAAACACCAAAATTTTCTATTTTATTTATTTTCACTTGTTTTTGAAAGAGAAATAATGAGAGGGATAGAGAGTTAGTGAAAGAATGAGAGGGAGATGAGATAGAGTGTCAGAGAGAATGAGAGCGAGAGAGGGTGTCAAAGAGAGAATGAGAGGGAGAGAGAGCTAGAGAGAATGAGGGGGATAGAGAGCTAGAGAGAGAATGAGTGGGAGAGAATGTTTCAGAGAGACTCAGAGGGAGAAAGCTTGTTAGAGAGGGAGAGAAAAAGAGAGAAAATCTATGAGAGAGACAGAGGTTGTGAATGGGTTGAGTTAGTGAAAGAGAGTGGAGAAAGGGTGGTGTGGCTACTGAAGTACGAGATCTCACGTGATGCCTTTATCATAAGCTACCACATGATTTTTTACTTCTTCACGCATCGCTGGACCTAGCTCAGGTCACGACTCCCTCACCTTCATCGCATGCAACTGGTAATGTCAAATGCCTTCTACCAGTAAGCTGTTATGACTTTCTCATTTCTTCATCATATCATTTTCGATAATTTTATGTATGAACGAGAGGTAAGATGAGGGTAGGCATGGTGCAGTTTTGGGTGCAAATGAAAGAGAGAGACTGGTGAATTGTGTTTTTGAATGGGGAGAGAAGATAGATATGGGGAATATCAATGGCTTTGGGTTAGATTTCCTTGGACAGGATGGACAAGGTCTTCCATGCGGCAACGAGATTGTAGATGAGACATCAACAGTGGCATAGGAGGGTAGGTGCGGGGTTTTTATGATGTGGGGGTTTTAAAATTATTTTGGTTTTTTTAACTACTATTAAATTAAACTAAATTAAAGAGTATTTATTTTCTCACCTAAAATTCTCATTTGTCGGTCATCTCGAAATGTCGGCAGTTGCCTCGCACACTGCTAAATCATATATTTTGCTTTCGTGTGGTGGATAGGCTAAATCGGTGTCCACCCTGGGTAATTATAATGTTTTGGATGTGTTGGCGTTGTCTCTTTTACAAACGGTCAATGTTGGAGCATTTTTTTAGGTAAATTTTTCATCTTCACCATGCAAGGTGTTAGACAATATAGACATCCTTTTTGAGCAATTTGGCATCTCGTGTGTGTTGAGATAGTTTATTTTGTGAACGGGCGATATTTGAGTGACCTCAATTGTGGTTGAGTCATGTCGAATCCGATTTGCATGACATCGTGTTTTCTATTCATCGTCTTCACCGTGTTCGATTGAATTGAGTCCGAGAGCATGGTTTGTGCAAATTAAAAAAAGCTCCATATTATCTTAAAATAATATATGAGAGTATAGTTTGATAGATTCATAAAAGTTATAAATGAAATTAAATACAAACAAAGCCAAGAAGTTCTTATCCTCTTCACAAAACACTACTAATGGTAAAATGTCAATCCTCATCTTGCTTGATGACGATATGATTATCATAGGTGTTGATGATAGAGAAAAGGTTCTCTCAAATATATATATATATATATATATATATATATATATATATATTTTGAAGATTTGATATCAAAGAGTTGGACAAACTTTAATACTTCTTAAGAATAGATGTTGCTCATTCAAAATAAGGAATATTTTCCTATCAACAAAAATATATCATCGATCCACTAAAAGAAACTAAAATGACTTATTGCAAATCTTGTGAAACTTTAACTAAACCTGTTAAAAACTTGGTTGCATATGAAGATGGAAAAGAAGTATATATGAGTCAATATCAAAGATTTGTTGAAAAAATGATCTTTCTATCTCACACCCGTTCAAAAATTGTATGTTGCGAGTCTCATCAGTCAATTTATACACAAAGTAAAAAATGCTCATTTTCAAGCTACTTACAGAATCCTCACATATCTTAAATCAAGTCTTGGTAAATGAATTCTCTATCTAAAGCAAGATACTTTACAAATTGAAGGGTATATTGATGCAGATTATGCTGTATATTAATGAATGGAATATCCATGACTGGATACTATATATTTTTGAAAGGAAGTCTCATAAGATGGAGGAGCAAGAAATAACTTATTCCAAAATTTAGCGCTGAATATAAATTTAAATGCATTGCTCAAGGAATTTATGAGTTTTTGTGGATCAAATTTATTTTAGAAGATTTAAAAATTAAATGAGAAGGGCCAATGAAGATATATTATAATAATAAATATGTATTTTGTACATTGCTCATAATCCTATACAACATGATTGTACCAAATATGTGGAGGTAAATAGATATTTTATAAAAAAGAAACTGAAAAATAGATTTATCTATGCTTCATATATGACAAGGGAAAACCAACTTGCAACCATGTTTAGCAAAAAACTCAAAATCTACATTAAAAACTATTGTAAGGAAATTTTTTGTTGTAGATTTATATCATTCAATTTGACAAGGAGTGTTGAAGGATTGTGGGATCCGCAAGTCAATCAATTTTGATGGGGAATCTTATGCACACTGCTTAAGGATTCTAGCTATGGTATTGATTCTTTTATGGCCCTTAGGTTGCAGTCTATGTGCATCTCTTCTTATTCTAGCCACATGCCCTTCTTGGAGACATTTTTTTAAATAGCTTTTATTTATTTTCATTGGAAGCCTTTTTAAAAAATCTATAAATATTTTTATACTTCGTATAAAATCAAGCAATAAAATTCAAAATACTTCTTTCTATTTTTTTTACTTTTCAACATACACCTCATATAATATTCAACAATAATAAACGAAGGAGAAAAACTCAAAATTCAACACTAAATAGTTGGAATAAAAGATTCGGCTGATGATGATGTTTATGATAACACACTTAATCTTTCATATTATATATTTCATCTTCTTTGGTTGGTTTTTGCTTGGGTACAGATGCATGATATTCATGGTCGAACCAGAAAGAAATAAAAATTTAAGATGTTAGATTTCAGTTGGTAATTAAGAAAGTTTGTGAAATTAGCATCATTTTCTTGCAGGCTTCATCATTTAATTTATTTATTTTTTTATTTTAATAACAGGCTCCGCGTGCAGCTTGGAGTGAACATGCCAGCTCAAGCTAATCAAAAGCTACTTCATAACGAGGGTCCTGATTCTCCAGAAGTTGATCTCTTTGAGGTCTACGATGTTGTTCTCTATCTCGGTATAATAGACATACTACAAGAGTATGACATAACAAAGAAAGTGGAGCATACATGCAAATCACTCAAACATGATCCCCTCGCGATCTCTGCTGTAGAACCCAAGCTGTATTCAAGACGTTTCATCAGTTTCTTGGAGAAAGTTTTCCCTGAGCAGATTTGAGATCGACCACAGCCTTACTGTATCATAAATCAGCTTACTAGTTTCTATCAAAGCAGAGGAAGATATCGATGTGTTGTTTATTCAATTCAGGTTTTCTTTCCCTTCCCTTCGACTTAATGGTTTCGAAGTAAAAAAAAAAATAAAACCTCTGCTGGATATAGAACCTCTCCAATTATTATAATAATTGTATTTGTGCAATTACCTCAATTTCAGCTATAAATTTCTCTTTAAATAACTAGGATGTAGCAACTTTATTTTTTCAAGCATTAGTGGATTGAATTCCAGCCATCAACAGCGAGGTGATCACATTATATAATTATCATAATAATTGGAGAGGACCAACATCCGCATTGCATGTATTCTAATTAGACTAACATTTTTTTCCTCACTCTATTATTCATTCATAATTTCAAATATGCTTATGGTCTACCTATTTGTTTTACACTATCAGGAGCTTTTGTCTCAATTTGTTTCTCTAAGGGCCTGTTTGGGACAATTTTATTATTGGTTTACTTTTTAAATCACAACCACAATTCTATTAATCTACTGTTTTCTCATAGTTTTTCAGAAATTTGTGTTAGAAAGAAGCTATTTTTACCGTAGCTTTTCAAAAAAATTATTTTTCTCACAATAGCTTTACAATCACCTTAGAAGATGCTGCAGCTGTCCCAAACAGACCCTAAATGAGGATTGTGAGTCGTATGACCTATGAATTCTTATATTCTCAAAGTTTTAGTTGTAGTTGATATTTTGTTACTTCCCAAGGGGAAGGAATTGTAATTCTAACCCTTCTGTGCGAATCCTAAGCCTATATTAGCTTAAGCAACAGTGGTGTTATTTATTTATATATAGAGCTCATTATAGTTAGCTCTTGAGAATGATCAGATTATTCACCCTTCTTGTTTTCCTTAAAAATACTACTCCAGTTTTTTAACAATTGTCATCATAATTTTTTCTGAGCAAGATATGTTACTTTTTATTATATTCCAGATCGCTAAAACAGCACTACATTATTAACCAATGAGGCTTTACTTTTCTTCGGCCTCTCAAATTCCGATCAATTGTTATAGAAGTAACTGCAATGTGTTTTAAAGTATTTCTATGATCAAATATCAGTTGTCTGAAGTTTATCTGAGCTTTCCACAGTGTTTTCACATGTGAATTAGCAAGAGCATTGAAAGAGACCGTGAAGCATCACGTGTTGCGTCCTGGAATATTCACGGCGGTAGAGAGTGGCATAGTTTAGCATCTTAGTTTTGTACGATATTCAGCACACATATAGATAAATAAGTAGGGGTGCAGAGCTTATGAGAGACACAATAATTTTTATGTGGAAATCCCTAAAAAGGAAATCACGGGGCCTGACCCAGTTTGAATGAATCCACTAGTGTTTGCAATTGATTATAAATGAGGCCCTTCTATAGGAGGAAGGTATTGGCTTGATGTAACAAATATACATCATATAGAGTGCATTATATGGTGGGACTTGGAAGAATCAGTGTCGATATGTTTGTTTGGGCCGCAGGATTATAGTCGGCGAGCGATGTAGGTCAGAAGGACCGTAGTCGGATGACGGTGGTCGGAAGGACCGTAGTCGGCGGGCGAAGAAGGTCAGAAGAACCGTAGTCGTGGGGCGACGGAGGTCAGAAGGACCATAGTAGGTGGGAGAGGGGGTCGGGAGGACCGTAGTTGGTGATGGTGATCAGAAGGACTGTAGTCGGGGGGGGGGGGGGAGGCGATGGAGGTCGAGAGGATTATAGTTGGGCGATGGTGGTCGGAAGGACCAGTCGGCGGGCGACGGTGGTCAGAAGGACCGTAGTCGACAGGAGACGGAGGTCAGAAGGACCGTAGTCGGCGGGCAATGGAAGTCATAAGGATCGTAGTCAGCGGGCGACGGAGGTTAGGAGGACCGTAGTTGAAGTCCGGCAGTGATCGAGAAGAACTCCGGCGATGGTTGACGAATGGGCGGAAGTCTGGCTGTGGTCGACGATTGGGCTGAAGTTTGACGGTGGTCGAGAAGAACTTCGACGGTGGGCGACGAACTGGCGGAAGTTCGGCCGTGGTCGGGAAGAACTTTGGCAGTGGTCGACGAACGGGTGGAAGTTCGGCGGTGGTCGACAAACAGGCAGAAGTCCGGCGGTGGTCGGGAAGAACTTTGGCGGTGGTCAGGGTGAACACTGGAAGTGGTCGACGAGCAGGGGAAGTACGACGGCGGTCGGGAAGAACTCTGGCGGATGTCAATGAATAGGTTGAAGTCTGTTGGTTAACGACGAACAGGCGAAAGTCTGACGGTGGTCGGAAAGAACTTCGGCGGTGGTCAAAGAACGGGCGGAAGTCCAGCGATGGTCGAAAGAACTCTGGCGAAGGTCAATGAACGGGGGGAAGTCTGTTGGTTATCGACGAACAGACGGAAGTCCAACAGTGGTTGAAAAGAACTCCGGCAATGGTGAAGAACAGGTGGAAGTCCAGCAGTGGTCGACGAACGGGCGAAAGTCCGGTGGTGGTCGACGAAGAGGCAGAAGTCCGACGGCGGTCGAGAAGAACTCCGGCGGTGGTCGGCAGCGAGAAAGCTCTCAAATTCTTCCCTTCTCTTCCTCCTTTCTTCTTCCTCTTCTCCATGAGAAGAATGAGGTTTATTTATAATTTTTTGAGTGGCATGGCTTGTAAATATGGGGAGGATTAAGGTCAAGATGGGAGTGATTTGAATGGACGGTGAATGTTGATCCCTTTGATCGTGGACCGTTTACTGGGCATTTGGATGTCTTAATGATATCAAATTTTGATGATCTTGGGCTCATTGGATTCGTCTCGTCGAGCCGCTCGATTCGACCATAAGCATATCATGTTTAGGATTCGTTTGGTAATCCAAATTAAGTTTCGAACCTTCCAAATATGCCTTGGACCCTTGATTTGGGCTCGGATTGGACTGATTTTGGTGTCGTTGGGTTCGTCTTTTCAAGACATTCAGTTCGATTGTAAGTTTGCTGAAATCAGAGTTAGGATGGTCCCAGATTTAATTTTGAAAGCTTTTCACTCAATTTTGCTTTGAGATTCGTGCTCGATCAATATAAATTTTTTATTGATATATCAACATGCAAAGTTGTATTTTGATTCTGAATTTGATTTAGGCTTTGTTGGATATAGCTTTTTTTTTTTTTTTCTTTAAGGTAGTTTTTTTTTTCACAAAAATTTTTGAGTTCAAAAAATGAAGCCTGAGGTTTCGTTTGGGATAGCTTTTTTACTGCTTTTTATATAAAAAAATCTTCTTTTTTTTTCTCATAGTTGCTGAATGAAATCTTCATAATTCTTAATGATACTAATCACTCTAAAAAATTTCTTTATGATTGGAAACTCGTTAAGTATTATTCTTGAAACATGATTGTATATGAGGATATTAACTAACCTTAAAAGACATGATCTTATTAAACTCTTGAATTTTATATAAGGAGTTGGAATGAACCAAAATTTTAAAACAGAAAGAATCTTTAAAGGTAGGTGATGAATGCTAAAGCTATATATACTTCTGTTTGGGCTCTTAATTCTTCAACCCATCCTACACAACCAAAAATTTCAAAGCAAGAATCATGAACAGGCATCATCTAAACAACATGAATCATATCATAATAGTCTACTAAGGCTTCGTTTGGGATAGCTTTTTTACTGCTTCTTAGAGCAATTTTTTTGTACAATTTTTTTTCTTTTTTACTAGACAACGGCTTTAAGAAGCAATAAAAAAGCCATATCAAATGAAGCCTAAATCTCAATCTTTTTATTAATGACCCCTCAAGTTTAGGAGGAACAGTCCAATATGTCTGTTTGCAAAGTTTAAGAATAATTATGAAAGTTATTAAAAAAAAAAGAAATTGACCTCTCTACCTCTTTGGATCCATTTTCCTTAAACGCTAAATCATATAAAAATATCATTTTCCAAAGTTATCTCTTGAAAAAAATCCTCCCATTTCATCTTTAAGGGATCTCTCTTTAGAAAGATGTTGTTCATGAATAAATCATTTATTTGATCCTTACTCTCTCATCTCTTCAATTATTTTGATTCCCATGCATTGGCTAACATTTGCTCTTTGGAATGCTTGTGGCCTTCAATCTAATGCCATACTAACAAAATATAGGAATTTTCACATAAGAAAAAAAATTACATCTCATTTGTCTCTTGAAAAATAGAGTTTATGTTGTTGATTTGCTTGACTTACCTTTAAGATGTAAATATCTCCTCTTTAATAATGAAATAGAGTGTCACAATTTCATTATATACCTTGGAGGAAGAATTTAAGTTAAAGTTTCATTTGTGACGGCTTTTTTATTGTTTCTTAAAATGGAGTTTTAATTAAAAAATTAATTTTTTTGTATTAAAATTCCGTTTTAAGAAGCAATAAAAAAGTCGTCCCTCTTTTCCAATCAATTTTTACAATATGATTATCTATATTTTTAAATTGAAGTAGTTCACTATAAGAATGCAACTAAGGTTTCGTTTAGGATGGCTTTCTTATTGTTTTTTTTAAGTAATTTTTGAATACAAAAATTAAAATTTTTGTACTAAAATTTGATTTAAGAAGCAGTAAGAAAGCCGTCGTCCCAAACAAAACCTAATTCTTGGTGCTCAATTAGACCGCTAGAAGAGATTCATCTTGAACATTTAATATTTTTTTTTTAATATCAATGCTTTAATACCTCTGAATATGATGTTCTTGAGCTAATATGATTCACCAATTCAACATAAAATATTTCAAATACGTTTGACTAATCCAATATTCTTAAAAACATTTTTAATTATAACTTTCCGTATTTGATTTAAATTTATTTGGAGTCCGATCAGGTGGTTCTATCTTCTTAAAAACAAATTGCTGAATAAGTTCCAATAAACTCCAAGAGAAAAAAAAAACTCCAAGAGAATCCCCCATCGCCAATGCTACCACCTATCATGCCATTTAAAAATTTTTAATTTTTATGTTATACAAATATCTCTCCCTGCCACCTCACGTGCTCCTGTACACTGTAAACTTACCATCATAATAAGCATCTCGAAGTAGCAATTACCCTCTCTCTTTGCTTCTATCTGCAAATACTCTCTTATAATATATTTGGGCTCTAAAATCAAGGTAAATAGTTTATTTTTTGGGGCCTAAGCCCATGTATTGCTATGAAAGAGAAAGAAATACATTACAAGTGATATAAAACAAAAAAGCCCACCCAGAATAAGCTAAAAGGAATAAAATTAGCTTAAGAGGGAAGGATGAAAACAAAACCTATACCACCCAATGCACCAGAGAATAAAGAAACTAACAATGTCAAAAATTGAGCAGAAAAACCAAAAAATCATATAGCCGTAAGGACTCAGGCTGCAAGGCCAGTAGAAACCGACAAAATTCATCAAAAATGATCAGAGATTAGAGATTCCCCTGGTTGCCAGCGAGACCGTCCAAGAGGAAGGAGCGCTGCAGCTATCATCATCATCCTTCAAAAAATTCGACCATCGAAAAGCATCCAGGCAGCAAGGTTGAAACCCCTGGTTGCCACAAAGGCCATCCAGGGGCTGAGTGATGTATCCGGCAATAGAAAACACCAGCAGTAGAAGTTCAGGTAGCAACCGGGGGGAGTAGCAGTAATTAACCATTTCGAAAATCATTCAGCTGAATAAAATTAAGTAGACACAAGGATCAAACCAGCAAATGACTAAAATTGTGCGCATTTTTCCAGTTCTCCGTTTTAAAAAGTAAAGCTCTTTTGATCTTTCTTAGTACAGTGGTTTGACATTCAATTGTATTCCCAAAGAGTCTGTCATTACGGGCTTTCCAAATGTAGTAGATAGCAGCACTAATCATAAGATAGTAGAGATAATGAATATCTCTATTATAATTGAGGTCATCAATGTAGCTGTAGGCCTGAAATAAATTAGGCCTTAGGAGAAGAGTCCGAAATTGAGGCATAAGTTGATGGAGGATACCAAATGAGAAGTCACACTCGAAAAACAGATGTGAGTGGGATTCTGCAGCCATAGTACAGAGTTTACAGTTTGAGTTAACAGCGATGCCACGATGGGCAAGCTGCCTTTTTTTTTTTTTTTTTAATTATTATAAAAATTAAAATTTTAAATTGTTATAATTTTTTCTTTTTCTAAGAAAATAGAGGTATAGCCCATTTCATTAAGTAATGAAGTTACAGGCATAAATGAAAAGAAAGAAGCAGAAAGAATAAAAAGAAAAAATCAAAATAGAAAGGCTACAAGAGCAACTGTCAAAAAGAGAGCTAAGCTCAGCCAAAAAATAGGAAAACAAAAAGCATTTTCAAGGAAGACGAAACCTATCCAGAAAAGAACCAAAAAATAGATAATACACAATATGGAATCCACATGAGCAAGAGCCCATCTGCCAGGATTCAGAAAATGAAGTGTTAACTGTCAGAAGTCTTCAGAGGCACAAAATTTCCCCCAATTTCCAAGGAGACCATCCAAGGGGAATGGTCTGTATCAGAGGGATGATCATCATTGTCCAGGCAGTTAAAAAGTATACCACCAGACCAAAAAACGAAAAGCACAGTGGGTTCATCACATATTGCGATCACTGAGGAGAACATAAGAAATCCCAAAAAAGAATAAATAATTTTCGATCAATGAAGAGGCATAGAAGTATAAAAGTATACCACCAGCTTTCTATGTTGAAATTTTCATCCTAACAGCTTTCCGGATTTTCAGCACAGTGGTATCAACATTACCAATAGTTCCCCCAAATCTTTTATCATTCCTTTCCCTCCAAATATTATAGACAGAGCAGCAAACAGTGAGTAAGAAAAGCTTCTTAGCATCAGCATGAGGGCAAGCCAGGTTATCAATGGCCTTAAAATTTTGAAATAAATACGGCCTAAGTAAAAAAAGTTAACAGGGCCTTGAGAATAGCAAAAGAATATTCACATTCAAAAAAGAGATGTGACATATTCTCCAAGTGTGAATGGCAAAGGACACAAGAAAGAGGAATGTGAATGTTTCACCTAGCTAAAACATCTGCAACTTTTAGACCACCACAAATTGCCATCCAAGAGTAAGTGGAGTATCTTAAAGCAAAGTGCTTGTGCCAAATCATTCTACCCGTCACAAAATATTTCATCTTTGTAAAACTCCCTATAGAAAGAAAAAAAAAGATCCAAAAGCCGCATTATTCCAAAACAGGCAGATATATGAATTTGGGTTAATAGGTATAAATTCAATAGTTTCACGAGCTGTACGATCCCAATGAAAGGGTAGGTTCCATTTCAGATCAACCAAAAAAGAGCTAAGAGGGGCATTCTAGGGATATTGAGACAAGCAAAGAGGATCATATGGAATTTGAGATAAGCATTGCCCTTTACACCAATGATCCCAATAAAGAGATATGAGACTTTCAGCATTAATAAAGAAAGAAAATTTCTCTTTAGCAAGCACAGCAGCGGTACAAATACATTTCCAAATAGAGGGCGGGACCTGAGACGTTAGTTTCCATGGAGAAGAGAATTTGGGAATAAACTACAATAACAAGGAGGGTGTAGGTGTTATACATCCTGCAAATCAAAGAGCAGTTGAAAGCAAATTGTGGAGCTGGAAGAGCAGGGATGCCAAGCCCCCGTAAAGTCCCTAGGTTTGTAAGTTTTTTTCCACAAAATAAGGTGCAATTTTTTGATCTGAAAGTCACCAAAATAGAGGAATTTAGAGCACATTTTCCTAATTAACTTAGTCAAAGCCTTTGGTCATAAGGAACCCCTAATCCAATAAACAATATTCTTCCAAATGATGTATTTTAAAAATTGAATTCTACCTGCAAAAGTTTGAATTTTTTTTTAAAGCGACTAAAAAAAGCCCAGCTCATATCAATTTATTGGTTAAAAGATTTGGTTACTAACAAAAAAATTTTGAGTTCAAAACTTATGTATGTGATGAACGTATAAATTTGACTTAATTAACCTAAATGTCCCAAAAAAAATATTAAAAAGCAAGAGCAAAAGCTGTCCCAACCACTGCAACAAAGCCATTTCATCCACCAACGTAGCTCAGCTTGATCTATTGGTTGACAACTTTGGCCACTAATTAAATAGTCTTGGATTTAAAATTTATATATGTGATGTAGGTATAAAATTGTTTTAATTGATCAAAAATCAAACAAAAAACAAAAAAAAAAACTTCCATCCACCACATATTTCAGTGGAATTTTACACTTCAGAATAGCCCTTAGCTCCTCCTAGCTTTATTAGACATCAGATCTGGATAACGCCAAACATAAAAAAATAAAGTAAAAAACATAGAATAGTTAGGCAGCAGCCACACTAACCTCAGGCCCTTTACCTTCTGGCTTCCACTTAACTTTTTTTAAAGAAAGTTAAGTGCCCAAGTCTAAATTTGAATTAGATCAAATTTAACCACATAATCTTCCAAACTTAAATCCTGCTTTACACTTTCATTAATTATTAATTAGATTAAACCCGACGGTTCGCTGAGAGATTTCCGCCGTCCGATCAAGATGGCAATGGCGATGGCGATGCCGACACTCGCTGTAACCTCACCAACAGGGAAAACGCCTCAATGACACTTCATAATTCACAAAGGAAAGAAAAAGTTGAGAATGAAAAAAGAAAGTGCGCGCCGCGCGCACGTTAGCTTCTGCTCACTTTGCGTTGCCCAGAAGCTACTGTTAGTAGGCGTCCAATTAAAAAAAAAATGTGAGAAAATAAAATAGGTTTTTTTGTGAAAATAATTAGACATTTAGGCCGTCGACGCCGCACTGCTTGTAACTGAGCGACTGCCTCCTTGGACTGATCACAATCACACAGTCCACTGACACCTATAAAGCATAAAATAAAATTGAATTAAATTAATTAATGAACCACGAGTAAGAAAATATTTTTAAAATATAGTTTTTTTTATTTCTTATGAATTATATAAATATAAGATTTTTTTTTATTTTTGAAATAGAATTTATACCCAATTTTTATAATATTTATTCTATATATTAAATATAAATATCTTTTTATTTTATTTTATATTTTAAAATAAATATTTTGATGTGTTTAAATTTATTTATAAATTAAATGGATTTATGTTATTAAATATAGTAAAAATGTCATATTTATATTTTTATGTGCACTCAGAAAAAAAAATCAAAATTGAGTGAAGACTTTAAGTTTTTAACTCAAATAAAAATAGGCAAAATAAATTCTAAATAAATAAACAAAATAGTGAAATTATTTAGAGAGGGCAGCATTACTGTTAATTTGAAAATAAAAATGTGTAGGATAGCAAGTAGCGGCGCATGATAGAGAAAGCCTGGCGAACACCTACCTGAACCCTAGGTGATGTGAACCCGAGCAGGCGGATCTTGGCACCAACATCGCCGGTGATCCGTAACTCAACGCGATCATTCACGGAGGCGTCGCGGACGAGATCCACCGCATCAGATTGCAGCACATTGAATCGGCTCACGCTCACTCTCGACTCAACCAGCCGCGTGCTGTGCTCCGGCTGCTCAAAACCAGGCACGACGGCGATCCCAAGCGGCACGCCGCGGTACAGAACGTACAAATCCGCCGCGCCGTACTTTATCCCAACCTTGTTCGGATTCACTGCGGTGAACAGCAGCGTGGTGTTCAGCGAAAGGTACGCCGCCGGAGACGCCGAATACGAGGTAACCCCGTCGCCGGATGAATCAGTCGGCGCGACCAGAAGATACTCGACGCCCACGCGCTGGAGATCGAACTCGGGCTTCTTGGGGCGGACGGCAAGAACGATGACGAGGGCAATGGCGACGGCGAGGAGGGCGAGGAAGATGAGGAGGAGAAAGAGGCAGCAGCAGCAGCCTTTGAGGGAGGCGGCAGAGGAGGACGAGGAGGGGCCCATGTAGTGGTCGGCGGCCAGCGGAGGTTGAAGATGTGGGGGATAGTGTGGCCGTTCGCCGGGGCGATTTGTCATTGGTGGTGTGGTGGAATGGAGGAAGGGGGTGGATTTGGGATTGTGGCTTGGAGAGATTTCTATAGCGCTTCAGCTTTTGTGGTGGGTGCACGCATGGCGGTGGTTTGGGAACGAAGGGGAGAGGGTATAAGCTACGTACGAGTGCGCTGTAGGACTGTCGGAGGATGTAGATAGTCTTTTTTTATTAATAAAATCAAGAACCCACGGCCAGATGGGTGAATAAATAAAAATAAATTAGGGTAAATAAATAGAAATTAAATTAAAATATTTTAATATAAACTAAATTATAATGAATTAAATTATTAAATTTATTTAAAAATCATGCAATATAATTTTTTTATATATATTAATAATTTTTAAGTTAATCATTATATAATTTATATGTATTTTTTCCGTTCAAATAAATTGAAATCACTCTAATTAAAAATTTTAGGCTATTTATTAGAGAAATGAATAAAAGTTTTCTAAATTTTTATGCTTATAATTAAAATAAGCATCTTAAAAATATTAGTTCAAGATTGTTGAAGTTCAAGCTCATTAAGATATTTACTTGTCCAATGAATAAAATAATTAAAAAATATATTTTTTAGGATTATTTTTTGAGAGATTATAATAAAAATGACTAGAATGCCTCAGCATAAATATATAAATAGGCTCTACTATATATTAAAGAGATGCCTATTGGGTGGAGAGAAATATAGACCTTTGTTATTATCTCCTAATATTGATATCCCTTGTCACCACCTATCACGGCGGTCACGAGCCAAAATTCATGTTTGTTACCACCAACTGTCGGGTTAGCCATTGATTAATATTAATGCATATTATTATTGTCACTCAAAGTTAATCGTTAATCAACATTCGACACGTGCCTTTAGAATCATATATTCTCTCTTCCAATCAAAAGAACTGTTGCGGACTCAAATATACGCGGCGATAGATTTTAATTTTCCGTCTCAGCGTTGTACGTATATCCAACACACAAACAAAATCGAAATAGTAACACCAAGATTTTTACGTGGAAAACCCTGGAAAGGGAAAAAACCACGGGGCCACGCTCAGTTGAAAGAGTTCCACTAGTGTTGTTTGAAGTACACGAGGCTGATTCGTCCTTTAAATTCAGGACGATCAGATTACAATGAGTATCAGTTACAAGGACAAGCAGAATTTCGACGTCACTTGAATATCCGGCAGAATTCCGGCGTCACTTGGAAAGAAGTCCGGCGTCACTCGGGCGTCGGGTAGAATTCCGGCGTCGGGCAGAATTCCGACGTTGCTCCCGTGTCGGGCAGAGCTCTGGCGTCCCTCGGGCGCCTGGTGGTGCTTCCGGCGGTGTTCCGGTGGAGTTCCGGCGATGTTCCGGCGGAGTTCCGGCGGTGGTCGAGGAGGAGCTGTTCCCTCCTAGGCTTCTCTTCTCTTCTTCTTCTCTTCTTGGCTTGGTCCCTTCTTAAGAGAAATGAGGGGCTATTTATAGTTTTTCTGGAGTGGCATAGCCCGTAAATATGTGAGGGATCAGGGGCAAATAGGGAGTGATCCGGATGAACGGCCGATATTGAATCCCTTGATCGTGAACCGTTTATCAAGCATTTGAAGGTCTTAATGACATCAGAATTCTATGATCTTGGGCTCGTTGGATTCGTCTTGTCGAGCCGCTCGATTCGACTATAAGCTCGCCAAATCGGAGACCGTTTGGTAACTCAAATAGCTGTTTGATGCTTCCAACAGTGCTTCGGGTACTTGATTTGGACTCACTTGGGCTCGGATTGAATTGAATTTGGTGTCGTTGGATTCGTATTTCCGAGACGCTCAGTTCGACTATAAGTTTGCTGAAATCGGAGTTTAAATAGTCTCCAAAATAATTTTTGAAGTTTCCAACTTGAGTTTTTCCTCGAGATTCGTGCCCGATCAAGATTATTTTTCGATGACGTATCAGTTGCCCCCCTATTTTTGGACGTCAAAGCTCCAAGAGTCCAAAAATATATGTGTCGGCTTTTCACTTTGGCAAAATCGCAAAAATTTACGTTCCAAGAATTAAATGTTTGCTCGAACTTGATCATAGAGGCCCCGTTGAGCTCCGAAAGTGTCAATATTGTGTCCCGAACGTCGAAAAACGTGTCCGGGGACCCCAAAAACGTCGAATTTGGACTGTCCGGGTCCAAAATCGGAGCCCGGGAACGGGTAGGCGGCCGAACTGGCCGAACCGGCCGGCCGGCGGCGGCGGCGCAGAACCGCGCCGGAGCGCCCGCGGCCCGCGCTGGGCCCGCCCGTGGCCCGCGCCTGGCCCGCGCGGTTTGGCTGGCCGCGCCCTTTCGCCGTGCCTTTTGGCCGGCGGTTTGGCCGGCGGTTAGGGAAACCACCGGCCGGTTTTTTAAAATTTTTTTTTTTTTTAATGTGGTGGGACCCGAAAAAATTCCAAAAAATTCCGAAAAATTTGAAAAATTTCAGGGAATTTAATAGAATTTTGGAATCCTCCCCCCCTTAAAGAAAACTATAAATAGACCCCCCATGGCCTAGTAGAAACTCGCCCCTTCTTCCCTTCTTCCTCTGGCTTTCTAGCTTTTAGCATTCTGAGGCTTTCCGCCATTTTTAAGTAGGTGACTTTCCCTACTTGACTTGGCGCCCCTCTTTTTGCGCAGAAGTTAGCGGCTTTCTCCCTTCCTCCCTCCGTTCTTCCTCCCTTTTTCTTCCTACTTCGGAGGCTTTCCGCAGTCTTTCGTAGGTGATTTTCCCTACATAGATCTGCGCCCCTCTTTAGTGAAGGAAGCAAAAATGGGTGATCTCGCCTCCTCTAAAGTTCCTTCAGAAGACCGTCCTGCGCAACGGTCTGAAGTTCCAAAGAGGGCCCAGAAGGCGCCGAAGGCTGACGATGTGATTTCCACCGTCACTGAGGACTCCTTCATCTCATTTAGGAAAAAGTTTCATTTTCCTAATGATTTGGTGATGAAGGTGCCGGCCAGAACTGATCGTGCCTGCTTTCCTCCCCCTGGATACGTGACGGTGTATGAATTTAGTCTGCGAGCGGGACTACGATTTCCTCCTTCCTCCGAACTGATCGACATTCTGACGCTTTGTGGGGTATGCTTGTCTCAATTTTCCTACAGAGCAATGTCGATCGTGATGGGCCTGATCGTGCTTTTCAGAGACCGCGGAGTGGTACTTTCCTCAGAGTGCCTTTCTCGGATGGGCGTCTCTTTAGCGATGCGCAGGGACGCATTTCATTCAGGTCCAAGTGGTTGGATATCCGCACTCGAGACCCCTTAAAAGGTTGGATCAGCAACTTCTTTTATGTGCAGAATGATTGGGGTCTTCAGGAGAAGTGGGGGAAGTTGAAAGAGCTACCTGTCCCCCTTCACATCGGAGCAGAAGATTTGCTGAGGATACTCAAACTCCCTGATTTGGATGCTTTACACTACGAGGTGCGTTACTTGAGTAGATATGTAGATGAGGAGTACTTGTTCAAGGTTGGATTATCTACTCAAGCAGGGAGATCACATGCTCAAATGTTGAAGAAGTCTGCTAGAGTTCCAGAAGTGGTCCCCCAAAAGAACCACTCCAAGCGACCAGGGAGCGAGGAAGGTTTACAGGCATCGAGGAAGAAGAGGGCAGATGAAGTTTTGACAGTTGTTAGCAAAGGTCCCCAAGCTTCTCCATCCAAGTCATATATTCCAGAGGATGTGTTAAACCATCAGTGCATCGGCCGCCGGCGGGCTGAGGAGTTGGTGAGTTCTCCTTCACTTCTTCTCCTTTTTTACATTTCTTAAGGGATATATTTCTGATATTTTTCTTGTCTCAGTATTCTGATTTCAAGCTTGAGATGACCAAGACTCTGAACGATTGGAACAAAGAGTTTGTGAAGGTTAAATACCTTCAGGGGGAGTACAAGAAGAAATATGACAGTAAAGTGAAGGAGATGAAGGTGGTGGATGATCAGCTTGAGGGGTGCAGAACTGAGTTGGCGAACAAGATTACTTCAGTCTCTTCTCAGAATGAACGGATGGATCGTCTGCATATAGAGTTGGTGGAGGCACAAGCGACGATCAAGCAGCAGGAAAAGGCTCAGCAAGTCCTTGAGGCTGAGAATGAGAGGCTTCAGAGTGTACTGTCCGAGAAGGAGGCCTAGCAGTTGCCGTCAGCTGTTATTGAAGAGTTCAAGAAATCTTATGCTTTCAAGATCATTATTGAGGACCACATTCAGGAGGCTCGCAGTCATATTTATGATGTGGAGGTGAAGGCCTTGGAGGCAGAGTGCGCAGAGGATGGCTTCATCAGGGGCTTCATGAAGGGTGTTCGGACAGTACATCGCAAGACCGGAGCAGAGATCGAGGGACTGACTCCCAGCCAGGCTTCTAGTGATGCTTCTTCGAACTCTGGTGGTGAAGAGCTGGAGAGTGAGTTGCAGTGAGCTTTTGCCTTGGAGGAGAACGAGGATGATTTTGAGATTCTATAGGGTGTCTTTGATGTAGTTTTGTATCTCTTTGTTTTCTTTCTAGTGCTTGTATATATGCTCGATGTTGATGTTTCTATCTGGTGTACTTGATGTTCAGTGATATATAAAGATGTTTTTGATGTTCTTTTCTCACATGCAAATGAAATTTACTTAGTTTTACTTCAGTTTGGACTTTAGTGAGTTCTCTTTTGACTTGAACAAGTGTGAGGCATTCCTTTTCTTTAAAGATTTTGACCTATCCGGGGTTATTAGCGAAAGCATTTGCTCGATACCCTTAACCTGTCCGGAAAAAGGTCAGATCAACTCCCTTTGGGATTGATTATCAAATAATTTTGATATTCAAGATATCCTCCTAGGATACTTGACCTATCTGAGGTTGTTAGTCAAAGCATTTGATTGATGACATTAACCTGTGCGGAAGAGGTCGGATCAAATCCCCCTGGGATTGATCATTCAGTGATTGAGATATAATATAGATTGTGTACTTCTCGAATCACAGAAAAAGAGTTTGGAGAGAAGAAACATTAGCACGACAAAGTGAATATCATATTGCTTCGTAATATGAGATAGCAGTTCCCTAGAATAACTTAGGGATACAAGAAAAAAGTTCTTCTATAATCAACACATAAGGGATGTACGAAAAACTTTATAATATGACTACAGGAGAAGATAAAATATAAGACAAACATAACACATAGACAGATAGCAGTATTATCAGTAGGAGTTGATAGCGCGGGCCGCGGGCGCTCCGGCGCGGTTCTGCGCCGGCGGCGGCAGCGGCGGTTCGGCCGGTTCGGCCGCCTACTTGTTCCCGGGCTCCGATTTTGGACCCGGACGGTCCAAATTTGACATTTTTGGGGTCCCCGGACACGTTTTTCGACGTTCCGGACTCAATTTTGACGCTTTCGGAGCTCAACGGGGCCTCTATGATCAAGTTCGAGCAAGCATTTAATTCTTGGAACGCAAATTTTTGCGATTTTGCCAAAGTGAAAAGCCGACACATATATTTTTGGACTCTTGGAGCTTTGACGTCCAAAAAAAGGGGGGCAACTGATACGTCATCGAAAAATAATCTTGATCGGGCACGAATCTCGAGGAAAAACTCAAGTTGGAAACTTCAAAAATTATTTCGGAGACTATTTAAACTCCGATTTCAGCAAACTTATATTTGAACTGAGCGTCTCGGAAATACGAATCCAACGACACCAAATTCAACTCAATCCGAGCCCAAGTGAGTCCAAATCAAGTACACGAAGCGCTGTTGGAAGCATCAAACAGCTATTTGAGTTACCAAACGGTCTCCGATTTTGGCGAGCTTATAGTCGAATCGAGCGGCTCGACGAGACGAATCCAACGAGCCCAAGATCATAGAATTCTGATATCATTAAGACCTTCAAATGCTTGATAAACAGTTCGCGATCAAGGGATTCAATATCGGCCGTTCATCCGGATCACTCCCTATTTGCCCCTGATCCCTCACATATTTACGGGCTATGCCACTCCAGAAAAACTATAAATAGCCCCTCATTTCTCTTAAGAAGGAACCAAGCCAAGAAGAGAAGAAGAGAAGAAGAAGAGAAGAGAAGCCTAGGAGGGAACAGCTCCTCCTCGACCACCGCCGGAACTCCGCCGGAACTCCGCCGGAACACCGCCGGAAGCACCACCAGGCGCCCGAGGGACGCCAGAGCTCTGCCCGACACGGGAGCAACGTCAGAATTCTGCCCGACGCCGGAATTCTACCCGACGCCCGAGTGACGCCGGACTTCTTTCCATGTGACGCCGGAATTCTGCCGGACATTCAAGTGACGTCGAAATTCTGCTTGTCCTTGTAACTGATACTCATTGTAATCTGATCGTCCTGAATTTAAAGGACGAATCAGCCTCGTGTACTTCAAACAACACTAGTGGAACTCTTTCAACTGGGCGTGGCCCCGTGGTTTTTTCCCTTTCCAGGGTTTTCCACGTAAAAATCTTGGTGTTACTATTTCGATTCTGTTTGTGTGCTGGATATACGTACAACGCTGAGATGGAAAATTAAAATCTATCGCCGCGTATATTTGAGTCCGCAACAATGTTTATGTTCCTAATTGACAAACAACTGGCACATAATATCTGCCAGTCACTAATACTTATCATCTTGGTCACCCAATCTCATATCTTATTGGAGGATCAACAAAGCTAACAACTATTCATCGCCAGACTTTTTTTTTATATTTTCATGATAACTAGTGTAAAGACGTCTCTCTCGTGCTCCATGTCTATTATATTGTATTAATATATTCTTTAGTTATATAAAAGATGTCCTTTTCAATTATTGACTTGCTATTGTAGAATCAATTCAATCAAATTTGATCTTATATATATTTTTAATTTTTAAATTCCAATCAAATGAACCATTAACATTAATTATAATGGTTTGAGCGATTATGTTTTTTGTTAATGTTAAGTTCTAACAAATAGCCTCACAAATGGCGTTCGCTTGCTTCTTTTGTTAATAATTTATTTAAGAAAAGGCCAAGAGACCGTAGGACCAGCTGTTTCCTCTCCATGTAGCCCTAATGGCATTCAATCACGTGTATAGTTGATAAGTAATCCACAAGAATCATAATATGTATGTGGAACAATCAATTAACTTCTTAATTTAGTGAGAGAAGATGATTGAGGCTTCGTTTGGGATGATTTTTTTAGTGCTTCTTAAAATAGCTTTAGAGTACAAAAATTAAGAATGTCGTCTCAAACGAAACCTAAATCTACAGTGGGTCTGTACTACTGTGAATAGGGGTGTCAATTAGTGACCCGACCTGACAACCAGATCCGAACCCGACCCAAAAAATCCGGGTTAGGGTTGACCCGTTTAACAAATGGGTCGGGTTCGGGTCTCAACTTTCGACCCGTTTAAAAAATGGGTCTGGTTCGGGTCAACCTGGTAACCCGAAATTGACCCGGGATTGACCCGGTAACCCGGCTCGGCACCTCCGCCCATTTTTAATTTTTCGATTTTTGCCGCGTGGGGTTGGGAGGGAATCCGGAATCTAGGCCCGAGGGATTTGACGTCGCTTTGTCAGAAGGATTGGACCGGACGTCGACACGTCACAAGCCTCGCCTAGTCCGCTGTCCGCACCGGCGGTCCGGCACCGCCTCAGACCCTCAGCCCACCGCCCGTGTTGGCAGGTCGATCGCAGGTCCTCCGTCTGCCTTGCAATGTCCAGTCACACGAGTCAGGTCCTCCGCGTTGGTAGGCCCTCCGTTTGCCTCAGGCCCTCAGTCTGCACGTCTGGTCCATCTGGTCGACCCCGCCGGCCTCCGTGTAGCGTCTCCGGCACCGCCTCGCCTGCCGTCGTGCCGCCTAGTGAAACGGGTCCGTGGGTCAGGTCGGGTCTAGGTTTAATTTCCTGACTCATTTAACTAAACGGGTCGAGTTCGGGTTGACTCGTTTATGCCCAGGTTCAATCGGATTCAACCCGAATCCGACCCGTTGACCCGAATTGACACCCCTAGCTGTGAATAGGGAACTATTAGGATTGTGAATTGAGTTGATCAGGTAAGAGCTTGCTCGAATTTAAGCTTGTTGGCTAAAATCGAGCTCAAATTTCGAGCTTAATTCAAGTATTGTGCTTAAAATTATAAATGTTTGAGTTTTGTTTGAGCTCAGTTTATCTAATCAAATGAGATTTATCGGGCAATGATATCGAACAACTTGCTAATTATCTGAGCAATCCTTATCAAACATTTTAATGAGGAGCCCATTTAATGAGCTCAGTTTATCTGCTAATCAAATGGGATTTATTGGGCAATGCTATAGAACACCTTATTAGTAATCTGAGTAAGTGTTTTTTCAAAAATTTTAAATTTTTTTATTACAGTAAGTAAATAAATTTTATATTACGTGTGAATTTACTTGGAAAAAAAAATTCATTTTTGGGGTTTAGTAGAAGGGGCAGAGGGACAGGTGCTGGTGGGGCCACCGGTGGGCGGATGCGAAGGCCTGCTGGTTTATATGCAATTATTGGGAGCTTTTATTTGTCAGAACTTCAAAGGAAAGCTTTGTTTTCTCGTGTTCCTCGGCAATTAAAGTAGCGGGCACAGAGGAATCATGGCATGTGCAATTTAGAAATAAATAAATAAATTATATTAGAATATTATGATATAAAATAGAAAAAAAAGATAAAACACTTAGCCATTAGCATTCTACTAATCATGATTAATTAGGTTTTATATATATATAATTTTATTTATCATATATGATTAGGCTAAATTGAGTTGGTGCTCTCTGATAATTAGGCTAGCTAGAGACTCAAGTAGTTAACTTTTGTTTTAGTAAAAATGTAAAATCAAGACTGCAGACCTGATTGTGTTAGTCAAATTTGAACAAATAGAGACTTCCAACCTGCATCTGATTATAAAATATCATAGAGATTGATTAACTGAGTATTAGGTCAATTAATTATTACGTGGCGTTCGGAGAAGAATCAGGACGTGCCACATCATCATTTTGCTATGTACCGTAGATGTGTACCGCTGTGTATTGGGTAACATGGCGTATCTTGATTCGTCTCCAAACGGTCCGGTGACCGCACGTAATAATTTTTCCGTGTTTAAGTCTATTTGGGAGAGTAAAATTATGAGTGATAAGAAGTATAGTTTGAATGAGTTATTTTTATTTTTAAGATGTGCTTTTCTCTCTCTATAATGAAAATGATATTTTATTTTCAATTTAAAATGTTCTTAAAAAAGAATTCTTCTTGGCTCTCTCTCTCTTATCTTATTAATCTCTCTCCTATAATGTACTTTAGGCTAAACACATATTAAAGTATCTCAAACTTGTAGAAAAGATTTCCAATTATAGACATTGGGCTTAAGAGCACCTATTTATAGATATTGTTGAGGCTTAACTTTCTTATGAACTTACAAATTTCTCTATTACATAAACATTATGGGCTGACTCTAACTATTTGGTTCATGTTCATGAGAGAGATAATGATTTTTGCCTTCATAAGTCTTCTATTATTTTTCTTTGGCTACATACGTCTTCTGTTTTAAGAAGTAAGATTTCTTGTTCAATGGTGTGATAAAAAAGTCCCCCTCAAACTGAAGGGAAGATTCTATTAGATGGTGGTGAGACCTGCAATGCTTTATGGTGAAGAATGCATGTTGGCCATTAAAAGAGAAGCATAATATTAAGTTAAGTGTTGTAGAGATGAGGATGCTTAGATTGATGAGTGGCATTACTCTTAGAGATAGGATATGAAATGAGCATTTAAGTTAAAAGATTGGAGTAGTTCTTGTGGAAGATAAGATTAGAGAGAGTCGTCTTAGATGGTTTGGTCACATAAAACGGCGGACTTCCGATGACTCTGTTAGGATAGTAGATGTATTAGATTTGACTTATATTAAGAAAGGTAGAGGTAGACCTAAAAAGACTTGGTTAGAAAATATTAGAAATGACATTTCTTTATTAGATTTAATTGAGAATTTTACTCTTAACAAGACACAATGGAGAAAAAAGATTCATGTAGCCGATCCCACATAATGGGATAAAGGCTTGATGTTGTTGTTGTTTGTTGTTATTTTTTTGCCACAAAAGAAGATAAAGTTTAAAAGTTCAAAGCTAACAATAGTTGTAGTGCTTTGATTTTCAAAATGCAAATCTAAGATAATTTTTCTTAGCAAAATATATTCATATTTTGCATTAATAATTAAGATATATTCAATCTTTGCGGTTGAAAGCACTGCCATCTCTTATTTTTTAGAAGACAAAAAAAAAAAGAATTCGGTTTTCAAATAAAATATATAACCACAATTATTTTTATAATCATCAAAACATTCTACCCAATCACTCTTAGAACATTCAAAGAGCTTCTTGCCATCTTCTTATTCATATTTAGAGACCTAAACATGTAGAATACTCTTTGCCATCAAGAACTGAACTTGACTTAACTTCACCATTACCCCAATTATATTTCTTAAGTAAATAAGTGAGCACAATAAAAAATTTTAGTACTAAAATCTACTGCAAATCATCAATTGATTTTTATTATTTTTTAAAGCAATTTTTTAGTATAAATTTTTTTTAATTTTAGAAATTTTTGCACTAAAAAGATGCTTTATAAAATAGTTAAAAATATATTTGTTAATATATTTTTAACTATTTTATAAAGCATCTTTTTAGTGCAAAAAAAAAATCATTAAGATCAGTTGAATATGAAGAAAATATTTCATTAAGATCATTCATCCTCGTAACCCCATCATTCCTTATAGAATTCAGCTAGCTATTGTGGTATAAATAAATTCATCAATATAAAGCCCTATAACTACTACTAAGTCACATGAATCAGAGAGATATGACTATGATGCAGTACAATTATTAGAAAGGTGAGGGCCTATCCCAAATTTATTAATCAAAATTAACAAAATATAATTAGAGATTTACATACTTTGGTGCAAAGTAAAAGAAAATTAACAAAATAAAATTACAGAAACAATTTTAGAAAAATATTCAAAAACATGGCTTAAAAGAAAAAAAAAACGAGCAGCGGGTAAAGGACTATGCACCATTGGCGCCATCATTGCGACTACTTTAGAATAATTAAGATATATTCATAGCCTAGTGTCGTAACGCTCATCAGATCAGAGTCAAAGCACTCTACTTTATAATTTTCATATTTTTTAAATAAATTTGTTTCACATATTTGAATTATTAATTACATAAGAGCCTCAAAGGATCTTCGAGACTAATATTTGATGCCATCATGAGGGAGAAGGTTAATTCATACAGTTGAAGAGGAAGAAGTGAAAAGCTCTGATACATTTTACTGATAAAAGGAAAATGGATAATTGAATAGTAGGAGTATTCTTTATATCTCACTTTCTCATCTATTATAGTACATTTTGTTTTATATAGACAATAGGTAGAAAAGAATTAAATAAAAGGAAAAAAAATTAATTAGGAGGTAACAGTACTAATAGTTCAAGTAATGCCAAACTATGATTGGATGCAAATAGGAATGGACAGTGGGCAGGGGCGGAGGCAAGGTCGGGGCACTAAGGGCATGTGCCCCCACTGACCTCTCGGGAGAGCCGGAGGTCTCCGTTCACCCGTCGTCGTTCACCCGCAAGCCAAAACGGAGAATAGGCAAAACCTTTCTCCATTGTCATGCTGTTGAATCACTATTCTCCCATTTAGGGGTGAGTGTCATGGACGAAATCGCTTCCCGGCAAGCGAAAGTAGGTAAGTTCAAGGAATTCGTAGACTCCCGCCTCAAGCCGAACCTTATAAAAGCTGTCGCTCAACGGTAGGTGTTATCCTCTTTATGTGCATATGTTATCCATTTTCACTATTTATGACTTCAACATTTTTTTCCTCTTTTTTTTTTTGTTGTGGCAGGAACAAAGTTTTCCAGCAGCAGAAAGTCTTGTATCCTTCTGCAATTCTTCTTCAGGTTTCTTTGTCACATCTTTATCTTCCATTTTACCTTGGGGGTCCTTCTGTTTTGTAACTTGACTTGCCACCACTAGCCAAGATCTCAGGAGGAACATACAGAACCTTAAGTAGAACGGCGTGACTTCTTTCCATACCATGGTTAATGTAGGGTTTGAAGTCTTCATGCAAGCTGATGTGTAAACACCCGTGTTGATTCAGTACTCCTCCATATTTTATCTCCTTAGGTTTACAATTCATTGCTATTGCTTTTTGGTCCCTATTTTTGGCTTTTTAATTTTGTGTAATACCTATGAGAAGAATATCAGTTGTATGAAAGCTGAAGAATAGCTTCCAAAAACCAATACTTTGGCTAGCTTCCTCGAAAAAAATTTATAATAGTTTTAGCTTTTTTGAATTTATCAATTAATTAATTAATCTAACTATATTCTAAATAAATTTCAAATATTATGTTATAATTATTTAAAAATCATGCTATATATATTTTGACCATTCAATAAACTCAGTTTTGTGTCATAATATTTTTGTTCAAACAACCACAATCCTTACATTACTTTACACAACATGATTTTATTTTCAAACAAACACTTTCCTTACTTATATTGAAAAATATATTTTTAATAATATTGTCAATGAACTAATTGTACAACGATTTTAAAGTATGAAGACTCGAAGGGATAAACTGTATGTTTAATGCAGGGGAAAAATGAATATTATGTATTTTTAATTGTAAGTTTTTTTATTATATAATTTATTTTTTTTACTTAACAAGTCTAACAAAAAATTGTTTAAAAGCGTTGATGCCGATCTCAAGCCCGGATGAAAAATGTTAACAGTTTTTTTAGTATTGTTAATTTGTGCCCCCACATCAAAAAAATCTTGGCTCCGCTACTGATAGTGGGGATTATTTTATTAGTTATTTACTTGTCCCTTTAATAATAGGTTCAAATGACCTTTGTCTACCTATGAGAAACAAACATTTAAAGAGGCTCAGAAGCTTAAAGAATGGGGTCTAGAGTATAACCGTCTATTTGAGTGAAACAAAGGACTTCTCCATACTTGCCTAATCAAATCATTAATGTTAAAATGATAAGAAAGGGTTTGGCATCCATCTGATTGTATAAAGACAGTGAACAATGAACCCAAAAAATCTCTAAAAGCTAAATGTGTATGGTTCAATATTCTAATACTTTTCTAAGTTAAGTAAAAGACTTCTCTAGATTCATTTAACCACATTATATTATCGGATTAGAGGAAAGGTTCAACAAAAAAGGAAAGACAAATGCATGGGAGGCCGGGGTCCAAAGTATATATATTTGCTTGAGCAAGTGGAGGACTTCTCTATACTCATCTGATCGTTTCATAGAGTTGAAAGTTGAGTGAAGAGGTACTATAGTGCAACTCTACATTCTCACAATGACGACATCACTTAAAGCATGGAGGAAGAGAAGAATGTTGGTCTTGCAGAGCACAACCATAATAATAAGTGGTGAGTTTTGGGGCTCAATTAAGATGTCTTTAAAGGCTAAAACTTATAAGTCCATAAAGATGGGATGAGCTTGATGTTGGCAAGATTAGCATTGTAACCTTGGTTAAGTACCTATATATGTGTGTATATGCATATGAATAAATATATTTATACATGTGTTTGTGAGAGAGAAAATACTATCACTAAGACTTTGTTTTATTATTTGTTTAGCTTATGTCTAAATTATTCTCTCCCTTTTGTTACTAATACTAATGATTATTGTTGATGAATAATATCAGTCGTGCATTTGTTATTACTACCACTATTAGTAAAAAAAAAGAAGAAAAAAAAAGGGGAGAAAGGAGACAAAAAAAAAGAGAAAAGAAAAAGTCAAAAAAAAAGAGAAGAGAGAAAAGTCAAGAAAAAAAAAAAAAAAAAGAAAAAAGAGAGGAAAAAGAAAAATATTTTGCAAACTTTGAGAGCTCATTTCGAAGTCTGCAGCGCGACAAAACAACCACCTATACACGCTTTTCGTAGCGTGGTGGGAGGAAGTTCGTCGCGGTGCTCTCGACGAATCGGGTAATCACTTCGAGAGCTCATTCCGTCGTTCGCGACGCACCGGCAAACCGCCTATACACGCTTTTCGTAGCGTGGTGGGAAGGGAACCCGGTGCGGCGCCTACGACGAAGTGGGTGGTCACCTAAAATCTCTTTTTCGGCATTCGCGGCGCACCAGCAAACCGCCTATACACACTTTTCGTAGCATGGTGGGATGGAAAGCCGGTGCGGCGCCTATGGCGAGAAGGGGATATTCATAAGTACCCGCTCGCGGGAAAATAACTGTGTTTTTCAAACAGGTGCTGTCGAAGACCCATACACGCTTTTCGTAGCGTGGTGGGGGATTGAAGACTTTACACGGCCGCGGTGTCCTCGAAAGAGGGC
This sequence comes from Dendrobium chrysotoxum, assembly GCA_019925795.1. NCBI lineage: Eukaryota > Viridiplantae > Streptophyta > Magnoliopsida > Asparagales > Orchidaceae > Dendrobium > Dendrobium chrysotoxum. The sequence continues at coordinate 13,368,437 of CM034306.1, forward strand.
ACCTACCATACACGCTTTTTTTAGCGTGGTGGGAAAGGCCCAGTTTTCCGTAATTTCCCCTAAACGGGGGAGATGCCGGAATGCTGTCGAAATTTCGGGTGAATATAAGACTGTACTTGGACCTGATCTGGACTCAAGTGAACTCGAACTTAAATGAACTTTAATGAAATTGAACTGAAATCAAACTTGAATCGACTTCGGACTACAGTGGCTTTTGAATATTCAAATGTGATTTGGACAACATGACATTGAACTCGAACTCAAGTGAAGAACAAGGAACTTTGATTTGAACTAAACACAGTAAATATGAACTTGAATTGAATATACAAGTTGACTATGTGGAGTTGAACTTCAAAACTAATAAATGAATGAGGTGGAACTCATAGTGCTCATGTCAATCAAGCCATGAGCAAGGAAAAGGAATCTATAATACAAGTGTTTGTCTTGAAGATGAAGAGCAGGACTTATAATAGCATTTGATTCACCCTGCAAACATAGGCAAGGAGATTCTGATGGAAGCTATGACACGAGTAAATATAAATGACTTATGATAAACATTGGAGAGTAACACTCTCATAATCAACATAAGTTAACATACAAGCTGTTGTATTAACACCTTGCAAGTGAGGAAGACTAGTGATTTGATGCATTCACTGAGTTATAAAGAATACACAATTGATGCAACAATTCCCTGCAGTCGAGATCAACATACAAGCAAAGGAAGGAAAACGATGACTTATCTCCAACCAACAAGCTAAAATGCCCTATGAATGTTGGAGAACTATCATGCCTGATTAGAAACATCAGCACCAACAAATACCAACTATCCTATGAGTACGACCATTTGATAAGTTTGATGAATGAGGAACACTATGACACCCCTTCCAATGTCAAATGTAGGTCATAGCTCACTATAATATCATGAAAGTCAATGTGCAAGGAATAGACTAACTCACTAACCAGTATGCATGAGAAGGTTAGTGATGAATATGCAACAACCTTACCAACGAGTAACGATGATTGATATGTGTTGATGGCTTGCTTATGATCAACAACTATCAAATGACAATCGGCTATACTTGAACTTAAAAGGACAGCAGGGGACTTGAATAAGATAACCTAGAACCTGAACTCAATTGAACTACAAGAGGTTTGAATTTCCAAAGATTTCAGAAGACTTTGAACTAGAACATGAACTTGCACATCAAGCTGGACTTGAACCCAAGCGTACATAAAGAAGCCAATGACAAGTGCAACCACTTATCAATCAACCAACGGAACAGAATAATCGATGAACGTCATTCATCTAACGACCAATACTAATCCACAAATGAACATACAACTTCCTTTGAAAGTCAAATGGTGATCAATTGGCAATAGATAAAAGCTCCTACGAGTTGCTGTAGGAGATCAGTGATACATCAAATATATTGCCTACAAGCAAAATGCTTGAAGATCTGCAATACATACAAGTTTCCTACGAATACAGATGTATGCACCACATATCATCTATGGGTAAATACATAAAGACTTCAGTAAGTGCAGTATCCTGTAGTCAATTTCAATCCGTGAATGAATACATCTACCTACCCACCTGCATCAGTAGCGGATGTACAACAAAGACTAATGACCACAATAAAATGCATAAAAAGTGTGACAAATGTAAGTTCCTACGAGCTTCTGTAGGAAACCCGCCATACACTTAGCATTCCATCTACGAGAATGATGTAAAGGAACTACAGTAGATAGCAAAATCTACTAGTGAAAGCAGGAGATTCGTTAGTGCACTACAATCTATCTGCTCAAATCAAGCAAGTAGTGCACGACAGTCTACCTGTACAAAGCAGCGAATAACTCAGTCTAGGAGCTGCTACAATACGCCACCGAATCTGTAACATTCATGCAAGCAGACAGAAGGCGTACAAATCCCCAAATGAAATCCCAGCGCCACGCCACCGAATCTACAACATCCATGCAAGCAGACAGAAGGCGTACAAATCCCCAAATGAAATCCCAGCGCCACGCCACCGGATCTGCAACATCCATGCAAGCAGACAGAAGGCGTATAAATCTCCAAACGAAACCCAGTGCTACGCCACCGGATCTGTAACATCCATGCAAGCAGACAGAAGGCGTACAAATCTCCAAATGAAACCCAGTGCTACGCCACCGGATTTACAACACCCATACAAGCAGACAGAAGGCGTACAAATCTCCAAACGAAACCCAGTGCTACGCCACCGGATCTGCAACATCCATGCAAGCAGACAGAAGGCGTACAAATCTCCAAACGAAACCCAGTGCTACGCCACCAGATCTGCAACATCCATGCAAGCAGACAGAAGGCGTACAAATCTCCAAACGAAACCCAGTGCTACGCCACCGGATCTGCAACACCCATACAAGCAGACAGAAGGCGTACAAATCTCCAAACGAAACCCAGTGCTACGCCACCGGATCTGCAACACCCATACAAGCAGACAGAAGGCGTACAAATCTCCAAACAAAACCCAGTGCTACGCCACCGAATTTGCAACACTTGTACGAGCAGACAGAAGGCGTCTATGAGCTTCCAAATTAAATGCTGCATTCAAATGAAGGTTTTCCCTGCATAACTGAGCAGCGTCAAATGTCTAAAATGTCCCCAACACGTGCACTTTAATCTGTATACACATAGGTACACAAAAAGGGACACGTGTAATCATACAACCCGCATGGGCCCCGACGAGCGTGTTTTTGGTACGCACGTGACGTCTAGGGATGCTGCGCGGGTCAATAGATTTGAACCCGATCCTCCTATGCAAGCAGATAGGAGTAGACAAGGTTCAATAAATAATTATAAAGTACCCCTAAACACCCGCATGGGCCCCGGCGAGCGTGTTATTGGTACACACGTGACGTCTAGGGATGCTGCGCGGGTCAATAGATTTGAACCCGATCCTCCTATGCAAGCAGATAGGAGTAGACAAGGTTCAATAAATAATTATAAAATGCCCCCAAACACCTGTATGGGCCCTGGCGAGCGTGTTATTGGTACACACGTGACGTCTAGGGATGCTGCACGGGTTAATAAGTGAATTCAAGTTCGAGCCCGATCCTCCTATACGGGTAGATAGGAGTCGACACGGCTCGAACCATTAAATAAATATGCAGTCGTGAGATCGATCGAGATATTTATTTTATACATTCATATTAGGCATTAATGGTCTATAATCAAGAGAATTCACTAACAAAGGTCAAAAGCCTACAAAACCTGATCCTCTATCGACCAGTAGATAGAGTCGACAGGGTCCAATCAATAAAATATAAATGACCCCATACACCCCGATGATGGCTGTGTTGAATGTAAATCTCAACCGGAGGGGTCCACACAGATTATTTCAAAATACCATCCAAATACCCAAAACTCCAAAACTCCACAAAAATGCCCAAAATCCTAAGCTCCGAAAATATTTAAAATTGAAATCCACCCATCAACCACTTAAAGCAAAATTCATCCACCCTCCGCAACAGTTTGCCGAGGTGGACAAATTAAAATATACTTCAGCTCACATAAAACTAGTGCCTAGTCGAAAATATCACTAGGATCTATTCTCAAACAATCTCCTGCCAGCAAGGACGTGGTACGAGTCCTCTAACCGACAGTTTCGCCGTCAAATGGCACTGCAGGATAAACGGTTATGACTCGGGGCCCTCTGAACCAGGTGGTTGCCGCCAAATGGCACCATTATATTATGGTTATGGTCAGAGCCTGTATGCTCCCCAATGACATCAAATCCTTGAGATATGAATCAATAGGATATGATCGATAGGGCACAAAGCCCTCTGTTAGCTAAGGTGGATTCAAATTTGTCCCCTTAGACAAATACCCACCCCAGGTCTACAAGGTACCCTTGGACGAAGTAACCCATGGTTGCCGACAAGGATCCTTCTGTCAGGTTGGGTCGACTACCTCCTCTGACTAAGTAGACCAGGGAACACGATGGCCCGGGATGACAGAACCATGGGATCTTGATCGGGTCTATCATCCATTCCCCCACCATCCGCTTTAAGTGCAAGATGGTGAAACTTTCTATTTTAAATATCAAATCCCTCAATTTTCCAATACCCTAAACCCATTGCTGCTACTATATGCCAGATGCACGTATCTATACGTATCTGATCGACGACTAGCGTTAATCGAAAGTTCTCTCTCGTTAGTGGGAGGGGTAATTAACTATAGGGGCTTGCGCCTATAGGAAACCAGAACTCAGATCATAAAGTCCTCGCAAAATGAGGGCGAAATATCTGGGTAGTGTCTTATCTACTATCTCATCTGCCTTCCAAAACTTACCCCGGAACTTAGTTCGTTAAAACTCCCCCCTAAAAGAAAGCACAAAAGTCGGGCGGAGGCCGGGGCCGAATTTTCGGAGCCCACAGAGCGTTTTGAAAATAGTGTTTTATCATATTATTAAGGGAAAACCACATATGCACTTTTGACTCATTAAAAGGCATGACCTTACCTATATAGAAGATTTTTGAAGGGGTGATGAGTAATAGAGACAAATGTATAATCCATAAAAATTAATATTAATCTATGAGGAACAGAGAGAAATGCATGATCCCCTAACTATAAAAAATCATGCATCCATGCTTGTTAGTAAAATCAATGAAGCATATCTCATTTCACGTACAACTCAGATAAGTATTAAAAGTTGTCAGTAAAAGAGTAAATTATCCATAGAGAGTCTAAGAGCATAAATGATGAACCATAAAATAATTGTGCAAGAAATGAATTACGATAAAAAAAAACAAAGATAATACCAAATTTTATATAATTTGGCTGAAGTAAGCATATGTCTATGGGAAAGAAGATAATGTATGTTCTACTAACAAAGAAGTTCACTTTTGGTATGTGTGCTCCCTCAATTAATAAAGAAAATGAGAAGCCTTAAATCTCTTGTGATAACTTATTAAAAAATTTCCTGGTAAACAATTTTCTAAAAATGTATCACCGTTTCATCAAGATGATACTTCAAACTTTCAAAATTGAGCTTCTTGTGATTTTACTCCTTTTTTCCTTCCCTAGTTTCACAACCCCTCAACTATTACAGAAAAAAAAAAAAAAAAAATCCTACATTGACTTACACATCCATGCTATTAATCCACCATACATGATTTTGTGTTTATAGCCAAAATAAATATCCTCACAAATCAAAGCACCAAACACCTAAACTAAATTTTAAAAAGAAGAAGAAAAAAACTGTTGTTTTCATATATTTTCATTATATCCGACCAAACATAGGGGATGAAATACCATCAAATTTGACCTTCATAAATATAACAAAGGATAAGCTAATCAGGATCTTGCGAGGAACAAAACAACGGTCGAAAAATAAAGGTTAAGGAAACCAAAGAGAAAGATGGTTGGAACTATCAGAACTCTTATCTATTTTTCAAATCGATGAAGTCGGACTTCTAATTTAAACAACCGATTATTATTTTAACATAAAATTCTGTATGGATAATGTCATTAATTTTTAACGTATCTTATATGTCCATTGATGTGAAGGTCTCCTAATTTTCTTCAATCCCTTAGCTCTAAGATATTTATTAAAAATTTTATAGTTTAACGCAGCAGAGATTGACTCTTTAGGGAAGTATTTAATTAATTGATTTGAATAATTATTATCATCGTAGCTCTAATTTCTTTGATCCTTCAAACTAAAAATGAGCTTTATTTTTTTTAATAACGAGCATTTGGTTGCTGGCATATGTAAAATAAATTTAAAAAATGAGAAATAAATTTTAATTATGACCCTGGAACAGTTTTTATTATAAAAAAAATAATTATTAAAAAATAATGTGTTTGAAAGATGATTTTTTTCATAATTATTTTCAATTTTTACTTTTTAAAGATTATTTTTGAAAAATATTTTTAAAATTTTGGCTAAAAATGAGTCTTTAAAAGCAAAAATAGAAAAGCTTAAGACTTTATGATAGCTTTCTTACTGTTTTCTAAATCAACTTTCTAGCGCAAAAATTTTTTCAATTAAAAATTTTAATACTAAAAATCTGCTTTAAAAAGCCATACGAAAGCTATCCCAAACAAAATCTAAATTGCCTCAAATAAAACTTATATTTTATGTGAAAAAAACTACTATACGTATGACATGCACCTGACAAGAGGGTCGACAACTCCTCGTCGAAGATCCGGTGACCGTGGCCGAGCACAACTCCAAGGACTCCTTGGGAAAAAAATCCACCGCCTGAAATCAAATCTCAAGATACAGGATTCATAGCAACAAGGCAACAAGCCTACATTTTATTATTCTCCAAAATCTGCCCTACAAGTATTGTCTACATATATTTATAGACAATTATAGCAACTTACTAGGCTACACACCACAGAAGAAAGCACTACTCCTATACAGCCATAAAAACTATCAAATTGAATTAATCTAGCCTGAAGTTAACAAGATTTAATTAAGCCTTTAGAAGTTTCAAATAATCATTCTGCTAAATAATTAAACTTAAAAATTTTTAGTTAATTCATAAGCTCTAATCTTAGAAAATCAAATATAGTGTTATGAATCCTAATAGACGATCTTTCATTATCTTCACAAAAGCTTGATATTTCTTTTATATAACTTTTATTTTAGAATGCAATATGCAAGTTCCCAGATATGCCCAGGAAACTCGATACTTAGCAGCTCCATCTAGTCATCCTGATGGCTCTTCCAAGAGGATCTGCTTCTACATCGTTGGAACCCTAGCAAGCTCTCAAGACAAAGATAAGTGAGTATCACTCTTGGCAGTGATGGTCGGAGGCGGGTGGAGGAGGCCGGCGGTAGTTGGCTGCGATCAAGAGAGCTTGGTTCGCAGTGTAAATTGTTCTAGCTCAAAATTTGGAGAGATTAATTTATCTGAAAAATGAACTAAAATGATTTACACTGCATTTACTTTATTATTATTATTAATTTCATCCAATCAAATATCAAAATTTTCATAACTCCTGTATTTGAAATATTTTACACCTTAGCCCCTATATGAAATTAATAATTTGTTTTAATAACAAAATATGTTTCTTCTTCATTCTTGAGTACCAAAAATATATATATTATGGCTGATAGAGATAGGAATGACATTAGATATTGTTACGTGCAACAAAGAAATTTCGCTAATCAATTTTTTTTTTTTTTTGTAATATTTCCATCGTTGGCGTAACTCAAAATTTAACTAATTTTAAATAAAAGCAGTATGAAGTAAGTTCAAAAAATAAAAAATAAAACAAAGGCTAATAAGTCAATTGTTTTTTATTAATTAATTAATTAATTAATTAATTTTTGGAAAATGAGATTATCCTTTCAGTAGGCCGTTTTTTCAGAATTGGTATACTATAGAGGCATTAAGTGAATTAGTACAGTCGAATTAATTTTTGTTTATATAAAATTAAATGATGAGGAATAAATAATTCTTGTATTTTTTATTATATAGTGGGTTATTTGAACATGCCAGTAGTTTTTTCCCTTTTCAAGTATTATAGTATCTCTTCCAACTTGCAAGTCCTATCTGCATGTATGTTAAATTATATGCACAAAATTAAGATATCAAACTATCTATCTTTATTACATTGAAAGAAAGTTACCTTTTTGCAGCGGATTTATCTGTCGCAAAATACAATTTGCAGTGGAAAATAATCGGACGTAAAAAATGGCTTCATAAAATTATTTGTGGCGGAAAAATCCAACACAAATATTTCCGGCGGATTTGCGACGGAATTTCAGCAAAAAAATCACAAATTCTGCCCAGTCAGGCAGGTTGTTTGTGCCTGTGGGGCAGGTTGTTTGCTCCTAACTGGATTGCTCGCTGCCAGCACCATCTCGTGCCTGATTGGCTACCCGCGCCTGACTGAAGTGCCCGCACCATCTCCCGCTTGACCAGTCTGCCCGAGATTCAAACATGCTCCACTCCTAAACCATCTCCTTCTCCACTCGGCCACAGAGACAAACCACATTAAAAAACTTTTTTTTTTAATTTATATTATAACTCAGCTTGCGGCGGATTTGCGATGGTAATTTCCGCCGCAAATTAGCAATGGAATTCCAAGGTGACTCCGCCGCAAAAAATCATCGAAATTTTCCTTTGCAAATTCGTCGCCAGTTTCAACAAAAAATAATCTGCTTTAAAGTCCACAGCAAATCCGCCGTAAACTTCTAACTTTTCTGTAGTGTTATTGCAAAATTTTCAATATGTAACAAATATATTATTAAATTGTTAGTATTCGATATATATAATTAATTTAACTCGATTATAACCGAACTCCATGAAAAGGTTAATGCATAAATCTTAATAAAATTTTAAAGACTGAAATTAAAATAAAAAATCAAAAAAGATAATACTCAATTAATTTATTTTTTACTCAAAATACTTCAATATGATAGACGATTTGACAAAAATTTATGCATTGTTACATATACTAATTGCTTCTTTATTTTTCACAAAATTGGCATACTCAAACTCATAAGGATACCATATGTTCCCTTTACTACAATAACATGACCGATTTCTATATCATCCTCTTCCTGCCTTCACTAATAAGAGGGGGAAAAGAACATAACTCAAAACTTTGAGATCCATAAAAGCTGATGGAGGAAAGACTCGCTTGTGATTCCACCCTTATCCTAAAGCCACGAGCACCTAAACAACTATACCGGCGATCACCACCGGCAGCTTCTCCTGGCGGCAGAAGAATAGATCCTCAAGCTTTCTTGACCTACACCTTCTATTCCACAAGCTCATTGCCTGCGTTTTTACTATCTCCCTCTCCTTCTTCCCCACCACGGGCACGGGCAACGGAGGATCCATCTCCTCCACTACCACCGGCAACGGTGCTTCAATCTCTTCCACAGCCATCACCCTCCTTCCCCTCGGCGCTGGTTTCTTAGTCCTCGTGCGCTTCTTGTTATTCACAGGAGAAACTAAGAAACAGACTGTCGCCATGAGAAAGTAAAAGCGATGGCTGCCGGAATGCCGGGGTGGTGGAAGCGGAGGCGCTGCGGCCTTTTCCCCCGCCTTACGCCGGCGAACTTGACCCATGCAGCTGACTTTTGGGGAGGAGGGATCATCCTGTTGGAAGCGGCGGGGGCGACGAGAGGAGAAAGGTTTTATGCATAGGGAACTAGAGAAAGTCATGAGTGGAAGAGGAGGCTTGGATGAGATAGAAGAAATGGGAGAAGTTAAGCGGGTATTTATTGGAGAGTGATGGAATATGAATATGGGGTTTTGATTAAGTCTATGATGGAGAGCGGAGGATGCGTTTATGCGATGTCATGTAAGTGAGAGACAGATTTTTTTTAGTGAGTGACAGATTTATTTTTTTAGCGGGAGACAGATTATATTAAAAAATTGTTTTAGGAAATATTAAAATATTTTAATATAAAATAATAATATTTTAATATATTTTATTTTATATTAGAATATATTAAAACACATACATACATAAATATACATATATATATATATATATATATATATATATATATAATGAAATGAACAATAAAAATGTTCAAAAGATATATCAAATGTTATTTTTGTTTTTTTTAATGCTCTCTAAATATTCTACAATTTTTAAAATTCATGATGATAAAGAAATATTAAGAAGAGAAATATTCAATATTTATTCAACTTAGGCTTTGTTTGGTAGGATTCGTTTGGGATAGCTTTTTTTGTTATTTTCTAAAGTAAATTTTTAGTACAAAATTTTATTAAAAAAAATATATTAAAAAACTGCTTTAGAAAATAGAAAAACACAGAGATTTTTAGTAGATTGCTAGAGCATATAACAATGACATGACATTGAGTGAATCTGTGAGGCTCATCCTCGGGGATTTAAAGGTTTCTTTACGCCTTCATTTGCCTCTAAACAGTCTCTCTTCTATTATGATTCCTTCTAATGATTTTGTTTGATTCGTGATAATTGTTGCTTTGATAAGAATCCCAAATTCAATTCATCTTGGTATGTTGGTTGAGAGTTTTGACTATCAACTAAGAAGTCTTAGGTTTGAGTATTGTATATAAGATATATGTGTGAGTTTGCTCTAAATGTCCACAAAAAAAAAAAAAAATCCCAAAAGCATTTATTAAGTTCGAGTTTACTTAGGCTTCATTTGGGACGATTTTTTTACTACTTGTTTGAACAACTTTTTAGTACAAAAATTAAAATTTTTATACTAAAAAATAGATTTAAAAAATAGTAAAAAAATCGCTCCAAACGAAGTCTTAGACTTCCTCCATAACATTCAACACTATAAGGATTATTCAATACTAGTATGGTACAAAAGATGGAGGACTTCATCGTGGGGAGTCAAAATGTAGCTCTACTTTCGAACTCCAATGAAATTGTGATATACAAAAAACCAGTCATAGAAGCAACTACAATAGAACAACTTTTACCTTTAAGGCAGATCAAGTTCTCAAATATACCTGAATGCTTCAATGAGAAATTTTTTTAAGAATGTATTCTTCAATTATTTATATATCGAATGTCACAAAGAGGCATGCTTCTATAAATAATCTATGTAAAATTTTATAGAAAATAATAATTTTTTAAAAATTCATTTATTCTTCTATTTTTTTGAACTTATACACCGCCATGTGTATAGAAGAGAAATTATTTTTGAATCATATATTTTTTCTTGGTACACAATATATTGATTGTGTATTGCATTTTAAAAATTAGGATGTAAAGATATGAATGGTTTATATGATATTTTTATTTATTTTGTGATATTTTTTGAACTTCTACGTTGCGTGTATAGAAGAAAAATTTTTTTAATTATATTTTTCCCAATACACACTATGTATTGATTGTGTATTGCATTTTAAAAGTTAGGATTCAAAGATATAAATGGCTTATGTGATATTTTTTTTATTGACTATATATTGATTGTGTATTAAGTGTGTATTAAATATATATTGAGTATTGAGTGTATATTGATTGTATATTGAATGTGTATTGTCCATGTCTTCAGTGTGTTTACTGCATATCAACAGCGTATTTATTGTGTATCAATTGTGTATCAACTGCATATTTATTGTGCCTGATCCTGTTATCAATTACATCATTAAGATTCTTCTACAAATTAACTAGAAGGATTGTATTTTATTCAATAAATCTAAGGATGGTGTTTTTAACTTCAAAGAGGTTTGTCATGACATTAGAAAACAGTTTCCTAAATCTATGGCCTTTACTGTTATTTGGGACAAAAATATTCCTACTACTTATTCTATCCTTACTTGGAGAGTTCTTCATAACTATATTCCTGCTGATATTAATTTAATCAAGAGAGGTTTAATTATTGTGTCTAAATGCCAATGTTGTTTTCATATAGAGGATCTTAATCATGTCTTTGCTAATGGGCCCATTGCCATGAAAGTTTGGATGTATTTTGATAACCTTTTTCAAACCCAATTCTGTAAGAAGTATTTTAACATCAAGTACATTTTGCAGGATTGGTTTATTCCTTCTAAAGATAACATTCGCAATATTATTTCTGTTATCATTTGTTGGTATCTTTGGAAGAGCAAGAATGAGTCGAAACATGAGAATATTGGTATAAATGCGGTGAATATTATTATGAAAATTAAGGAAAAAATTAAGCAAATCTTTATGGCTAACCTCATTACTGAAAAAAAAATTCAAAGGATGTCTTTATATTGCTGAGTTATTTGATATCAAGTTTGTTGATAGAAGTTCTTTTTGCAAAGATATTATTATCAAGTGGTTGAAACCTCAGTTTGGGGTTCACAAACTCAACACGGATGGTTCTTTCAAAACAACTATGGCCGGCTGTGGGGGGCTTATCCGTGATCATTTGGGTAATGTGGTTATTGCTTTTGCTGGGCCTTCGCCTATAAAGAATGCTTTTTTAGCTGAACTTCATGCCTTGAGGTATGGTCTTCAGTTGTGTATGTCTTTAGGGATTAATCATATTTGGATTGAAGTTAATGCAAAACTAGTGATCCACTATATCACTAGTAATGCTAATGTTAATCCTTGTTATTTTTACATTATCAAGGAATTAAAGCATTATCTCTCTAGCCTCAATTTTACCATTACTCACATCCATAGGGAGTGTAATTCTGCGGCTGACTGGTTGGCTAATATGGGTTGCTCTTTACTTGAGTTTGTGGAGTTTCGTGGTAACTTTATCAATGGGAACATTTCTGGGTTGCTGAGGTTGGATCGCATGGGGTTGCCTTATATTAGGAGACATTAATGTTGGGTTTTTCTGTTCCTTTCGTTGGTTTTCTAGTGTTTTGTGGTGGTGTGTGGTGTGGTCGTTTATGCTGTTTTGGTTCTGCCCATTTCTTTTGGTTTGCTCACCTGATACCTGCTGTTATGTCCGTCAATTTCTTTGGCCACTTTATGCTTTTTAGATCATTTTACATTGTATTGCTGTCCACTGGAGTGATTCTATGTGCTCTAGTTGGATTATTCTTTACAAGTGTGTTTCAGCACGGGCTGATTGCTGAGCGGGAGGTTACTGTGTGCACTTATTCCCTTTTTCTTTTGGAGTTTTGGATTGGTACCTGCGAGCATAATCAGTTTTTTGTTCCTCAAATTTATTTATATATTTCTAGTTGGTATTTGTATGTGGGCAATAACGACATATGCTATTGGGATTCCATTGTTACCTCACTGATCTGTAGGATTCCTTTGCATTGTATTTTGGTGTACAATTTTCTTAACAAGGAGGTTTTCAACTTTTCTTGGATTTCGGTCTTTGGGAACAATTTTCATCAAAATTTCCTTTGGGATTTTAGATATTATGTCATCAATATTCAAAACCTTTATGGGAGCTTTATCTTGAACGTTTGGGAGGATCCTGTTAGCTTCTACATTTTGGTCAAAAGGATGTTTGATCACTTAGATATTAATCCATCTTCTGATATTTTCCCTTTATTATTTGCTCTGTTCATTACCATTGTCCCTGCATGCCTCTTTTTTTGCAGGTTTTTGAAGATCCTTTCTCGTTTTGTGCAGGGGCAATTTTTGGTCGAGAAGACTGTGCTGAATGTGATACTCATCATCTTCTCCAAGTGGACTATTTATTTAGTTTTTCGTAGAATGTTTCTAGGTTTGCATGTACTCTTTTCTAGTAAGGACTTCTGGCTCGTAGGTTCTTTTTGTGTTTTTTTTGTAGCTCTTATGAGCAGTAGTGAGCTGGAGGTCCTTTTAAGGACCCATTAATCCGGTCTTTTAATTAACACGAAGTCCCAACAGAGGGTTTCCCAAAAAAAAAAAACTGTGTATCAACTATATATTTATTACATATTTACTGCGTATCAAAGATATGAATGATTTATGTTGTATTTTTATTCTTTGACTATGTATTGAGTGTGTATTGAGTGTATATTGAATGTGTATTAATTGTGTATTAGTTATGTATTGAGTGTATATTGAGTGTGTATTGACTATGTATTAACTGTGTATTAAGTGTGTATTGATTGTGTATTGAGTGTATATTGACTGTGTATTGAGTGTGTATTAACTGTGTATTAAATATGTATCGATTATATATTGACTGTGTATTAAGTGTATATTAATTATGTATTGAGTGTGCAATGATAAGTATTAATATCACAATTATTCTAATTACTTGAAATAGTAAACTTATTGACTTTATATCTTTATTAAAAATAGAATTCTAGTTTTAAAATATAATAAACATCTTTTTCGATTAGTTAAATAAAATATATAATTAATTAAGCAATAAATATTTAATTTTTATTAGTTAAGCAAAATATGTCATCCAAAGCTCTCAATTAATTCCATGAGTGCAGTGTAGTTAAGGGATGGAAAGTTTGCTAATCGAATTGCCAAGAATAATTTCGTGAAGTGATATTGACCAAAATTAAGGTTGATGGTCGATTTGCCACAATTGTAATATTAATACACAGTCAATACGCACTCAATACACAATTAATACACACTCAATACACAGTTAACATACACTCAATATACAGTCAATGCATACTTAATATACAGTCGATGCACACTCAATACACACTTAATACTCACTTAATACGCACTCAATAAACACTTAATATGCACTCAATACACAGTCAATACATAGATAAAACACACTCAATACATACTTAATGCATACTCAATACACTGTCAATACTCACTTAATATACACTCAATACACAGTCAATACATACTCAATAGACACTCAATACTCACTTAATACACACTCAATATATAGTCAATACAAACTCACTACAATTAATATATATTCAATACACATTTAATACACACTTAATACACAATCAATATACAATCGATGCACACTCAATACTCACTTAATATACACTCAATACACGCTTAATATACATTCAATATACACTCAATATATATTAAATACTCACTTAATATTTAATCAATACACACTCAATACAAGGTCAACACATAGTCAATGAATAAAAATATAACATAAACCATTCATATCTTTGATACACAGTAAACACTCAGTAAATATATAGTAAATACACAATTGATACATAATAAATATGAAGTAAATACATAATTATTGTTTACTTCATTAAATTTTAAATTTTAATTTCTTTGATGCCTTGATCATCCTTATTTTTATATTTTTCCTCGCAAGCAATGCAGAATATAGTTACCTTTGTTGCACTTTTATTTGAATGGATAATATTATTTTAAATTAGTTATTACTTCTGTTGGTGGATAACTTCGTGAAGATCCCTATATCCATTATCCCTGGTACTATTAGATTTTCTTGTTTTAAAATTCATTGATTATTGGACTTTATGAGATTTAATTTCTTATTCCACTTTGTCGATTGGAATGAAACTTGGTTTATATTGAATTTATGGAGACTTGATTAATTACAGCTTTACATCCTTTCGTAAAATTACCTTCCACCTCATACATTATATATTACGAAAAAATTAAATATATTCGTCCAGAAACTATGTTGCTTATTTAATTTCTTCAATTCTTGTGTATTATCAATATTGATTCAAGCCTGTATTTGGTATTGAATTATGTTTGTTTTATTGAATATACGCTTATCCATAAATCTAAATATTTATTATGCCTTAGTGATCTATTGCTATTTTCTTTCACAAAATTATAGAATGTCCATGTTCTTTTTTACATCCTTTCTTTTTAAACATATTTACTGTGTATTAACTGCATTTTTATTGTGTATTCACTGCGTATCAACTATGTATTTATTATATATCAATAGTGTATCAAATGTACATTCAGAACTGAACTCGTAAGAAACAACTTTTTTTATAAACTATCAAGATAACTTCAGTGTGTACTAACTACATATTTATTGAGTATTTATTGCATATCAACTGTGTATTTACTGTGTATCGATAGTGTATCAAATGTGCATTCAGAATTGAACTTATAACAAATAATTTGTTTGATAAACTGTCAATAATAAGTAATTTTTGTTCATTTAACGCTTTATTAACTATGAATTGACTATGTCAAAACACAAACTACCAAAAAAATAGAAAGAAAAATTAATATAAGAATACAGTATTATATTTTTGAAATGAATCTATATCAATACAAAAATTACCTATAAAAATAAATGTTATTTTATAAGTGTTACGGGCTAGAATATACGCGGCGGTAGAGTATGAATTCTAGGTCTTAGCGTTGCACGAATATCCAGCTCACACACAGAGAACACAAGATTTTTACGTGGAAAACCCTAAAAAGGGGAAAAACCACGGGGCCTGGCCCAGTTGAAATGATTCCACTAGAGCTTGAGCAGATTACAGGGGACTGACTCGCCTTTAAGGGCGATCAGATTACAAATATCACCCGTAAACTGAAAGTTAGAGGCTTGTGAGGGCCTAATGTAGCTCTGGCAGAACTTCGGGGTCGTCTGGCGGTCTGGCAGAGCTTTGGTCCTTAGGTAGTTATTGGACAGAGTTGAGGACGGTAAATAGTGGTCCAGCAAAATTCCGGCGTCAAGGCGGTGGTCCGGCGAAGTGCAGGGCCTCAGGTGGTGGTCCGGCGAAGAGCAGGGCCTCAGGTGGTGGTCCGGCGAAGAGCAGGGCCTCAAGTGGTGGTCCGGCGAAGAGCAGGGCCTCAGGTGGTGGTCCGGCGGAGTGCAGGGCCTCGGGTGGTGGTCCAGCGAAGAGCAGGGCCTCAGGTGGTGGTCCGGTGAAGTGTAGGGCCTCAGGTGGTGGTCCGGCGAAGAGCAGGGCCTCAGGTGGTGGTCCGGCGAAGTGCAGGGCCTCAGGTGGTGGTCCGGCGAAGAGCAGGGCCTCAGGTGGTGGTCCGGAGAAGAGTAGGGCCTCGGGTGGTGGTCCGGCGAAGTGCAGGGCCTCATGGGGTAGTCCGGCGGAACTCCGACATCAGGCGGTGGTCCGGCGAAGTGCAGGGCCTCAGGTCATGGTCCGGCGAAGAGCAGAGCCTCAGGTGGTGGTCCGGCAAAGAGCAAGGCCTCAGGTGGTGGTCCGGCGAAGTGCAGGGCCTCGGGTGGTGGTCCGGCGAAGTGCAGGACCTCAGGTGGTGGTCTGGCAAAGAGCAGGGCCTCAGGTGGTGTTCCGGCGAAGAGCAGGGCCTCGGGTGGTGGTCCGGCGAAGAGCAGGGCCTTAGGTGGTGGTCCGGCGAAGTGCAGGGCCTCGGATGGTGGTCCGGCGAAGAGCAGGGCCTCAGGTGGTGGTCCGGCGAAGAGCAGGGCCTCAGGTGGTGGTCCGGAGAAGAGCAGGGCCTCGGGTGGTGGTCCGACGAAGAGCAGGGCCTCAGGTGGTGGTCCGGCGAAGTGCAGGGCCTCGGGTGGTGGTCCGGCGAAGAGCAGGGCCTCAGGTGATGGTCCAGCGAAGAGCAGGGCCTCAGGTGGTGGTCCGGCGAAGTGCAGGGCCTCGGGCGGTGGTCCGGCGAAGTGCAGGGCCTCAGGTGGTGGTCCGGCGAAGAGCAGGGCCTCGGATGGTGGTCCGGCGAAGAGCAGGGCCTCAGGTGGTGGTCCGACGAAGTGCAGGGCCTCGGGTGGTGGTCCGGCGAAGAGCAGGGCCTCAGGTGGTGGTCCGGCGAAGTGCAAGGCCTCGGGTGGTGGTCCGACGAAGTGCAGGGCCTCAGGTGGTGGTCCGGCAGAACTTCGGCGTCAGGCGGTGGTCCGGCGAAACTCCGGCGGTGGTCGAGGAGGAGCGATGGGGCAAGAGCTCTCTCTTTTTCTCCTTTGGATTAGGTCCCCTTTTCAAGAGAAATGGGGTCTCTAGTTATAGATTTTTGTGAGTGGCATGGCATGTAAATAGGTGGAAGATTAGGGGTAGTTAAGGAGTGGTTTGAATGGACGGCCGATCTTGAATCCTTTGATCATAGACCGTTCGCTAGATATTTGAAAGTCTTAATGATGTCGGAATTTGGCGATCATGGGCTCGTTGGATTCTTCTCGTCGAGACGCTCGATTCGACTATAAGCATGTCACATTTGGAGCGCTTCAGACCCTTGATTTGGACTCATCTGGTAATCCAAATTATGGTTTGAACTTTCTAACAGCGCTTCAGACCCTTGATTTGGACTCATCTGGGCTCGGATTGGGTTGAATTTGGTGTCGTTGGGTTCGTATTTCCGAGACGCTCAGTTTGCTTGTAAGTTTGCTAGAATCAGAGTTTGAATGGTCCCAAAATTAATTTCGGAAGCTTCCAACTTATTTTTGCCTCGAGATTCGTGCTTGATGAAGATAATTTTTTGAGAATGTATCAGTTGCCCCCCTATTTTCGGACGTCGAAGCTCCAGAAGTCTGAAAATATGAGTTACAATTTTTGGGGGATTTCTTTGTGCGATTTGATATTTGCAAAAAACCAAACTTGCTTGTTGAAGTCCCAAATGTCTCTAAAAGTGCCAAAATTGAGTCCAGAACGTCAAAAAATGGTTCCGGCGACCCCAAAAATGTCCGATTTGACCTTTTCGGGCATGAAATTGGGCATAATGATGTGGCGCTGATGTGGCACTTGATCTTGGCTGACGTGGCACCGACGTGGTCATAACACATAATATCTTGGCTGTCATTGTGTTAAGGTGGAGCTAACGTGGTCATTTTTGTAGCTAATGTTGAATTTATTAGCTGAAATGTTATAATTTAAATAAAAAAAGAGGCATTTATAACAACTCTTCCCATGTGGAAGAGTGGTTAATCTTTTTGGTCCCATGCCTAAGGTCCTGAGTTCAAATCCCATGGAAGGCATGGGCTGTTTTGCCTGGGCCCGCGCTGCGGCCCGCCTGGGGCTGCGCCCGGCCCGCGGGTTGACCGGGCAGTTGCCCGGTCCGCCAGGTTGACCGGCGGTTAGCCGGTTGACCAGTTGACCGGTTTGACCGGTTAATGGTCAAAAAAAAAAAAAATTTTTTTAACAGCACCCTCCTTTTTTTTTTTTTTAACTCTCCTAACTTCCCTAACCTCCCTAACTTCCCTTAACCCCCCCAACTTTCTTAACTCCCCTAACTTCTCTAACTCCCTTAACTCCCCCCCCCCACCCACCTATAAATACCCCCCCTTAGGCCCTTAACCCTTGCACCTTTCCCCCCCTTCCCCTCTCTTCTTCTTTCATGTGAGGCCTTCCCCTGGCCCGGCACAGGCGGCATCCCCTGTTCGGGCCCAGGGCCCCTCTCTGCAAGAAGGAACTTCCTCCCCCTCTGCCCTTCTTCCCTCACGCTGAGGCATTCCCCTAGGCCATTTCAGGTGGTATCCCATGTGCCGTTCTAGGGCCCCTCACTGAGCAGGAGTCTTCTCCTCTTTCTTTTAGAAATCTTGCAGAGGTCTGACGTTAATCGGTGGAAGTCTGGAAACAGATGGAAGTCCGATGTTGGGAAGAAGCCTGGTGATGGGTAGAAGTCCGACGACGGGTTGAAACTTAGCGTCGGGTAGGAATTCAGCGTCGGGTAGAAATCCGACGAGGGTCCGTCGACGGGAAGAAGTCCGGTGTCGGGTAGAAGTCCTACGAGGGTCTGATGAAGGGCAGAAGTCCGGCGTCGGGTAGAAGTTCAGCATCGGGTAGGACTCCGACAAGGGTCTGGCGACGGGCAGAAGTCTGGCGACGGGCAGAAGTCCGGCGTCGGGTAGAAGTTTAGTGTCGGGTAGGACTCCGACGAGGGTCCGACGAAGGGCAGAAGTCCGGCGTCGGGTAGAAGTTCAGCGTCGGGTAGAAATCCGACGAGTGTCCGACGAAGGGCAGAAGTCCGGCGTCGGGTAGAAATCCGACGAGGGTCCGGCGACGGGCAGAAGTCCGGCGTCGGGTAGAAGTTCAGCGTCGGGTAGGACTCCGATAAGGGTCCGGCGACGGGCAGAAGTCCGGTGTCGGGTAGAAGTTCAGCGTCGGGTAAGACTCCGACGAGGGTCCGACGAAGGGCAGAAGTCCGACGTCGGGTAGAAGTTCAGCGTCGGGTAGGACTCCGACGAGAGTCCGACGAAGATCAGAAGTCCGGCGTCGGGTAGAAGTTCAGCGTCGGGTAGAAATCCGACGAGGGTCCGGCGACGGGCAGAAGTCCGGCGTCGGGTAGAAGTTCAGCGTCGGGTAGAAATCCGACGATGGGCAGAAGTCCGACGTCGGGTAGAAATCCGACGAGGGTTCGGCGACGGGCAGAAGTCTGGCGTCGGGTAGAAGTTCAGCGTCGGGTAGGACTCCGACAAGGGTCCGGCGACGGGCAGAAGTCCGGCGTCAGGTAGAAGTCCGACGAATGTCCCGCAACGGGCAGAAGCCCTTTAACTTGAGGAAGCTCGATGTCGGGCAGAAGTCCGACGAAAGTCCCATGACGGGCAAAAGTCCTTCAATGGGAGGAAGCTCGACGTCGGGCAGAAGTCCCACATCTAGTAGAAGAGCGTAGGTCAATAGCATCCGCCAAAGATGTGTGACCTTTCTGAGGTTGTACGTCATAGTCCTTTTTTATGACATTAACTTGTGCGGGAGAGTTCGAGAGAATCCACTAAGGATGTATGACCTATCCGAGGTTGTATGTCAGAGCCTTGCTCGATGACGTTAACCTGTGTGGAAGAGGTCGAGAGAATCCACCAAGGATGAATGACCTATCCGAGGTTGTATGTCAGAGCCCTGCTCGATGACGTTAACCTGTGTGGAAGAGGTCAAGAGAATCCACCAAGGATGTATGACCTATCCGAGGTTATATGTCAGAGCCCTGCTCGATGACGTTAACCTGTGTGGAAGTGGTCGAGAGAATCCACCAAGGATGTATGACCTATCCGAGGTTATATGTCAGAGCCCTGCTCGATGACGTTAATCTGTGTGGAAGAGGTCGAGATTGAATCCCTCTGGGATTGATCGTCCAATGATCGAGACACAATAAAGATCGTGTATTTCTCGAATCAGGGATTAGGAGACTATATTTGTTAGTAGTTTTCTACTGTCATCATTTTTTAATCCTTTCTAAAGAAGCAGATACTATCAAATGGAATGCACAACACATCATTATATTATGTAGGATAATATAACAACTTCCTAGTATAACCTAGGGATATAAGTATAATACTATGCTTAACACATAAGATATACGTACAAGGATAATACTGTTTGACTTCGAAAGAAAATACTAGAGACATCAGAGCATTATACTGCTTGAAAGAGGCACAATAAAATAAGACGACTACTATTACTAACACAAATGCATACACTGTGTGATCATTTGATGTCACCAACCATCTGAATGTTATTCAATGGTTGTCTTTGTTGTTGCTGCTTTTGCCCCCCAGCATCATCTCGAATCAGTGGGCTTTGGATGAATTGACGGAGATATCCTTGTCGGATCATCCTCTCAATCTCATCCTTGAGTTGTTTGCAAGCTTCAGTAGTGTGTCCACGACTACGGTGGAAATGACAGTATTGATCTTGATTCCCTACGTTCGACTTCAAAGGATTAGGCCACTTAATATTTTCCTGATCTCGAATGGCCATCAAAACATTTGATCGAGAGGCATTGAGTGGTGTATACTCCTCATCATGTCGAAACTCACGTCGTGGTACTGGGGGTCTAGGAGAGAAGTTTTTCTTTCTTTGTGAGGATGAGTCCTCCATCGAAGGGGCTTTGCGCTTTCCAGAAATTTGTTCAAATTGCTTTCTGTGGGCACTAATTATTGCAAATCTGGTTTTGATGATGACAAACATGTTTCCAGTGTATTTTGCTTGGCTAATCTGTTTCAGGCACAAAAGACCGCGAGCCACTCAAGCCAACTCAAGATCGGGTCCAAGTGTGTCAAATGTATGATTTTTCTTTTTCTTGAGTCAATTGTAATGTAACTGATTCCCTAGCTAAGTAACCTTGCACACACACACTCAGGGAGAGAGATTGAGTGAATTAGAGTTTCTGTTAAAAATTTATTCATATCGTCATAGACGATCTCCACATCGTCCTGGACGATCCAGTTAAAACAGAAACCCTAATTAGGGCGACTAAGGTAAGAGGGTCTGATTGAGCCGATTGTCCTGGACGATCTCCGGATCGTACGGGACGATATGCCCAAATCAGAAATTTTCAACCGCTAGATCAAGTTAGGCAAGTTCTTATTTTTAGATACTTGGTCTGATCGTCCCGGACGATACGTGTATCGTCCCGGACGATCCAGTACAATCATGCCTAATTTAATCTGGTAATTAAGGAAAGCAATTTATTTTTGGTTGATACGATCATATCGTCCTGGACGATCACAGGATCGTCCCGGACGATCTTGATCGTCTAGTGCATTTAAGCTGTACGTCCAGAACTATGTACAAGACGATTTGGGGCCTTTTTGAACTAATCGTCCAGGACGATGACCCCATCGTCCGGGACGATCAAGTCATTTTTTGGTCGTCCAGCACAGATTTCTCTGGACGACCCGAACTGTCTTCTGGACGATTTCCCTCAATTTGCACTAATCGTCCCGGACGATTGCAGGATCGTACGGGACGATATGAACAACTTTTTCTACTGATCGTCCAGAAGAGCCAGATCGTCCAGGCTGAAACAGCTGAATTTGAACTGATCGTACAGGACGATCTACCGATCGTCCTGGACGATCTTGGCCGACCAGTTAAGATTTAGGGCAAATTTTAAGCCCTCCTTTAAAAGAACTTTTTTCAATTTTTGGAAAAATCTTTTGCTGCCTTCCTTCCCTGAGAAACCCTAGAGAGAGAGAGAGTTGGGAGAGAGAGAGAAGATCTTGTGAGGGGGAGTTAGTGAGGGATTCACTAAGGTTGCTCCGAGCACGGATCAGAGTCGTTTTCTCCGCTCATCGTCTTTCGTCTAGTCGGTGTTCGTCGTGGGAGGATTGTTCGCAAGAAGATCCGGGGTTCTCTGCCCGCTTCGGGTGGAAGCAAAAGGAGTTCGTAGGTTCTCTGCCTACTTCAGGAGGAAGCGAAAGGAGTTCGAAGGTTCTCTGCCTGCTTCAGGAGGAAGCGAAAGGAGTTCAAAGGTTCTCTGCCTGCTTCAGGAGGAAGCGAAAGGAGGTCGGGTTCTCTACCTCACCGTGTGGTGAAAAGGAGATTTTTGTACAGGCTTCTCCGCCTTGCTGTGGGAGCAAAAGGAGAGACACTTCTGTTTAGTGCAATACCCGGAGGGGAGGCTCCGGGGAGTGGACGTAGGTCAAGTTGACCGAACCACTATAAAATCTGGTTTGCTTTTCTGATTCAATTCTACACTTTAATTTTTCCTGATATTAACTGCTTGGGTGAATATCTTTGGTTGATCTTTTTATCGTTATTTTAATTCATTTCCGCTGCACGTTATAAAAAGATTTTCATAGTTATCGTGAAATTTTTAAATAACCAATTCACCCCCCCCCCTCTTGGTTAGCCTCGGGACTAGTTCACTAGGGCTTAACATTCCTATCGAACTTTCAAGTGGTATCAGAGAGGGATTCAAAATTTAGGTTTAAAAACTTTTGAATTTGATCCATGGCTAACTGTAATAATCGTAACACTGCTGAAGGATATTCTATTACAAGACCACCGTTGTTTGATAATATTCCTTTTGATTTTTGGAAAACACGCATGTCAACTTTTCTATAGTCTATTGATTATCACATGTGGATGTTAGTTAAGGACGGATACGAACCACCTTTTAGACTGATTAACAATGTGAAAATTGAACTGCCTTTTACTGATTGGACGTTTGATGATCGTGATTTAGCACAGTTAAATGCAAAATGCTTGAACTGTTTCTTTTGTGCTTTAAAATCCGAAGACTATATGCGTGTTTCTACTTGTACAACGGGAAAGGAAATCTGGGATAGATTATGCATAACATACGAAGGTATAACTGAAGTCAAACAGTCTAGGTTAAACATCTTGTTACATGATTACGAACTTTTTCGCATGAAACCTAGTGAGACTATTTCAGAAATGTACACAAGGTTCACTCAGATTGTTACCTCTTTGCATGTTCTAGGTAGAGAACTTACTAACTACGAAAGAGTGAACAAAATTCTAAGATGTTTGTCTGCTTCTTATGATGCTAAGATTACTGCTATTACTGAATCTAAAGATTTAAACACTTACTCTATTGACAGCTTACTTGGATCACTTATTGCTTACGAGCAAGGGGTGAACCAAAGGCAACTTGATGCAGGTGAACGCAAGAAAGAGAAGACAGTGGCACTAAAGGCCAAGGATTCATATGCTAGCACTTCCGGGTCTGATAGCGATGATGTTGCCTTAATCACAAGGCAATTCAAAAGCTTTCTAAGGAAGAAACATAAGAACTATCAGAAGTGGAACAATGATAAGTCCAATAAAAATTTTAAGAGTTCATCTGAATCTGTTTGTTTTGAATGCAGGAAGCCTGGACACATAAAGGCTGAATGTCCTACACTTAAAGCTCACCCAAGCAAGGAGAAGGGAGAGGAGAAACCAAAGTTCAGAAAGGACAAGAAGCGGATTCAGAAGGCGTTCTGGGCAGACTCTGCATCCGACTCTTCTGAGACTGAAGCTGAAGAGGAGGAAACAAACTTGTGTCTTATGGCTGATGATCACCCTGGTCAGTCGGATCAGGAAGAGGTATGTGAGCTTACCTACGATCAATTATTTGAAGTTTCTGAAAGAATTCATACATCGTATAGGAAGCTTAAGAAAACTCATGCTAGTTTGAAATTAGATTACTTAACATTGCAAAAAGAGCATGATTCTGTAGTTAAAGATCATTCCACACTTGATTCAAATCACATGTCTTTGCTTGATGAATTCGATGAGTTGAATAAAAAATATTCTGATTTAGTTTCTGAGCATGATTCATTGAAAACTACGCATATGGACTTAGAAAGAGCTTTTAAAGAATTAGATACAATGGCATGTGAAGTAGAAAGTAGCAAGGGAACCTTGAAATTTGAAATTGCAAGTTTAAAGAAAGAAAATGAGTTTTTGAAAGTAAAGATCAGTGCTTTTGAAAAGAACAAAACACCGCCTACTTTTGAACAGTTTTATGCACCGCCACCTTTTGAAAATCTATTGCAAGTTCTTCAAAGCATGTTTCATATACATCTAGGAAGAGGCATTATCATCCACGTAGATTAGTTAACCCTTTTCCTGGTGTTAGATGTTTTTCATGTGGCATGTTAGGACATATTTCTCACACCTGCACTGTTCACCGTAGTACACATTGGGTGTGGAAACCCAAACTGTCTGTTTCACAGCACAGCACGCATGCATTGCATTCTTCTTTTCATAAGAAGGAATCCAAACCTGTTTGGGTTCCTAAGACTGACGTTTGATACTTTTGTAGGTGTGCTCTCACACAAGACCTCGTGAGAGCATGTGGTACCTGGACAGCGGATGTTCTAGACATATGACTGGAGATGCAAATCAATTCATTTCGCTGGAGGCCAGAGCTGGAGGTAAAGTTACACTTGGAGATAACACCACCAGGAAGGTGGTAGGCACAGGTATAATTGGTGATTCAAAGAACTTTATGATTGATAATGTTTTGCTTGTAGATGGACTGAAACACAACCTGCTGAGCATCAGTCAACTCTGTGACAAGGGACACAGCATCAAATTCCTGCCCACTGGCTGCATTTTAAGCTTAAATGATGAAGTTGTTTTGCAGGGGTAAAGGATCAACAACGTCTACAAGCTGGATGTAAGTAGCATTAAATCTGATAATTCAATTTGCTTAAAAACTGCTGCTGATGAGTCTTGGTTATGGCATAGGAGATTGTGTCATGCCAGTATGAAAACCCTTAGGAGAGTCACCCAAAAGGACTTAGTTAGAAGTGTGCCCAAGCTTAAGTTCACTAAGGATCACCTGTGTGATGCCTGTTAGTTGGGGAAGCAAGTCCAGTCCTCTTTTCACTCTGTTAAGGACATTAGCACCTCTAGACCTTTAGAAGTTCTTCACATGGACCTCTTTGGACCCATTAGCACTGCCAGCTTAGGGGGAGAGTCTATGGTTTTGTGATTATAGATGATTATTTGAGGTTCACCTGGGTTAAGTTTTTGTCACATAAATCTGAGTCATTTGATGAGTTTAGATCCTTCTCTACTTGGATTCAGAAGAAGTTAGGATGTGAGATTATTACCATCCATAGTGATCACAGAGGGGAGTTTGAAAATGAAAGATTTGGAAGTTTTTGTGAGGATCATGGGATTAGTTACAATTTTTTAGCTCCTAGGACCTCTCAGCAGAACGGGGTAGCTGAAAGGAAGAACAGGACCTTAGTGGAAGCCGCTAGAGCCATGCTTGTCGAGTATTCACTTCCAAAATACTTTTGGGCTGAAGCGGTGAACACTGCCTGTTATGTGCTGAATAGGGTGAATGTGAGAGTCAAACTGAGCAAGACACCTTATGAGATCATTAAGGGTAGAACTCCAAATCTATCCCACCTCCATGTCTTTGGCTGTAAGGTTTTCATTCTGAACAATGGGAAGTCACCCTTAGGAAAATTTGACCCCAAATCTGATGAAGGAGTGTTCTTAGGATATTCAAGTGTGGGGAAATCCTTTAGGGTGTTCAATAGGAGGACTTTGGTGGTGGAAGAAATAACCCATGTAGTATTTGATGAATCTGATCCTAAGGAGTCTAGATCTGAAGTAGAAGATGAAGAGATTATTGAGGTTACCCAAGGAGTTGGAAATACAAATTTGGAGGAAAGGGTAGAACCTCAAACAGAGTTGCCTAGAGATTGGAGATATTCTTCGAGTCATCCTAAAGAATTGATCTTAGGAGACCCTTCTGAAGGTGTTAGGACTAGGCATGGACTTAGGAAGGAAGTAAACCATTCTGCCTTTATCTCAATGACTGAACCCACCAACATCAATCAAGCCCTGTCGGATGAATTTTGGATTTTAGCTATGCAGGAAGAATTGAATCAATTTGTGAGGAATGATGTTTAGGAGTTAGTAGAAAGACCTAAAAATTAAAGTATTGTGGGAACCAAGTGGGTATTTAAGAATAAGATGAATGATTCTGGTGTGGTGGTGAGAAATAAGGCAAGATTGATGGCTAAGGGGTATAATCAGATAGAAGGGATTGATTTTGAGGAGACTTTTGCCCCTGTAGCTAGATTGGAAGCCATTAGAGTGCTACTAGCCTTTGCCTGTTATAAGGGATTTAAACTGTTTCAAATGGATGTTAAGAGTGCCTTTTTAAATGGGGTAATTAAAGAAGATATTTTTGTAGAACAACCCCCAGGTTTTGAGAGTTCTCAATATCCAAGTCATGTCTATAAATTAAAAAAGGCCTTATATGGATTGAAACAGGCACCCAGAGCTTGGTATGAGAGGCTTAGCACATTCCTGTTAGAAAGAGAGTTTGTTAAGGGGAGCGTAGACACCACCCTTTTTCTGAGGAGATTAGGAGATGACTTACTCATTGTCCAGATCTATGTTCATGATATAATTTTTGGATCTTCTGATAAATACTTATGTGAAGAGTTTTCTAAAATAATGAGTAAAGAGTTTGGGATGAGTATGATGGGAGAATTATCCTACTTTTTGGGATTTAGCATAAGGCAAACGGATGATGGAACCTTTCTCAATCAATCAAAATACACTAAGGACATTTTGAAGAAATATGAAATGGACAAAGCCAAGCCAATCAATACTCCCATGCCCTCCTCAGTTCAGTTAGATAAGGATTCAAATGAAAAATCTGTTAATCAGAAGAAGTATAGAGGGATAATAGGTTCACTGCTTTACCTGACTGCTAGCCGACCTGATATCATGTTTAGTGTATGTCTTTGTGCTAGGTTTCAGGCTGATCCTAAAGAGTCCCACCTGACTGTTGTTAAGAGAATTCTTAGATATCTTTTAGGAACCCCAAGCCTAGGAATTTGGTACCCTAGGCACAGCACCTCTTTTGAGATCATTGGATATTCTGATTCTGATTTTACGGGGTGTAGGGTGGATAGGAAGAGTACTTCTGGGACTTGTCAGTTCATAGGACAGTCGTTAGTCTCCTGGTCCAGTAAAAAACAGAACTCAGTTGCACTTTCCACTGCTGAAGCTGAGTACATTGCCTTAGGGAGTTGTGTGGCCCAAGTTCTTTGGTTGAAGCAGCAAGTCTTGGATTTAGGAGTACCTGTTGGCACAATCTCTGTTCTGTGTGATAATACTAGTGCTATCTGTATCTCTAAGAATCCAATCCAACATTCTAGGACCAAACACATTGACATTAGGCATCACTTCATTAGGGACCATGTTACAAAAGGGGACATTGAGCTACACCACGTAGCAATTGAAAATCAGCTGGCTGACATATTCACTAAACCACTGGCCTTTGACTCATTCAGCATTTTGAGAACCAGATTATGAGTGATTGATATAAATGCTTGATTCTGATGACTGCTGATTTATGATTGTTCTGATTGGTATTCTGATTTCTGTTAGTTAGTTTTGGTATTCTGATTTCTGATTTCTGTTAGTTAGTTTTGGTTTGATTATTTGCTTTCAGTTGATTTTATTTCTTCTGCTGATTTCTGTGTTAGCCTTATTGTTAGTTTGATTTGAGTATTTACTTTGCTATGATTTTCTACCTATTTTTATTTATTTACTGGTTCATATCTTGCACTTACTGTTTTATGCTTTTCAAGATCTGATCACCGCTCACTACTTCTGGTGATCTGAATTTTTGACTGGGAGTTTTTACCTTGTTTTGGTTTGGAAGCTGAAAAGCAGTGATTGACTTCGCTGAATCTGTTAAAGGGAAGAAACATTGATAATTGTTTCTCTTCCTCTAACTCCTTTACTGGTGTGTAGTTTCTTTTGAATAAAAATCCTTTTCAAAATTAAAATGTTAGTTTTTGAAATAGAGATTATTTTATCTTCCTACAGTAATCTGCCTCATATCAATAATATTTTTCAAAGTCTTGAGTCATTGGTTTGATTTTCTAAACCAAGTGATTGCATTTATCATATGTTGTATGGCTTTTGTTTTGTGAATCGTACTTTCTTACTGCGGAGAGTCATCTCCTATGTCTGGAAGATAATCTCACAGCTGAGACTCTTTAATGATTATGAAAAGGAGAAAGCTTATAAAAGATGCGCAGTGCGCCAGATAATTTGCCCCTGATCACTCCTTGTTTGCCCCTGATCCCTCATCTATTTACGGGCTATGCCACTCCAGAAAAACTATAAATAGCCCCTCATTTCTCTTAAGAGGGGACAAAAGTCAAGAAGAGAAGAAGAAGAGAAGAGAAGTCTAGGAGGGAACAGCTCCTCCTCGGCCACCGCCGGAACACCGCCGGAACTTCGCCGGAACTCCGCCGGAACACCACCGGAGCATCACCAGAGCACCACCAGGCGCCCGAGGGACACCGGAGCTCTGCCCGACTCCGGAGCAACGTCGAAATTCTGCCCGACGCCGGTATTCTACCCGACACCCGAGTGACGCTGGAATTCTGCCGGATTCCCGAGTGACATCGAAACTCTGCTTAACTGATACTCATTGTAATCTGATCGTCCTTAATTGAACAGACGAATCTGCCTCGTGTATTTCATACAACACTAGTGAAACTCTTTCAACTGGGCGTGGCCCCGTGGTTTTTTCCCTTTCCAGGATTTTCCACATAAAAATCCTGGTGTTTCTTTCATTCTTCTGTTTGTGTGTTGGATATACGTACAACGCTGAGACGGAAAATTAAACTCTATCGCCGTGTATATTTGAGTCCGCAACAGTTTGGCATCGTCTGTGGGAAACACTATCCCACACTCCTAAATATTATTTTCATGGCCAATAGGCGTAGCAATCGCCTCATAGGAGCCTCCCACTCCTACTCTCCTCAATCCAGAAACCAGTCTATAAATCATGGACATCAAGTTTCTGCCTCCTTTTTTTCCTGGGGGGGCAACACATTGCTAGAGAAGGAACCTCAGGGCCTTCTTTGGAGGAGCGAATCCAAAAAATGGAAGAATCTTAGAACGAGATCCTACAACTCCTGCGAGAGACTCGACAACCGGCACTAGCACCACAGGAACTAGCACCACAGGAGGAGGTTCTTCTCCCTCGAGATCCACCACGGGTAGAAGCTGTTCAACTCGAACATCTTCAAGCAGAAATTCATCTTCCTTCGCCAAGGAGACATCTGCAGTCACATCAAGATAATGAACTGGCTGATACATCAAGTTCTACCCATCCTTCGCACACAGGTCGGCAACCTCGTATTCCTTTAGACCCCCCCGAAGAGTTAGCCCGACCACACATTGCTGAGCTCCCTCGCAATGCCCTTCGCCATGAACTGCGATGATTGGTCTGAGAAGAGTTCCCTACAGGAGGCATAAAGCAACCCCTATGTCAGTGGGACTTGCAGGAGTCGTCACCCTTGACAAAAGCTATTCTTCAACACGCTATTCCGACAGGATTTAAACTACCAAGCATCGATTCCTACGACGGGACATCCGACCCGTACGAGCACATCGATCATTACAGAACTATCATGCATATCCAGCGAGCATCTGATGCACTCCTATGCCAAGTTTTTCCTGCTACCCTTAAAGGACAAGCTTGAACGTGATTCTATTCACTTCCAGCCGGAACGATCCCTACATTCGTCAAATTGGCCAAAGTGTTCGTCGAACAATTCGTTGCCAATCGAAGAATTATTAAGGATTCTTCTCACCTTTTCGGGATCCGTCAAAAAGAAGGAGAATCGTTAAAGGAGTATTTTCAGCGATTTTCCATCGAGGCTCGACAAATTCCAGGAGTGGATTCTAAATTACTGAGAGAGGTCTTTCGTGGCGGCCTCCATCCTGGCCCTTTCTATTCGGCACTCATGCGAGGCACAATTCATTCATATGCTGACCTGATCCATCGTGTAGAAGCTCAAATCTCCGCTGATGAAGCCATTAATGCTCATAAAAAGTAATTTGAGCAAACAACTAGAAAGCGTAAGAACGCCCCTATAATAGAGGACTCATTTTCACAACGAAAGAAAAATTCATCTCCTAGACCCCCAGTACCACAACGTGAGTTCCGACATGAAAAAGAGTATACGCCTCTCAATGCAACTCGAACCAACATACTAATGGCCATTCGAGATAAAGAAAATATCAAGTGGCCTAATTCTTTGAAGTCGAATGTTGGAAACCAGGAGCAATATTGTTATTTCCACCGTAGTCGTGGACACACTACCGAAGCCTGCAAGCAACTCAAGGATGAGATCGAGAGGTTGATCTGACAAGGATATCTCCGACAATTCATCCAAAATTCACCTGCTCGAGATGAAGCTGGTCCAACTGGGGGGTAAAATCAACAACAACAAAGACAACAGTTGAATAATATTCAAATGGTTGGCGAGATTGAATGACCACGCACTTTGTGTAGTTGTATTAGTAATACTACTTGTCATGTGTCATCGTGTATCTCTTCTATGATAAGTACGATGTCACTCTAATGTCCTTAGTATTTCTACCAAGTCAAATGATGTGGTTGTCCCTATATGTATCTCTTATATTATACAAGAGAACTATTGTATTGTCTTATAGTAATATAATGTGTTATTCGTCTAGTTTTAATATTATCTCCTTCTCTTAAAAAAGAAGAAGAATAAAAAATAATAATAAAAAACTACTGGCAAATATAGTCTCTTTATCCATGATCTGAGAAATACGCAGTCTTTATTGCATCTCAATCATTAGAAGATCGATCCCAGGGGGATTCGATCCGACCTCTTCCATACAGGTTAACGACGTCGAGCAAAGGCTCCGACATACAACCTCAGATAGGTCTCACATCCTTGGTGGATTCTCTCGACCTCTTCCATATAGGTTAACGTCATCGAGTAGGGCTCTGACATACAACCTCGGATAGGTCTCACATCCTTGGTGGATTCCCTCGACCTCTTCCATACAGGTTAAAGTCGTCGAGCAAAGGCTACGACATATAACCTCGGATAGGTCTCACATCCTTGGTGGATTCTCTCGACCTCTTCCATATAGGTTAACGTCATCGAGCAGGGCTCTGACATACAACCTCGGATAGGTCTCACATCCTTGGTGGATTCTCTCGACCTCTTCCATATAGGTTAAAGTCATCGAGCAGGGCTCTGACATACAACCTCCGATAGGTCTCACATCCTTGGTGGATTCCCTCGACCTCTTTCATACAGGTTAAAGTCGTCGAGCAAAGGCTACGACATATAACCTCGGATAGGTCTCACATCCTTGGTGGATTCTCTCGACCTCTTTCATATAGGTTAACGTCATCGAGCAGGGCTCTGACATACAACCTCGGATAGGTCTCACATCCTTGGTGGATTCTCTCGACCTCTTCCATATAGGTTAACGTCGTCGAGCAAAGGCTCCGACATACAACCTCGGATAGGTCTCACATCCTTAGTAGATTCTCTCGACCTCTCCCATACAGGTTAACACCATCGAGCATAGGCTCTGACATACAATCTCGGATAGGTTCAACATCTTTAGTGGATTCTCTCGACCTCTTCTATAGATGTCAACATCAACAAGCAGTGTTCTAAGTGAATAACATTCTCTCTATAAAGATTCCATGAAAGCGAGCAGTTGATAAAATCATCACTCATATTCTAGCAATGCCTCCAAAAATATGGGGGGCAATATATCAAAGCATGTCTTAAATATGCAATAACAAGTTAGCTTCCTCCAAGAGGGATATCTGATGTCGACATACTTCAGTTTGGATACATATTGCCTTAGCAAAATGGCACTTGTCATCATCAGCCCTTCGCCTGATGTTTATCGGCGGCTCTTTACTTAATATCAGCCATCATCGGCTTCTCGTTCAATTACTGATAGCAGCACCCTTGAACTCTCTCCTTCTGCTCCCCACTTGGTCGTTGACTGCTAACAGACTTCCACACGATCGTTCATCATCAAAAAACTTCCGTTAAAATAGCATCGAAATTATATTCGATGCTGAGCTTCCTCTCGTTGAAGGACTTCTGCACATCGCAGGACTTTCGTCAAAATTCTAACAGATGTTGATCTTTCTCCCGTCGTAGAATTTCTACCCGTCGTGGAACTTCTGCCCGCTGACAGATTTTCATCGGAGTTCTACCTGACGCCGTACTTCTTCTCGACGTTGGATTTTTGCGCGTCGTCGGATGTTTGTCGGGCTTCTACCCGACATCGAATTTCTACCCGTCGTGGGACTTCTTCCCGCCGACAGATTTTCGTCGGAGTTCTACCCGACGTCGTACTTCTTCCCGACGTTGGATTTCTGCGCGTCGTCGGATGTTTGTCGGGCTTCTACCCGACACCAAATTTCTACCCGTCGTAGGACTTCTTCCCGCCAACGGATTTTCGTCGAAGTTCTACCCGACGCCGTACTTCTTCTCGACGTCTGACTTCCGACCATCTTTAGACTCCCTCCGACTAACATCTCACCTCCACATGATCTCTTAAAGGAGAGAAATTCTAACTCCCATTCCGCTTCCCTTTCTAAAAAGGGGAAGCGGCTAACTTCTGCGCAAAGAGAGGGGCGTCGAGTCGAGTGGGGAATTTCACCTACTCAAAAACGGAGGAAGGCCTCAAAATGCCAGAAACTAGAGGGGAGAAGAGAGGAATACTCTAACTTCTACTCAAAGGGAGGGGCGCCGAGTCAAGTAGGGAAAGTCACCTACTCAAAAACGGCGGAAGGCCTCAAAATGCCAGAAACTAGAGGGGAGAAGAGAGGAATACTCTAACTTCTGCGCAAATGGAGGGGCCCCGAGTCAAGTAGGGAAAGTCACCTATTCAAAAACGGCGGAAGGCCTCAAAATGCCAAAAGCCAGAGGGAGAAAGGAAGAAGGGGCGAGTTTCTCCTATGCCCTGGGGGGTCTACTTATAGTATTTTTGAGGGGGGGGAGGATTCCAAAATTTTATTAAATTCCCTGAATTTTTTCAAATTTTTCAAACTTTTTTGGAATTTTTCGAAATTTTTTGGGCCCCGCCACATTAAAAAAAAAATTTTTAATTAAAACCGGCCGGTGGTTTCCTAACCGCCGGCCAAACGGCGCGGCCGAATGTCGCGGCCAGCCGCGGACGGGCCCAGGCGCGGGCCAGGCGAGCCCAATCGCGGGCCAGGCGGGCCTCGGACGGGCCCAGGCGCAAGCCACGAGCGGCCCCGACGTGGGCCAGGAGGGCCAGGCGCGGTTCCGCGCGCCGCCGCCGGTGGCGGCTGCCGGCGGCAAGCCGGCCGGCTGGTTTGGCTGCCTACGGGTTCCCGGGTTCCGATTTTTGGGCCGGGCGGCCCAAATTAGACGTTTTTGGGGTCTTCGGACACGTTTTTCGACGTTCCGAACTCAATTTTGACACTTACGGAGCTCAACGAGGCCCCTACAATCAAGTTTGAGGAAAATTTTATCTTTTTGAACGTAATTTTTTGCGATTCGGCCAATGTAAAATACAGGAACAAGTATTTTCGGACTCGTGGAGCTTCGACGTCCAAAAATATGGGGACAACTGATATATCACCAAAAAATTATCTTGATCAGGCACGAATCTCGAGGAAAAACTCAAGTTAGAAACTTTAAAAATTAATTCGGAGACCATTTAAACTCTGATTTCAGCAAGCTTATAGTCGAATTGAGCGTCTCGGAAATACGAATCCAACGACACCAAATTCGACTCAATCCGAGTCCAAATGAGTCCAAATCAAGTACCCGAAGCGCTGTTGGAAGCATCGAACAGCAATTTGAGTTACCAAACGGTCTCCGATTTTGACAAGCTTATAGTCGAATCGAGCGGCTCGACGAGACGAATCCAACGAGCCTAAGATCGCAGAATTCTGATACCATTAAGACCTTAAAATGCTAAATAAACGGTTCATGATCAAGGGATTCAATATCAGCCGTTCATCCGGATCACTCCTTGTTTGCCCCTGATCCCTCATCTATTTACGGGCTATGCCACTCCAGAAAAACTATAAATAGCCCCTCATTTCTCTTAAGAGGGGACAAAAGCCAAGAAGAGAAGAAGAAGAGAAGAGAAGTCTAGGAGGGAACAGCTCCTCCTCGGCCACCGCCGGAACACCACCGGAGCATCACCAGAGCACCACCAGGCGCCCGAGGGACGCCGGAGCTCTGCCCGACGCCGGAGCAACGTCGGAATTCTGCTCGATGCCGGTATTCTACCCGACACCCGAGTGACGCCGGAATTTTGCTGGATTCCCGAGTGACATCGGAACTCTGTTTAACTGATACTCATTGTAATCTGATCGTCCTTAATTGAACGGACGAATCTGCCTCGTGTATTTCATACAATACTAGTGAAACTCTTTCAACTGGGCGTGGCCCCGTGATTTTTTCCCTTTCCAGGGTTTCCACGTAAAAATCCTGGTGTTTCTTTCATTCTTCTGTTTGTGTGCTAGATATACGTACAACGCTGAGACGAAAAATTAAACTCTATCGCCGCGTATATTTGAGTCCGCAACAATTTCAAATGTAAATGTTTTTAAAATTTTTATGTTTGGTTGGAATGCAAACTGGAACAAAATAAATATAGTATAAATCATTTTAATTTATTTTTGAAGTAAATCAAACTCACTCGGTTTTGAGCGAGAATCATTTACACTACAAACAAGCTCGCTTAACTGCCATCGATCGCCGCCACCCACTGTCGGCCGTCGACCACCACTACCATAGCCACCGGCCGCCACCACCGCCTTCAGCCGACACAGCCACCCTCCGCCGGCCACCACCACCGTCACCTCCTCTATCGGCCGCCATCATTTTTTAACTCTACCACTATATTTATTACTTCAAAGCAAACAAAAAAATATTTACTTGCATTTATTTTACATCCATTTAAACAACTTCAAACTATTCATTTTACACTGCATTCTTTTTACACTATATTTTTTTTATACTGCATTATTTTTTTAGCTAACCAATGAGCCCTTTAGTTTTTCATGACAATAAAATTAAATGCTAATGAACAGTTACAAAAAATAATAAAAATATTTTTATATAATATAATAATATTCAACTCAAACTCAACTCATTTTTATATCTTGCACAACATATTTGAAAAAGATGGAAGACGTAGACAAAATTTTGTACATCTTTACATAAGCTAATTATAACAGTATTTTTTTTATGATGAGGATCAGTCTGTTGCCACGTCTGACTTCGACAAACGTGTTTGGCGGTCCGTAAACCCCGGCTGACCTACGAGAGATTATTCTGTCCGGAATCCGAACGCGTTCGGAGGCGAATCTGGGAGCGCCACATCATCGGATGCACTGGGCCACGGTGATGTGGCAAGCCTGAATTTGCCTTCGAACGCATTCGGATTCCGGACAGAATAATTTTCCCTGACCTACGGGCCACCCATGCCACTGTACCCGCAGCCGGACAACAGTAATTTTCACTAAGTTATAATAAGGGAAGGGGAAATAGAACACAACCCGAAGTTAATTAATGAGAGCAAAACTTCGATATCCATATGAACTAATGGCCGAAGGACTCGCTGATAATTCCACCCATATCCTAAAGCCAGGAGCACCTAAACAACTATACCGGCAATCGCCGCCGGCAGATTCTCTTGGCGGCAGAAGAAGAGCTCCTCAAGCTTTCTCGACCTACACCTTCTCTTCCACAAGCTTAATGCCGGCGTCTCTATCTTCCTCTCCCTTTTTCCCACCACTGCCACTGGCAAAGGTGGGTCCATCTCCTTCACCGCCACCGGCAACGGATGTTCAATCTCTTCCACAGACACCACCCTCCTTCCCATCAGCGCCGGCCTCGTAGTCCTCATGCGCTTTCTGCTGTTCATAGGAGGAACTAAGAAAGCGACTGATGCCATGAGAAAGTAAAAGCGACGGCTGCAGGAACGCGTTCGCGGTGGAAGCGGTGGAGGTGGTGCTGCTTCGGCCTTTTCGGCCGCCTTGCACGGGCTAACTATGCCCATGCAGCCGACTTTTGGGGAGGAGGGATCGTCCCGTGTGCGGCGGCGGCGGTGGCGGGGGTGGCGGGAGGAGAAAGGTTTGATGCATAGCGAAGTACTGAAGGTCATGGCTGGAAGAAGAGGGCTGAGGTGGAGGAAGAAGAAGAAGGTGAGTGGGTATTTATTGGAGAGTGAAGAGATATGGGGCTTTGATTAAGTCTATGACGGAGAGTGGAGGATGCGTAATATGACTGGTTCTAATTAGACAAGCTAGTTTGTTTGAATAAAAATTTAAAAAAAAAATAACGTACATGATGTCTCTTAGGAGAACTTTGACTTTAATATCCCGTTATATATAAATAATTGATAAAAAAACATTATGTTTTTTTTTTGGAGGAAATTTACATTAAAGGTATTTTTGGATAAAATTATTCTTGAAATAATAATATAAGCCATAGTCTTGATGATTTTGCGAAAGCTCTTTTCTTCCGAGTGTTAATTCTCATCTTCTAAGCAACTTCTCTTTGCCTTCCCATTAATTAGTGTTAATATTCTTTTTTACCATAGAAAGTTGCTTGAAAGCTTCATAATAAGTTTCTTTGAACTAATAGAGGTTAATTAGCATTTTGAACTTCGGTTCAAACAAATTTTGATGTCTAATGAGTTTGAACTAAATTTGTTCATGACAAATTTCAATAAGCATTCAACAAATAAAAAAGAGTAATTTGATCTGATACAAACTTTAGGGAATATCTCCTCAAGAAATCAAATAGCAGATATATTTATCCAATTTCAATTATTATTGTTGTGGGCTAGAATATACGCGGCGATAGAGTTAGAATTTTTACATCTTAGCGTTGCACGAATATCCAGCTCACACAAAGAGAACACAAGATTTTTACGTGGAAAACTCTGGAAAAGGGAAAAATCACGGGGCCTGGCCCAGTTGAAATGATTCCACTAGAACTTGAGTAAGTTTCAGTGGGTTGACTCGCCTCCAAAGGCGATCAGATTAAAAGTATCAACCGTAGGGTTGAAGTCGGGGGTATGTGAAAGTCCGATGTTACACTGGCAGAACTTCGGGGTCACTCGGTGACCTGGCAGAATTCTGGGCCCTAGGTAGTGGTCTGGTAGAACTCCGTACTTTAGGTGGTTGTCCGGTAGAGCTAAGGACGTTATGTGGCGGTCCGGCGGAAGTCCGGGCCTCAGATGGTGGTCCGGCAGAAGTCTGGGCCTGAGGTGGTGGTCCGATGGAAGTCTGGGCCTCAGGTGGTGGTCTGGTGGAAGTCAGGGCCTCAGGTGGTGGTCTGGTAGAGCTAAGGACTTCAGGTGGTGGTCCGACAGAGCTCAGGGCGTCAGTCGGTGGTCCGGCGTAGCTGAGGATGTCAGGTGGTGGTCCGGTGGAGCTCAGGGTGTCAGGCGGTGGTCCGACAGAGTTGAGGACATCATATGGTGGTCCGGGGAAGCTCAGGGCGTCAAGCAGTGATCTGGCGGAGTTGAGGACGTCAAGTGGTGGTCCGGCGGAGCTCAGGGTGTCAGGCGGTGGTCGACAGAGCTGAGGACGTCATGTGGTGGTCCAGCTGAGCAGAGGGGGTCAGGCGGTGGTCCAGCAGAGTTGAGGACGTCAGGTGGTGATCCGGCAGAGCTCAGGGCGTCAAGCAGTGGTCCGGCGGAGTTGAGAACGTCAGGTGGTGGTCCGGCGTAGCTCAGGCGTCAGGCGGTGGTCGACGGGACTCAGGGTGTCAGGCGGTGGTCCGGCGAAACTCCGGACGATGGTCGAGGAGGCGAGAAGGGGAGGAGGCAAGAGCGATATTTGATCTCTCTCTTTTCTCCTTAGGCTTAGGGGTCCCCCTTCATGAGAAAGCAGGGGTCTATTTATAGGTGTTTGGGAGTTGCATGGCTCGTAAAATAGGTGGAAGATTAAAGGTAAATGGGGAGTGGTTTGTGTGGACGGCTGATGTTGAATCTCTTGATCATGGACTGCTTGATGGACATTTGAAGGTCTTAGTGATGTTAGAATTCAGTGATCTTGGGCTCTTTGGATTCGTCTCGTCGAGCCGCTCGATTTGACTATAAACACGTCATGTTTGGAAACCAATTGGTATTTCAATTTGTGGTTTGAACCTTCCAATGGTGCTTCGGGCCTTTGATTTGGATCCATTTGGGCTCGGATTGAGTCGAATTTGGTTTCGTTGGGTTCGTATTTCGGAGAAGTTCAGTTTGACTGTAAGCTTGCTGAAATTGGAGATCGGATGGTCCCAATTTGATTTTAGGAAGTTTCCTACTTGATTTTTCCTTGAGATTCGTGCCCGATCAGGATAATTTTTTGATGATCTATCAATTATGATGCTAAATTTTAACTTGACGCACTGATTAAATGCAAATAATTAAAAAGAGCTTAGTTAAAATTTAAATTAAAAAAGAGAAAAAATGGGTGGAAAAAAGATTTTATGTGAAAATTCAAAATAATTTTGCATTTCACATATTTTACTTAATTTAAACTTAGCCTGCATATAGTTTAATTCAAATTAAAAAATAAAAAAATTGGAGAAACTTTGATTTAATTGCAGAGTTAATTATCCATAAATTTAAAAAAATTGAATGAACAGACTAATATAAGATATCTAATTGATACAAATTCTCATGAAAATTAGAGCAAAACTTAGATAAATAATAATTACCCATAGAATAAAAACGTACACGCTAAGCTAGGCTGCTTTAATTTTAAATAGAATGTTTGGCTTGCATCGACTCAGAAACGAAAGTAGATTTTTTTAAGGTCAAAAAATACAAATTAATTATATGATTTAACATATCGTATAATATAAGCCGTAGATTTACCAGATGATAAGTGAAATTAAATATATATTTATAATACTAGAAATTATCTTATTTATATATTTAATATCTAAAATTTTAATTTATTAGACTAGGTTTTGTTTGGGACGGCTTTTTTCCTGCTTCTTAAAACAATATTTTAGAATAAAAATTAAAATTTTTTACTAAAAAACTGCTTTAAGAAGCAGTAAAGAAGTCTTTCCAAACGTAGCCTTAGGACAACTTTTTTATTGCTTTCTAAAACAGCTTTTTGGTACCAAAATTTATTGAAATAGAAATTTTTATACTAAAAAGTTGTTTTAGAAAACAGTAAGAAAATTGTCTCAAACAAAATCTAACTCTTCGTTAATTTCCGTCTGACACATCCGCTTGCTCCAACTGAAAATCTCGAAACCCTCAATGAAGTAGAGCTGCGAAAGTTGTGATGTGTTCCCATCGAGTAGAAATATCGATGGGATTGTCGAAGCGTGAATCACTATTGACGATGAAGAAAATCAGAGAGAAAGTTGCAACTTGATCTTATACAAGATCAAGACGTGTGATAAGTAGGGGTGTCAATTTCGGGTCACGGGTCGGGTTCGGGTCGAACCCGAAACTGACCCGGCACTATTCGGGTCAACCCGAACCCGACCCGTTTATGCAAACGGGTCGGTTTTCATGACCCGAACCCGACCCGCTTCGGGTCCGGGTCAACACGACCCGACCCGAATGACCCGGTTCCAACAAAAAAACTGCTATTTTTCGGGTCAGGAACGGGTCAATCTCCACTTTTCGGGTCAAAATCGGGTCAGAAACGGGTCAATCTCGGGTTGCCGGGTCAAAAATGGGTTTTCGGGTCAAAAACGGGTCATTTTCGGGTCAATTTCGGGTCAACGGGTCAACCCGAACCCGACCCGATTTTTGAAACGGGTCGAATTGTTGAACCCGAACCCGACCCGTTTCGGGTTCGGGTCAACCCCAACCCGAAATTTTCGGGTCGGGTTTTCGGGTCGGGTCGAATATTGACACCCCTAGTGATAAGTAGTTAACGTCGAGCCGGCCTAACTCATTTTGATAAGTAGTTAACGAAGAGGCCCAAAGAAAAGTATAATTTTTTTTTATATTATTTAGACAATTGAGTGCTATGGAGTAACTAAAATACTTTAGATATTAAATATATAAATATAATGATTTTAAATATTATCCATTTAAATTTTCCTAAAAGAAAATCAAGTTATGTGAAGAAATTGAAAATAAAAAGTAATAAGCTGAGTCCAAATAGAAGAAATAAGATTAAAATTCGTGCCTACACTGAAATGGAATTTAATTATATCTTATTTACTCTTTGCTTGCATTTATTCATAGTTTGTATTGATTTTTTCAACTCTTTCAGTCTCTAAATATTAAATTTTTTAAAAAAAAGTCGTACAAAGAGTAAATCGAAACAAACTTCCCTGAGGAAGAAAATATGAAGATTGCACGGTGCTACAGTGAAATATACGATGTACGCTGCTGAAAATCAACAATAAACTGCTTATCGGAAGCGCTTTTTTCGGTAGCTTATTCGATGGTGCCAAAAGTTCGTGCTTTTACCTGTTCATTAATAGTAAAATACACTAATTTTTTTGGCATCTATAAGCATTTCCAAACACAGCACATGTGTACTTTTAAAATAACTTTTTTACTACTGTTGCGTCCTGGAATATTCGCGACGGTAGAGAGTGACATAATTTAGCGTCCTAGCTTTGTACAAAAATCCAGCACACAAACAGATAAATAAGTAGTGGTGCAGAGCTCATAAAAGACACCATAATTTTTACGTGGAAACTCCAGAAAAGGAGAAAAACTACGGGGCCTGGCCCAGTTTGAATGAATCTATTAATATTCATAATTGATTACAAATGAGGCCCTTCCTTAAGAGGAAGGTCTTGCCTCGATGTAGTAAATATACAGAGTACATTACATGCTGGGAGTTGGAAGAATCAGTGCTGATATGTTCGTTTGAGTGGCAGGACCATAGTCGGTGGACGATAGAGGTCAGAAAGATCGTAGTTGGAAATGGTGGTTGGAAGAATCGTAGTCGGCGGGCGACGAATGTCGGGAGGACTATAGTTGGGCGACGATGGTTAGAAGGACCATAATCGGTGGGCGACAGAGGTCGGGAGGACCATAGTCCGTGGGCGACAGAGGTCGGGAAGACCGTAGTCGGCGGATGACAAAGGTCAGGAGGACCGTATTTAGGCGACGGTGGTCAGAAAGACCATATTCAGTTATGGTAGTTGGAAGAACCGTAATCGGCCGGCGATGAAGGTCAGGAGGATTGTAATTAGCGACGGTGGTCAGAATGACTATAGTTGACAATGGTCGATGAAAGGACCGTTAAGATGATGATCGGAAGGACCGTAGTTGGCGATGCCGGTCAGAAGGATTGTAGTCGGTGGGTGACGGAGGTCGGAAAGACCTTAGTTGGGCGACGGAGGTCGGGAAGGCCATAGTCGTGGGCGACGATGGTCGGAATGATCATAATCAGCGACGGTGGTCGGAAAGACCGTACTCGGCGACATTGGTCAGAAAAACTGTAGTCGACGACGGTGGTCGGAAGGACCGTAGTCGGTAGGTGATAGAGGTCGAGAGGACCGTAGTCGGTGGATGACGGAGGTCGGAAAGTCTATAGTCAACGATGGTGGTTGGAAGGACCGTAGTCAATGGGTGATAGAGGTCGGGAGGACCGTAGTCGGTGATGGAGGTCGGAAAGACCGTAATCGGTGATGGTGGTCAGAAAGACTGTAGTCGACGACGGTGGTCGGAAGGACCCTAGTCGGCGACGGTGGTTGGAAGAACCGTAGTCAACAGGCGACAGAGGTCAGGAGGACCATAGTTCGGCGATAGTGGTCGGAAGGACCGTAGTCAGCAGGCGATGGAGGTCCGGAAGACCATAGTTGAGCAACGATTGGATGACAGTAGTCGGCGGGCAACGGAGGTCGGGAGGACCGTAGTTGGGCAACGGTGGTCGGAAGGATCGTAGTCAGCATGCGACAGAGGTGAGGAGGATCGTAGGACCGTAGTCGGTGGGTGACGGAGGTCGGGAGGACCATAGTTCGGCGATAGTGGTCGGAAGGATCGTAGTCAGCAGGCGACGGATGTCGGGAGGACCATAGTTGGGCGACGATGGTCGGAAGGACCGTAGTCGGCGGGCGACAGAGGTCGAGAGGACTGTAGTTCGACGATAGTGGTCAGAAGGATCGTAGTCGAAGTCCGGCGATGATCGGGAAGAACTCTGGCGGTGGTCGACGAACAGGCGAAAGTCCGGCGGTGGTCGGCTGGAACTCCGGCGGTGGTCA
This sequence comes from Dendrobium chrysotoxum, assembly GCA_019925795.1. Lineage (NCBI taxonomy): Eukaryota > Viridiplantae > Streptophyta > Magnoliopsida > Asparagales > Orchidaceae > Dendrobium > Dendrobium chrysotoxum. The sequence continues at coordinate 13,410,895 of CM034306.1, forward strand.
GAAGGAACTCCGGCGGTGGTCGGCGAACAGGCGAAAGTCCGGCGGTGGTCGGCGGCGAGGAAGCTCCCAAGTTCTTCCCTTCTCCTTCTCCTTTCTTCTCCCTTTCTCCTCCTCCCCTATCATGAGAAGAGGGGGGCTATTTATAGTTTTTTTAGAGTGGCATGACTTGTAAATATGTGGAGAATCAAGGTCAAAATGTGAGTGATTTGAATGGACGGCCGACATTGATCCCCTTGATCGTGAATCGTTTGATGGCCATTTTAATGCCTTAATGATATCAGAATTTATTGATCTTGGACTCGCTGGATTCGTCTCATCGAGCCGCTCGATTCGACTATAAGCATGTCACGTTTGGAAGCCGTTTGGTAATTCAAATTATGGTTTGAACCTTCCAAATGCGCTTTGGGTCTTTGATTTGGACTCATTTGGGCTCGGATTGAGTCGAATTTGGTGTTGTTGGGTTCATCTTTTTGAGATGTTCAGTTCAACTGTAAGTTTGCTGAAATCGGAATTCAGATGGTCTTCGATTTAGTTTCTAAAGCTTCCAACTTGATTTTGCCTCAAGATTCGTGCTCGATCAAGATAATTTTTTAGTGACATATCAACTACTATGTTATTTAAGATCGTAATCATAATTATTGTCTGGCCGCTATTATTTATTACTTTAAAAAAATCTTATATTAAAAACTTAATTCTTATAACAACTTTAAAAAAATTACTTTCTCTATATCAATTTTATAAAGCACTAAAAAGCTGTCTCAAACAAAACCTATATTTAACTGGAGAAATATTTGACCCGAAATCGGTGGTACATGGCAACAAAGACAGTAGAAGATCAGGCCAAACCAACCAACTAATTGAAAATAACAATTGACTACCAAGTTCCCGGAAAGAAGACTCATTCAAACCTACTACAGTTGGAGCAGTTGCTTCTTTTAGAACTAGTTTTTTTATAGCAAATTAGAAAGCTTTCAACATCATTGGCAGTTTAGATCACCTACATTTGCATACAAGTGAGGTTATTCCATGAGAAGTTATTGGAGAAGAGAGGAGAAGAGAAGGGAAAGTAAGAATATTCATATTATTTAACTGCAACTATTACACGTTGGTTTTCTAAAATAATGACAAAGGAATTAACAAAGTATAAAGGTAATATAGTGACCGGTTTGGTGGGGATAAAGGTAACTGGAAATAGGACTAGTTGGTTAATGGCTTTAATATTGCCCCTTAAGATGATTGATGAAGCCATTGATAGCTTGATCTCGAACAAAGTAGCAATCAATTTCGATGTGCTTGATTCGATCATAAATAGTTCATGGGATTGTTGGCGATGGGAATGGAGAACGAAGATCGCAATAATTGATTAAGCTAGATTTGTTGCTTACCGTGTTAGCCAAGGAGCAATACTCAGCTTCCATTAAAGATCTTGAAATTGTAGTTTGCTTCTTCTCCTTGTAGGAAATGAATGAGTCTCCTAAAAAAATGCAGGAGCTGGTGACAGACATTCTCGTGTGTAGACACAAGCCCCAGTTTGCATCGAAAAAGACTTTTAGTTGTAAAGAAGACGAATTTGAGAAAAAATTTATCTTATTCTGATCATTGATACCAAGAAACATCAGGTAAAAGTTCACCATTTAAAGCATTCAGGTGATAGTTGAGCTCCATCGAAACCATGGCTGGTTTGTTAGCAAGGACACCTGTGTCTTCCAATAATTGCCGGGTGTAATGCCACTAAGAAAGTATTAGCCCGATGCTTGAGCGTGCAATTTCAAGGTCTAGAAAATACTTCAACTAGGGGTGTCAATATTTGACATAACCAAAAAATTAGATTCAAACCCGACCCGAAAATTTCAGGTTAGGGTCAACCTGTTTAGCAAACTGGTCGTGTTCGGGTTGGAGGATTCAACCCGTTTGAAAAATTATGTCGGGTTCGGGTCAACCCGCTAACTCAAAGTTGACCCGAATTTAACACGTCCTCCCATGACTGGCTAATCCGCTAACCTGGACTTCGTCAGTCGTGACTCGCCCACTTATCCCGCACAGGTTCACAGTGCCGTCGAGTGTGAACTCAGCAAGTCCATGCCGCTGATGCCGTCGAGTGTGAACTCAGCAAGGTTGGCACCATGGCAGGCGGGGAGGCACCGTCGCCTGAGTAGTCGATCGATCTTGCTGGAGCCGGAGCTGCAGTCGCCTATAGCGCAGGAGAAGAGGTCGGTGTTGGCGTCGGTGGAACAATGAGTGTGGGCCTAGAGCCGACCAGACTAGGAGGTGGGGACTTGAAGAGGAAGTGACTCTCTGCTTGAAGAGAAAAGCCAGGGGTGTCAAGTGGAGCAGTGCCGATGCCAGATAGAACCCCCAACCGCACAGTGCGAATGTGCGCTTGCGTCATCCCACCGTTTCGGGTTGCAGGTGTTTCATGTTGACCCGAACCCAAACTATCGGGTTCGAGTTCAGATTCCCGACCCATTTCTATAGTCAGGTCGGGTTCGAATCGGGTCAACTAAGAGCAGGTCAAGTTCAGGTTGGACCCGAACCTGACCCAATGACCTGTTTTGACGCACCTAACTTCAACATATACAAATCCACTATTTTAAAATGAGTGCTTAGTAAAGACTTAAGAGAGTAAATGAATGGTCCTCTGATGAAAATATTGTTAATATATACAATTAATGCCACGAAAGTTGATGTAAAGCCAAAATGAAGAAGTGAAAAATAGTGTTGGAGACCACTGTCAAGACGATTGTTTCAGTCCATAAATGAATTGATGTAATTTGCACTCCAAACTATCACTAGTTGTCATATCTCGTCCTTACCAATAAATTTATGTAAACTTCTTCTACCAAGTCATCATAAGAAGGTATTTGTCACATCAAGCTGCTTATGAATTCAATTGTGACTTGCGACTAGCACTAAAAGCACGTTGTATGTAATCATTTTTACAACCTCTGGGAAAGTTTTATGAAATTGAGTCCTTTGTTGGCTTTATTCCATGGCCACTAAATTGGACATATGTTTATTAATAGAGCCATCAAGATTGATTTTATGATCCATTTACAACTGATGGTATGATTTCCCATTGGTAATGAAACTGTTGGGGATGAGGGAGTCAAATACCATGATGAAACAAACAAGAAAGTAAAAGCAACAGAATGTAAAGGACACTAGAATTTAATGTGAAAAAATCCAAAATAGGAAAAAAAACCCACAGAGCCACACTATGCACCATTCTCTATATCTTACACTACAGGAAATACAAGAGAAAGCAAGTTATAACCACCATTGCACGCAACCCTTGAGAAAAAAGAGAAATAAAACTGTCCAGTCCGTCTCGCAACGCCAGTTTGAGGTACTGCGCCGCTCTAGCCTCTGTATGATGATGCTATGGCGCTCAAACTTGTAGCACTGTGACGTCGAATACAGAGCGTTGTGACGCTCTGCTCTCTATCAATCAACGTTGGGCCGCTCAGAAACAAAGCGTCGGGGTGCTTGGGTACACAACACCAGCGTTATCTATCGATCAGCGCTCTGCTTTCTATCAAGCTTTCTATCTTACACATCTTTGTCAATTGCTTACAAATCATTAATTTTAAGCTTTGTTTTCCTCAAATTGAGCAATGATACTATCATCAAGCATTTATTCTTCCGGAATGGAGAACAGCTGTGGATGGTGAACTCACTAATGTTGAAATTAATAATATATCTTTCGTAGTTTCTGTTATGCACGGAATCTGATTGTATTGATCAATCGGGTTATTCTATTATCTCAGACCTCAAATTTCTCGTGCTCGCTTGGGGTGCAGGGGGTTTACCCCCTGACTGCACCCGACTTTTTTCTTTCTCGTATTTTTTAGACATATTATATCTCAAATGAGTCCTAAGACTATACAATCACTTATTTGAAGGGTGTCCAAATATGTTATGCCAAGTGCTAATAGAAACAATATTTGAATACAATTCAGATTGTTGACTACTGGGATTAAAAATGCATAAGTCTCACATTTGGCCACCCTTGCAAATCATCATCATTCCTCTGATTTCCTAAATAGTGAAATGATCACTGAAGAACATTTTTATAAGCAACATAGTTGTTACAAGGTCACTTACAGAGAGCAGGCTAAATCAAAATTCTAGTAAAAATAAAATATTATGTAGTATTATATCATAAACTAGTTTAATAATTTCAAAATAATTGACTGAATAAAAGTTTGATTTGGTAAGGTGACAATAGAATTATTTATTAGATTCAATTATATAGATTCACTGGCATTAGAACATATATGAAGAGATGCCCTCAAGTTCATAACCTAGTGCATGGCTAGAGTTGGGAACGAGATGGGTTAGACAACAAAATATATGATGAGAATAGAAGTTATGGAGGATGCAAATGATATATGGCCCTCCTGATGGCAATAATAACTAATGAGGTGAATATGGATTGATGTTAGTTAAGGGAGGGTGACTTTCCAAAGTTGGCTGAAAGCCAACCTAGGAAAAATAATTATTTTTATGGAATTGGAGGAGCTCGACCAAGTTGGGAGTAGTGCATAACACAGGTCAATCAAGTATTGATATGTGGTGGAAGGGATAATCAAGTGAACATAGATATATATGAGTGAGGTTATGGAGGTGATGGACATGGAGATAAGTCTCATATGTGGAAGGTGAAACTAAGAAGGATAAGACTAGGGGCTCACGTACGTGATAGTGAAATTTTTTCCTTATGTTTTATAATTTTTCTTATGGAGATGGAAATGGAAGATGGAGGAGTACTAAGATTGAATGGAGTGGAAGATGGAGTGTGGGGTGTAGTCACAAAAAACTCTCAAGCCACCAATATCATCGAAACTAGCAGCTTCCATGGATGTCAACCTACCACCTTGTGGTGGAAGGACATCCAGCATAAATCGTGGAAGAAGGATTTGTATACATATTAAGGAACTTAATTATAAAATTTATCACCATGAAAATAATATTGTGATGACATGGAAACCATCAGGCCTCCATGTGTTCATCCATCATAAAGTAGAGGGGAGAAGAACTTGATTTTGGATAAAAATACAATCAAATTAAGCACTTTCTTTCATTCATTTCAATCTACTTTTTCCATATATGGATGTTCAAAATTGCAAGGAAATAGAACATTAAACTTAAAATAAATATATGTTCCAATGTTAAGATTTGGTGCGGCAAATTTGAAGTGGTGGACAAAATCTTGCTTGAAGTTGTGACTTGATTTATGGAGGAAGTGAGGGGAGGCTAGCAATTGGAGATTTTCTTGCACTAGAATCATACTCTCTTTGGGCATGGGCATACCTTGCATATGACTAGGAGTGTAACCAAGTCAAGCCGACTCGTGAGCCAGCTCAGGCTTGACGAGTCGAGCTTATGGAGCTCGCGAGTCGAGCCCGAACAGGATTTGGTGCTCGACGGCTTATCGAGCTCGACGTCGAACAATACACAGCTCGAATCAAGCTCGTTTACAGTGGGACGAGCTCAAGCTCACTTTCTGACTGACGAACTGAGCTCGATAGTGTCAAAACTCGACTTGATTTGACTCGTTTACACCCCTACATATGACAAGTAGGGTTGGATGCGTCTTGTATGGTACATTGCCTAGAGAGGCTTATTTGGACCTAATCACAAGGAAAAATCAACTACATGACAAATACATGAACTTTCAACCACATTTCATGCACATGGCTTGCTTGACATGTATGTGGCTGGCCTCATATAGATGATCAATCAGCTATTATTAATCACAAGTACCCTATTTAAGAAATTTTAATTTTACAACCATTAAAATAATCATCAAAATAAAAAAAATAACAAAAGATTTCATTTATTTCACTTATTATGTTGCATCATGTGTGTCATGTTCCTATTCAACCCTTTATAACAGCCCTGCATATGTGCTTGAAGTATAAGTCTTTATTATGCATCAATTGCCTTGCACTTCAAGAATTCTACATTGTATATTTAAGAATTTTATAAAAACAAGAAAAATATTAACATTATCAATTTTTTGTGCCATGATATGATAGATATGGTAGTGATTTTCTATAAGAGTATGGTAGATGACACTACTGGAAGAGTGTAATAAGGGTGGAGGTGAAATGGATTAATTTTGTACTCCTCACCAAAGTACCTTAAGAATTAATTAGAGGATAAAATGATGCTTTGTAAACTTACCAAATAATTACAAAGATGATAATCAGACCATAAGATTACTTTGTCAATGCATGTTTATAAGATTTATAAGATATTTTTTTATGTGAATAGGAAAAAAAATTGGTAATGCAGTTAAGGTTTTTTTGTAAAATATTTAGAATTGCCATATTTGCTAAGCATTACTTATCAAAATTACTGCAGGTAACATTAAAATAAATAAAATTAATAATTTCATAAAAAAAGAACTTGGTCAACCGTTAATTCATTTATCCATTATAAATGTATTTTTAAGTTATCAGATATAATTGCTAAGTTGTTATGAATAGTTTATCTGATTAGTTTAAATACAGAGGCAAAAAAATTTTAACCCTCTCCTCCACGCTGCCACCCACCCCCTCTCCACAACAACTCTAACCTCAATTACATCGCCACCTTACCTCACCCTTGCCTTTTTCTTTGTTAACTATCGCACCCTCGAAGATCCTCAATCTTCACTTTACGGGAAAATCTTGGTCACCTCAAAAAGTCCCTTTGCGAAGGACCTCCTAGTAAACTTCACATCTAACAAGGAAAGTGCCATCCATTTCTCTAAAGAGGGAATCACTCAAGGCTCCAAGGATTGGGAATTATATGTATCAAGTACTCCATTAGTAAGAGACCCTATTTTGAAGCTAGGTCTTCCCTCCATTGGTATGAGTGCTCTAAAGACATTGGCGGGCTAGGTCTTTCTCCTATTGCTTCTCTATCTCATGCTTATAGATACTCTCAATTATGGAGATTTCTTGCGAAACCCTTTAAGTAAAAGAAGCTAAACTCTTAAACATCGAGGAACCTTTTGATGTAATGTTTAAAATTTTATCAAGCAACTTTATAATTAAGCATGCTCGTCCCGAAGAAATCCTGAGATGAGTGACCTCCTATGAAGTTACGCTAACAGGACAAAACCATGAGACCCTTAGGCCAAAGCGGACAATATCTTGATAGTTAAGAGTTTTGGCTGTTACAAATGGTATTAGAGTAATATACTAACTGAAAGATGAGAACTAAGTGTCGTACAAGACAAAGTGATATGACATCCCTGTATGGGACAAAGTGCTACATGGCAGGAGTCATCACTTGAACTTGTAGGGGCCACCTCTAGAATTATATCTGCATGGTGGATGATTTTGGGATAAAGATACTGATGAGGATATCAGTTACTTAAGTAGGAGAGATTGTGAAACCCCTTAAATAAAGAAAGTTAAACTCTTAAACATCGTGACATCTTTTAGTGTAATGGTCAAAATTTCATTAAGAAATTCCTCAATTAAGCGTGCTCATCCCGAAGAAATCCTGGGATGGGTGACCTCCAGGGAAGTTACATCAACAGGACAAAACTGTGAGACCCTTATGCCAAAGCAGACAATATCTCGATAGTTAAGAGTTTGGGAAATTACATTTATGTTCTCCCATACCCTACTCATCTCCCAGAAAATTGCGAAGATTTTGCTAACTCAACATTTCAAACATATCTGCTTACTAGATAAGAACCCTTAATCTCCCCAAAAATTGCTACAAACTTCTCATTTATAATGGGGATATTAAAGTTAGGAAGCTCCGCCTTATCTCTTAGGATAAAACATACAAACCCAAAGACCTTTGTGGGTTGGGTCTTCCCTCCATTGTTGCTTTATCTCATGTTTATAAATGCTCTCAATTATGGGGATTCCTCTCCTCCCATACCTTGCTCTCTAAATGGTGGTGAAATATTTTTCACCTTGGAATAACAACTCTAGCATGGTCTGCCCATTTTAGTAAGATATTAAACAACTTGCTTTTAGTGTCAAATAAAATATACACTATCCAATGGCTATTGGCAACAAGTTTTCTTTTTTTTGAGACCCTTGGTGAAGCACTTTCTTCCCCCTCCCCCCAAACTTCCTCCTTAGCTCCCTCATCTACAAAGGCGAATGGCACTACATGAGAATTGCTTCTACTAATATATAAGATACTATATATGCTATTCCCATCTATCTTGTTGTTAGTAATAGCATTTCATGGCTTGGCAAGGAAAATCCTAGAGCAATATAATAAGGTTACTAATACTCATTTATTTGTGTCAAATATTATTCTATTAAATAATCCTCTTTTACTTGGTTGTACTTAGCCAAAGGGCTCAAAACATTCAATGTGCTTCGTGCTTATAATCTAAATATTCCTTCTATCTATGGCTTTTACATTATGGACCAAGAAATGAATAATCACCATATCTTTGAATGATTATTTACATAATTGCTTACTTTGGGTCGCTAGTTTATTGCTCCATCCCAACCTCCAGCTAGTTTTTCATCATATAAATGACTTAGAGGCTACTACTGCAATTATCAAATGCATATATTTTCCTGCTTGATCTATTTCATTTAACAAGAGAGAAACAATAGAATTTTGGCAATTTAGCTTGATACTCTACTATTATTCAACTTAAAATCAAGAGAGTAATTAAGCAAAAGTTTGCAATTGGGAAAATTTTCATGAAATTGAACATTTATTGTTGTAATATGCTCTTTAGCCTCGATGTTTCTCTGGATGGCTCTTGATTTTGTTAGTTTCTCATATTATTCTCGGAATATTTTTTTGAGCTTGAACAATAATGAATAAACATTTCCTAATATTGCATATGTTTCTTTGATATTACTTACCCTCGCCAACTTGGACAGCCTCATGGCACCCGTTAGTGTTAGTTTTCTTGTATCATGGTTCTGTCATATAGTGAAGCAATTTGCATTCTTAAGCTTCATTTGGGACGGCTTTCTTACTGTTTTTTTAAAGCAACTTTCAAGTATAAAAATTTTTAATTTAAAAAATTTTTTGTACTAAAAAGCTGCTTTAGAAAATAATAAAAAAGCTGTCACAAATAAGCCTTAGGCTTTGTTTGGAACAGCTTTTTTGTTGATTCTTAAAGCAACTTTTAGTACAAAAATTTAGAATTTTTGTACTAAAAAATTACTTTAAGAAGTAATAAAAAAATCGTCCCAAACGAAACCATAATATGATTTTTATCGATCTTGCTCCTTTAAGCTAGTTATCATTATTCAATCTTGACATGTCAAGTAATAATTTCACATCTTTTTTTGTTATGACTACCCCAACACAATTATAATTTTGTTATTGAAGTCAATGAAAATGGGCTAAGGCCCTCAACCTTTTTAAAAAGAGAGAGAGAGAGATTAAATATCGGTAACATCGTACACAAATCAAATGCATATTTGACATCATAAGAAAATTCTTAGAATGCAAAACAATTTTACACATCCCATACAACATCTTTAATACATTTAATAGCACAAATCTCAATGTAAATCGGCTGACTTTGAAGCACATCTTAAAACATTTTGCATCAGAATAATCGGACATTTTTTTCATTATACAACAACAAATGATCAAAGGCTTCTCCTACTCGAAGAAATCCAAATTATAGGTACTTAATTCACTTTCTCGTTATTATAAAAAAAGTATAAGATGAACCAAAATAATATAAAACGTAGACCAAAAATATCAAAAATTAGGTTATAAAACTCTAAATAAGAAATACTCAGATTTACGTCGAAAATTTTAGATGGAGAAGAAATCACAAATAGAGGAGAAGAATTCAATATACTAAAAAATTGATATAAGAAGAGTTTGGTGGCTCACATAAAACATAAATGTAAAATCTTTATTTCATATATATATAACACAAATGACATAATATTGTTAAGGTAAATTTTTGTTGGCTTAGTGCGTGCTGACCCAAAACTTTGTACTGTTCAACTTCAATTTGTTTGAGATGAGGTTAAATTATCATCCTAAGATAAGGCTAAATTATCAACCCCAATGAATCACTCATCTTCCTTATAATCGGGTTGGAGACTTGGGTTTTATTTAGGATAGCTTTTTTGTTGCTTCTTTAAGCAGTTTTTTAGTACAAAAATTAAAACTTTGTACTAGACAGCTGCTTTAAGAAGCAGTAGTAAAGCCGTCCTAAACGAAACCTTAGGCTTCGTTTGGGATGGCTTTCTTATTGCTTCTTAAAGCATCTTTTTAGTATAAAAAATTTTAATTTTGTACTATAAAGCTGTTTTAAGAAGCAGTAAGAAAGCAGGTCCAAACGAAACTTTAGGTTTCATTTGAGACGGCTTTCTTATTGTTTTTTAAAACAACTTTTTAGTATAAAAATTTATGCTAAAAAGTTGCTCTAAGAAATAATAAGAAAGTCATCTAAAATAAAGCCTTAAAATAACCAAATAAATAAATACAAATACAAATATTTTGACTCAAATTGCTTTATGATGGGATCGAACTATGCTAATTTGACTTTGGTTCAATTTTGTGCAGCTATGATTGGATAATGGATAGCTACTAAAATAAATTTTAAAATTTTTTAATACTATTGAAATGAGTTTTTACTGCAATTTTGCATGAAAATTTGTACTTAATAGGGTTGATTTTGCAAAATCTATCATTTGCTCTATGTTTTTAAGAATTGAGGTCCGTACATCTGAAAATATTTTAAAGGAATTTGCAATATACGACTCCTCCTTGAATGCCATTTTAAATAATAATAAGATTGGTAAAAAAATAAAAAATTATATCTGTTAAAAATAAAATTTAAAATTATTTGATTTATATTAAATAAATAAAATTCAAATATCATATCAAATATGAATTGGACTATTTTAAAGCCCACTTGATACGTATTTTAAAAATAAGTATTCTCATATACATTAAATATGAATTTAAAAATAAAATAATACGCCAATGTGAAGTCGCTCACCACCTCCGGCCGCCAGCTCTGTTCATCTCCCTCTCATGCGATATGTTACTCCGCCGGCGCTTCCTACCATAAAGCGTTTCTTCTCCTTCAACTCGTGCTCGTTGACGTTGTCCTTTATTGTCTCCTCCTCCGTCGTTTCTTCCGCATAACAAAGTATTCACCTCTTGTCCAAGTCTTTCCTTTTCTCGTTGAGGCATTGATCTCCTTTTTAAAGGGATCTTTCGGAGGAAATCGGAGGAGAGACTGAAGAGGAGTGAACGGACGAGATGATTAGGACTAGGGGAAACGGAGGTGGCGGCGACAAGAGACTTCCTGCAAGATGGATCTTGTTGCTTTGCCTTGGGTGTTTTGGCCTAGGAATGCTGTTCACGAATCGGTGGGTCATGACTGCTTATTCAAGGAAATTTTGGGATGTCAGCGCAGGAAATTTTCGAAATTTTCTTAGTGATTACCTAGTTTGGCTTCCATTAGAGCAATAGAGCTGGGGATTTAATCCATATTGCTGTCAATTTTTGGTTTTTTTGTCCTTTATATGAGCCAATTCTTGTTTCGAGTTATGTTATGTAATTTGAACTTTTTGGGTTTGGTAGGTTTTGGTCTGTCCCAGATTCAAACGGGGAAATCATCTCGCAGCGGCGGCAGGAGCAGGAGCTTCAGGTCGTCTCGGAAGATTGCATAACCAAAAGGGTCAGCATGCCCATTCGATGACTTTGCAATACCTCGGAGTGAGTTTTCTTTTCTTTAACTATGTTTTTGTATGTTAATAGAAGCTTGGCCAAGATAAGGATGTAATGGGAGAAGTCACGAGGACCCATGAAGCCATACAGTGAGTAGAAGATTTTCTTGTTATCGATTATTAATTGCTTTTTATAGGCTTTTGTTGATTTTTAGCTTTGGGTTTATTTGGTATCTCATCTCTCTAACTTTGATTGTTGCCAGATCTTTGGATAAAACAATATCAACACTTCAGATGGAGCTGACTGCAGCAAGGAGCTCACATGAGCTAACTGGTTCGGATGGTTCTCCAAGCATTAAAACGTCCAGTCAGGAGAGAAAGAAGGCTTTCATAGTTATGGGGATTAATACAGCATTTAGCAGCAGGAAGAGGCGGGACTCAGTTAGAGAGACCTGGATGCCTCAAGGTACTCTTTTGAATCCTTTTTTCAAATTAAGGTTTTCCACAGACTATGATCTTCATATCTTTCTCGTAATCATTATTTTTAAGCCGCAAGAAGCTATTAAAAAGTGAGCACAATTAGTTTTACAATGGAAACCAATTTGTCCTCTTTTTTAATTATTTTTGGTTCTCTCATGAAAGCATTAGAAGTAAAAGATGCATCCTTGATGGATCTTATGCCTGATAGATATGCTTACTGTATTTTAGTGAAATGAAGGATGCATTCTATATCTATCTTGTAAGCTTCAGTCGTACACTATTGCAGAATTTATGTGGCTTTTGTTTCATAACATATTAGCATGATTGTGCATTGAGATTATCTCATAAAACTTCAAAGAACTGTGCAATAATTGGTTGCTTTTAGGTATTAAGAAAGCTTTTTACAGCTTAAAAGTTTTACTTTGCGTAATCTATCCTGAAAGTGCTACTGGTTTAATTTTTTTTAAGAATAAGCGCTATCACAATAGTGTTGTTTATTTTAGTACTTTTACCAAGACAACCAATGATGATATGCTAGAGTTGTTAAACCTAAAAGTTGGTATGCTATTTAAGAGTATTTCGTTTGAACTGTTTGACCTACATGTTGGGCTTGTGTAGTAATTTTCTATCTGTGTAGTTGTGCCCACTAAAGTTAAGTTGTCTTTGGAATGTTGGGTTGTTTTGGTCTTGTCAAACTCAACAACCCTGCATCTTTCTAATTCCAAAGGTTTTATGTTTATCCAATTGAATGTGAAGTGCCTGAAAGATAGTGTAAGCTTGAGCGACACTCACAAGTCATGACCAAACAAAAAATTTTCCATCTATTTTCCAACTCTGTAAGAAAAGGCATTTGAGTTATTTACATTCAAATAGCAGGAGGAGGGCATGGAAATTCTCTGTAGCCACTTTCCTAATGGTTCATTGCTTGGTAGTTGATACCAGTTCGTTTTCTCTAGTGGAGAGGCTGGATCTAAGAGAGAATAAACTTGCTAATTTTTCTTCCTCCACTATTTTTGCCACGCCACCACATGATCAACTGGTGATGCCTTTGATATATGAGGAACAAGTACATGACTTTCTTTTCAGAGCTGTAGACTTAGTAGCTGCGTATTTTTTATTTTACCTGAATATAAAGGTGATGTTATCTAGTGACGCTTTTGAATATTTATTGCTTTTTTATGTAGGTCAACATAGCACTTCTGTAGGATGTTCACAGTTTTTAATTTGTAGGTCCATCTGTTCTTTTGTTTAAAAAAAAATAGGCCATCCTACTACATTAATATAGATGGATTCATTCAAGATTTTATCACTCTATACACTACACTTTGTCACATTATATGCACAAATTTCATGCCATTGATTCTTATGTATTTCACATTAAGTCCAAATATCTTGCCTTTAGGATTAGAGAACCAAGCAAATAAGATGGACCCTTTTTTTCCTTCTCTTATTTCAGCATTTTTCTATAACAGTTTTTATTTGAATAGAATGAAAAATATTTTGTAGCTTGCTTGACTTCCATTCTATAATATTGGCCATCATTCATTGTAATAAATCTTACATTTTGGAATTTGGTGTCAACTTAGGTGAGAAGCTTCAGCAACTAGAGCGCGAGAAGGGCATTGTCATTCGTTTTATGATTGGTCATAGGTATTTCATTCTGATTGCTCTATTTAAACACCTGTTCATGCAACTCCGTAAGATTAGTTATATAGCATCAACGTTGTACTTGGCTGCCGACACTGTCCAATAAATTCTGACCTTTATTTTCTTTTTTATTGAAATAAATTTCAAGACTAGATATTGATAGTCACATTTGTATTAAGATAAAGTATACAGTCTACACCTAATAATATGCACTCAATAACACGTTTTCATAATCTGATTAATCAGAAATGTTCCTGCAATTTTGTTATTTCATTTTATCATCTGATCAAGCTTATTTCCCAAATTTCTTTGAGAATCATATATTCTGTGTGTTTCCGTGATGTTTCACTTGAACTAATTTCCTATTTTTAAGGATATCCAGTTTGCTAGTTTTAGAAGGATTTATATAAATACCACAAAATTCTGATGTATTTATATATCTAGCATCTAAATCATTATATTTATTTATATAACACTCAAATCTTTATATCAGATAAAAAATATCACTAATATTAATTTATTTAAAGTAAAGTGCATCTTTTCATGGATAGTTTTGATATGATATGATTTAGACACTAAAATGATATTAGAGTAAATATAATCATTTAGTTGTTATATATGTAAATGCATGAGATGTTGTGGTATGTGTGTAAATCCTCTTGGTTTTTAAGGCAACACGACAAGCCAGCTGGTCCAACCCTTGATTGATTAAAGGGCGTAGCTGTCTTTCCTAAAACTTCTAGATTTTTGGATAAATTCAAGCAAGTTGCAGGTGTTCTCTCTCTCTCTCACTCCATTGGAATCTTGTCCTTGAATGTGTTGTTTCCATCTTGGGTATATTACTTCACCTTGATGTTATTGTCTTAAAATATGGCAAAGAAAATAGTGCTTAGCAAGAATGATTTGTTGGTTTCAAATTGTGGGTGTCTAAAAGGATGTTGCTTGCGGGGGTTAGAATACAAATGGTGCTGTCGCACTATCCCGTTGGACAAAACGATCGCAGGCTTTTATACTATACGCAAGCAGGCCAATAGGAGAGCAGATGGAATTATACATACTATTATCCATAGAAAATAGCGGCTTTCGCCTTCATATCTCGATGGATAATAATATGTATAAATCAATAGTCACGAGATTTTTCTCATTCGATCATTAGCTCGAATAGAGTTTATTTGATGTGGGTATTGGTTTTCCACGGGCGCAAGGCCCCGTGGTTAATTATATTTTAGGCCTTGACCTAAGAATACTCTCGATTAAAAACGCTATTTTATTCTTTTCTTGATTTGGTGTATAATAGGGGTTCCTAAACTCTTCTAATCTAAAGAGAATAAACCTCTTCTATTCATCTTTAGTGAGGATTATATTTTTTAAATATAGAAAGATTTGATTAAAAATTTGAGTTTAGAATATCAAATATTAATTTATTGTCTTAAAAAAGTTATACATTTAAAATTCATTAGAAGTTCGAAAAGATAGTCTGAGGCATGTACAATTTGGGCTTATGCTTGCCTGGAGTGAGCTGCCAGCTAATATCCTAAATACAATCAATCGTCTCATAAATGCAAGATAGGATGGCTTTAATCTTAGGGAGTCAAGGATACTAGTTCATAGATTTAAATCAGGGCTATAGAAAATATGCAAATGAATCTAACTAAGCTTTATGTATAATGCATGAAACAAATGCATAAATAAAACTTTCTTTATTCATTTATTTAGAAAAGTAAATACAACTCAGGCTCTGCAAGAAAGTAAGGTGGCAAACTCCATCACAACATGCTTGGATTTCTATGCCTATGAAACATATAGATTTAAATTCACTTGCTTATCGTCTTCTGTCTCTAGATTTTTTTACAGAATTTCAAAAGGGAATACTCTCTAAAAGAGAGAGAATTATCTTTTGAAATCCTATATATGTACATAAGCAAATACCTTTAAATCTTTACAACTCCTGACATTTTACATTTACATTTGACTATTCACATATACATTTTCACCTAGGTACATTCTACCATGAATCTTTACTCTACAAGCATCCTAGATACATTCTACTTTGATTCTCGTTTGTGTACAACAACAACAACATCAAGCCTTTATCCCACTACGTGGGGTCGGCTACATGAATCCTTTTTCTCCATTGTGTCCTGTTAAAAGTCAAATTCTCATTTAAATCTAATAAAGAAAGATCATTTCTAATATTTTCTAACCAAGTCTTTTTAGGTTTACCTCTACCTTTCTTAACATAAGTCAAATCTAAGACCTCTACTTTCCTAACCGGGTCATCGGGAGGCCGTCGTTTTATGTGACCAAACCATCTAAGGCGACTCTCTTTAATCTTATCTTCCACTGGAGCTACTCTAATCTTTTCACGAATATGCTCATTCCGTATCCTATTTCTAAGGGTAAAGCCACTCATCCACTTGAGCATCCTCATCTCTACAACACTTAACTTAGAATTATGCTTCTCTTTTAATGGCCAACATTCGGCACCATAAAGCATTGTAGGTCTCACCACCATCTTATAGAATTTTCCCTTAAGTTTGAGGGGTACTTTTCTATCACACAATAAGCCCGATGTATTCCTCCACTTCAACCATCCAACTTGGATTCTGCTAATAATATCCCCATCTATTTCACCATCACTCTGAACAATAGATCCAAGATATCTAAAACGTGTACTCTTATTAATGACTTGATCGGCCAAAGTCACAATCCGCTCACTAGGTCTATTATTACTAAAATTACACTCTATATATTCTGTTTTAGATCTACTCAAGCGAAAACCTTTATACTCTAAGGTTGACCTCTACAATTCAAGTTTACCTTCAACTCCCTCTCTAGTCTTATCAACAATAAGAATATCATCAGCAAAAAGCATACACCAAGGTACATCCTCTTGCAAATGTCTAGTGAGAACATCCATGACTAAAGCAAAAAGATATGGGCTTAAGGGTGATCCTTGATGTAATCCAACTGAAATAGGGAAATACTTGGTCAAACCACCTTGTGTTTGAACACAAGTAATAGCTCTTGCATACATGTCTTAATGATTTGAATATAAGCGTTATTAACTCCTTTCTTTTCAAGAACTCTCCAAAGCACTTCTCTTGGAACTTTATCATATGCTTTTTCTAAATCAATAAATATTATATATAAATCCTCCTTATTCTCTCTATATTTCTCCATCAAACCTCTTAATAAATGTATGGCTTCCATAGTTGACCTACTCGGCATGAATCCAAATTGATTTTGAGAAACATTAGTATCACGCCACAACCTATGCTCCATAACTCGTTCCCATAATTTTAAAGTATGACACATTAACTTAATTCCTCTATAATTCGCACAATCTTGTGCATCACCTTTATTCTTAAAAATATGGATTAACACACTCATTCTCCACTCATCTGGCATCTTTTTAGTCTTTAAAATAGTATTAAAAAGTTTATTAAGCCAAGAAATTCCTTCATCTCCTAAGCATTTCCACACCTCTATTGGAATATCATCAGGTCCAACAGCTTTTTCACCCTTCATTTTCTTTAAAGCCTCTCTAACTTCGGTTTTACGAATACGCTAATAAAAATAGAAATCTTTATTTTTATTTAGAGTGCTAAGGTCACTACAGTCAATGTTATTTTCATATTCTTCATTAAAAAGTTTAGCAAAATATCTCATCCACCTTTGTTGAATATCATCTTCTAAAAAAAGTACCTTTTGATCTTCATCCTTAATACACTTCACTTGAACTAAATCCTTACTACTCCTATCTCTTTGTTTGGCTAACTTATACATATATATTTCTCCCTCCGTAGTATCTAATCTATTATATAAATCACTAAAATCTAAACTCTTTGCATCGCATATTGCTTTCTTAGATTCCTTACGTGCCTCTTTATATATTTTTCAATTATCAGAATTTTTACAATTAAACCAAATTTTATAACAAATCTTCTTATTTTTAATCTTTTCTTGCACATTTGGATTCCACCACCAGCTATTTTACTATTAGGAGTTTTTCCATTTGAAACTCCAAGCACATTTTTTGCAATATTCTTAATATCACTAGCCACTTTTTCCCACATAACATTAGCATCCTCATGCATAGACAAAATCTTAAGATCTAAAATCTTTTTCTCAAAAATATTTTTATTAATATTCTTTAAATGCCCCCATCTAATCCTAAATTATATATATATAAATTAAAATTGAAAAAATGGCATTTGTTTTCTTAAGAAGACTTAGCATCCATAGAAAATTACTTTAAAACTTTCCAAACAGTAGTTTTCATATAATTGAAACATGTATATCATTGCTTATAATAATAAACAATTTCACTACATAGGTTTAAGCAAATTCTTAACAATAACATAAAAAATTAAATGCTTATAGTTGTAAGTGAACTCATTACAAAGATCTACACAAATATTACACAAAAATAGTGAAAGATAATTATTAAACAATACGATATTCTTCTTAACTTAAATAGGGGAAGTATACATTCTCATTTACTTTCTCAATAGGGACATATTATAGCTTGTTTCAAGCAAAAGGACCCCTTGGACTTGCCTCCAAGGGGCTGAGAATGAAGTTGTGCATATTGATTTTGCTAAAAAAATAATTTCTAGGCCATAGTGGCATGTTCATAAATACCTTGAAGGCATTTAGCTGCTCCATTAGTATCACTCATGGTTGGATTCTTGAAATTTTCACACCTGGAGTCGAAGTTCGACTTGTTGTTCATCGAGCTCAGCAAGACTTCCATCCTAAGCGAAGGAGGGGCTACCGTCGGCTGGGTCTGACCAACGAGGGCTGGAGTCGGTCGACCGACGGCATGAAGTCGGGCTGGCAATAGGCTGGGAGGCGAAGGTCGGCATCGGGGTCTGTAGCATGAAGGAGCGAATCAGCGTCGAGAGAGGGGGGGCTAATGGGTCGTGCTCGTGAGAGGATTGGAGAGACAGCCCGTATATGAAAGACTTGCCATTGTATTTGAAATTGAGAGATAGACAGGAGAGGGGTTCGACTGCTTGAATCCTTCGCACTGTAGCTTGAGAGTGTTGGAGTGTAGCCTTTTTTATCCTGAGAACTAGTTGTATGCCTATGTATCTGTGTGAGAGTTGTCCTTTTTCTTTTATGAGGAAGAGGGTTGCTGCTCAATTTTTCTGTTAGAAAATAGAGAGAGAGAGAGATCCCTCCTTCACCTAGCAGGGAAAGATTTATGTTTAAGCCTTTGAGGCGTGCCCTATCCATAAAAAATGAGAGAGTACCTTTTGTCTTTTACTATATATGGATAGAATGAAGCATTAGGTAGAGTATTTTTTTCTTAAGTTGTATGTTTTTTTGCATGAGACTTTTTGAGAGAATCCAATGCTTCTTTTATCTTTTACTCTTATTTTATATGTTAAAGAGATTTGTGAGAGAAATATTTTTTTAGATAGTTGTACATATAATATAAGGACTTAAGAGCGGGATAAAAACTTTTTTGTCTTTTTCTTTTTTGTTTTATATAAATGAAGAGGGATATTGAATTGATTAGAATGACCTAAGGTGAGTGTGATAAAATTTATTTTATTCAATATTTTGTTTCATGTATATAAATAATTTAAATGATATTTAAATAATTATTTGAATAATATTTTAAATGTTAATTTAAATAACGATTTAATTAATATTCAAACAATCATTTAAATGGTGCTTGCAATTATTTAAATAATATTTAAATTATCATTTAATAAATATTTTTTACCATTATTTAAATAATATTTAAATTATCATTTAAGTAATAGTTAAATAATTATTTAAATAATATGGTAAAATTTATTCAATACTCTCAACACCACTCAAATAAAACCCGATCCAGACATGGATGGGCTTATTTAGTAAGTCTTGGCGATCTGAATATACTCGCACTATCAATTTCATAAAATAAGGCCCAAATCAAAAAAAATTTATGCATGAAATGAACATGTGCGATAGAGACTCACATACATATAAAATACACATTAGATCGACGTCGACCCAATCACATATATTTTAAAACATAATAAAAGAACAATACGTGATCAAAGAAAATAAATTCCAAATGTAACTACGAATCGTGATAAAATGCACGATTTGATCCTCCATCAGACAATGACGTAACATGCAAGCAAATAGATCTACCACGAGATGTGCAATACAACTATGTGAGTGATCGATATAAAAAAAGGTCAACAAATACAACACCAATAGGTGTGGTGAACGATGAGAGAATCACACGTGTTGGCGTTGACTTTTTTATCTCTAAGAAGGTTCAAGCCAACAACAAAACAAGAAGCTCAATGATACAAAATCATACAATAATCAATAAATCATGCAATGATTATATAATCGTGCAATAATCATTTAATTATGTAATGATCATACAATCATGCAACAATCATATAATTATGCAATGATCACACAATCATACAATAATAAACCAATCATGAATGATCACAAAATCATGCAATAATTATCTAATCATATAGTGATCACACATTCATGATGTTGCATGATTGTGATCATTACATGATTAGTTGATTGTTGTATGATTGTGTGATGATTACTTAATTAGTTGATTATTGCATGATTATGTGATCAGTGTATGATTAAATGATTGTTGTATGATTGTGTGATTGTATGTATAATTGTAACAATCATTTAATCATATAATGATCATATAATCATGCAATAATCAATCAATCATGTAATGATCACACAATCTTATAATAATCAACTAATCATGCAATGATCACACAATCATGGTGTGATGTTGCATGATTGTGTGATCATTGCATGATTAGATAATTGTTGCATGATTTTATGATTATTGCATTATTGGTTGATTGTATGTATAATTGTGTGATCATTGTATGATTAGATGATTGTTGCATGATTATATGATCATTACATAATTTGTTGGTTGTTGTATGGTTGTGTGATTATTGAGCTTCTTGGTTTATTATTGGCTTGTACCTTCTTAGAGATAAGGAGGTTAACGTCAACACGTGCGGTTCTCTCATTATTAAACACACCTGTTAGGGTTGTGTTTATTAACCTCCTTTTTTTATGTCGATCACTCACATAGCTGTATTACACATCTCATAGGTCGATTTATTTGCTTGCATGTTGCGCCATTGTATCTAATGGAGGATCAAATCGTGCATTTTACCTCAATTCGTCATCAGCTTTGAAATTTATTTCCTTTGATCGTATATTGTTCTTTTATTATATTTTAAAATATATGTGATCGGGCCGATATCGATTTGATGTGTATTTTATATGTATGAGAGCCTCTATCGTACATATTTGTTCCATGCGTGAAATTTTTTGATTTGAGCCTCATTTTATGAAATGGATTGCGCGAATGCGTCCGGATCATCGAGACCTCCAAATGAGCTCATCCATGTCTGGATCAGATTTCATTGGAGTTGTGTCAAGAGTGTTGAATAAAATTCATCATTTTATTTAAATAATCATTTAAGTATTATTTAAATGATAATTTAAATATGAGTTAAATAATGGTAAACACAATTCAAATAATCATTCGAGTATTATTTAAATGATAATTTAAATATTATAAGCATCATTTAAATGATCGTTTGAGTATTAATTAAATCATTATTTAAATTAACATTTAAATATAACTCAAATAATTATTTAAATATCATTTAGATCATTCATATACATGTAATAAAATATTGAATAAAATAAATTTTATCACACTCATCTTAGGCCATTCTAGTCAATTTATTATCCCTCTTCATTCATATAAAATAAAGAAGAAAAAGACAAAGAAACTCTCATCCTTCTCTCATGTCATCACATTATACGTACAGTTATCTAAAAAAAGAGATTTGCTCTCACAAATCTCTTTAACATATAAAATAAGAGGAAAAAGACAAAAGAAGCTTTAGATTCTCTCAAACACTCTAATACAAGAGAACACACAACTCAAGAAAAAAATTCTTTCTAATGCTCCCTTCTATTCTTGTATAGCAAAAGACAAAAGATACTTTTTCATTTTTCATGGATAGAGCATGCCTCTAAGGCTTAAACATAAATCTTTCCCTCCTAGGTAAAGGAGGACTCTCTCTCTCTCTCTCTATTTTCTCACAGAAAAATTGAGCAACAACTCTCTCCCTCATAAGAGAAAAAGGATAGCTCTCACACAGATACTGAGGCATACAACTTGTTCTCAGGACAAAAGAGGCTACAATCCAACACTCTCAGGCTACAGTGCGGAGGATTCAAGCAGTCGAACCCCTCTCCTCTCCATCTCTCGATTTCAGATACAGCGGCAAGTCTTTCCTATATGGGCTCCCTCTCCAATCCTCTCATGAGCACAACCATTAGCCCCCCTCTCTCGATGCCGGTTCACTCCTTCACGCTACAAACCCCGACGCCGACCTCCGCCTCCCAGCCTACCGCCAGCCCGACTTCATGCCGTCGGCCGACTAACTCCAGCCCTTCGCTGGTCAAACCCAGCCGCCGGTAGCCCCTCCTTTGCCTAGGATGGAAGTTTTGCTGAGCTCGATGAACAACAAGTCGAACTCCGACTCCAGGTGTGAAAATTTCAAGAATTCAATCATGAGTGATGCTCATGGAGCAGCTAAACGCCTTCAAGGTGTTTGCGAACATGCCACTATGGACTAGAAACTTTTTTTTTAGAAAAATTAACATGCACAACTTCATTCTCAGCTGCTTGGAGGCAAGTCCAGGGGGTCCTTTTGCTTGGAGCAAATTGCAGTATGTCCCCATTGAGAAAGTAAATGAGAAGATATACTTCCCCTATTTAAGAAGAATAGCATATTGTTTAATAATTGTCTTTCACTATTTTTGTGTAACATTTGTATCTTTGTAATTGGTTCAAGGTTCATTTACCATTATAAGCATTTAATTCTTTATGTTCTTGTTAAGGATTTGCTTAGACCCGTGTAGTGAAATTGTTTATTATTATAAGAAATGATATATATGTTTCAACCATGTGAAAACTACTATTTGGAAAGTTTTAAAATAATTTCCTATAGATGCTAAGTTTTCTTGAGAAAACAAATGCCAATTTTCTAATTTTAATTTCTATAAAAATACATATATTTATATTATTTTTTGGAAATCATCTTTATTACTTTATCAACAATTTAATAAAAATATTAGATCCATATTGTCTCGGGTATAGGTAAAGCCCTTAGAAATGGAATTGCTTAAAATTATTTATTACTTACGCGGTTAGATTCTCATAGTAATGTGAAGATTATATGTCTATGAGTGAGATTTTTCAGTTTCATTTTTCTTGTTGTTTATTAATTATACACATGAGATTAAGGTATAAGCTAAAAAAAATTGTATCTATGTTCCTCCATATTTAATTGATTTAGTTAAAAAAGAAACAATATATTTTTATCTTGTGTAATTTTAAACTCATGGTCGCTATGCCTTGATGAGGCAAATGATGACTCCAAAACTCTCAAGCCATGCATATGTTCCCTTGTAACTATTTGATTTAACAAAATCCCAACACCTAATAGCAATTTCACATACATATTTTGTTCAATAATCAAGTGTATGTTAATAACTACAAATAGCATATTTATAAAAAAAAAGTTGTGTGAAGTTTAATTTTGTTATAACTTCATTTTCGCAAATACGAATGTGAACTTTTCTGAAACAATTATTTCATCTAAATCAAATTCTTGAGAGAATGGCTCGAATCGAATTTTCTTAAAAGAATATTTTTTTGGTTTGGACTTTCTTATGATAATGATTTGAATTGGATTTTATTGTAGGACTATTTTCATTTATTAATATACGTTTATTTATTCATTTTCTAGGGTCCAAATATGTATACTTGATACTAGATTTCTCAATTAGCATACAATAGAACACACTTCTAGGCTTGAATTGTTCTATTAACCACCACATAGAGAATTATATATTACTCTTTTACATGTAATTAGTGCTTAGTCAAAATCTTAAAAAAAAAATTTGGCATGTAATTACTCACCAATTTCTTTCTATAATTATATTTCGGTGAATATGATTTTGATGAGATAGAATATCTACTGCATGTTTATGTATTAATTAAGTTTGCTTGTTGGCAATGGGAATGAACATCAACCTTACATCAAACAAATCATAGAATGTTCTCATGTTGAGCATAATATAGGGTTGGATCTCATCATTAGATTGACCTGGTTGAGTCTCCATAGTTTCTGCGTGTGCATGTAGGTTGTTTTTGGGTGCCCACATGGTGAGAACCAACCTCATTTTTCTAAACCTGGAATTTTGAATATCAATAGACCCAGATTTTTAAAATCGGGTCAATCTAAGTAGATTTGATTCTGTACACCCATATTTGCACCACATTTCAGCATCATTACTCAGCAGAAAATCTGATGATGAGATCCAATCCTGTAGATATCAACTAAGGAAAACAACGTCCTTGTACTCAACTCATAAACTATAGTTAATTGCAGGTGAAGTGGATCTTTTAAGAAACCCTTCCAATAATTACATTTTATTTCAAGCAACAAATCATGGGAAATTGCATTTGTAAAGTTAATTTTAATAATTCAGGTTGAAGTTGTTAGCTTGACTTCTTCCTAGCCT
This sequence comes from Dendrobium chrysotoxum, assembly GCA_019925795.1. Lineage (NCBI taxonomy): Eukaryota > Viridiplantae > Streptophyta > Magnoliopsida > Asparagales > Orchidaceae > Dendrobium > Dendrobium chrysotoxum. The sequence goes on from CM034306.1 coordinate 13,435,281, forward strand.
ATTCAATTCCAAGTCCTGTTTATCTTCACTGCACCTTATGCAGTTGTTATTTCTTGTATTTTATTGGTTATCAAATACCCGCTTCTCTATAAGCATGCTGTGTACACATGCATACTTTTGGCATATACTACTTGGTTTCAGCATGTTAGATGTTTGCTGCTTTAACATACTGTTGTCGTCAATATTTGCATCACATTTTATATCCACTACTTGGATGTCGAAATTTACATTGATTTTCTTGCTCAGTGCAACATCAAACAGCATTCTAGACAAGGCAATAGATTCAGAAGAAGAGCTACATAACGACTTTATTAGGCTTGTAAGGATTAATCTTTACTCTATCCACATGGGCTGAATTCCATTATTTCCTCACTAACAACTGCTTTCTACACATTATTAGGATCATGTTGAAGGATATCATGAATTATCAGCAAAGACAAAGATATTCTTTTCTACAGCTGTTGCTAAATGGGATGCTGAATTTTATGTTAAGGTGGATGATGATGTTCATGTCAATTTAGGTACAAATTAAGATTTAATTTTTTAAAAAAATTCATAATTTTATGAAATTAACTCTAGTAAATATTCTTCCCCTTATATTTAGGCATGTCTGTATTCTTTGAAATTCATTATGGTAATTACTATCCTTCACTGACTTTTTAGGTATGCTGGCTGCAACTCTTGCACATCATAGGTCAAAGCCCAGAATTTACATAGGATGCATGAAATCTGGTCCAGTTCTCACTAACAAGTAAATCTTCCTTCTCTTCTCATGTATGCCATATTTTAGCTGTAATTTTTACCAGTTCTCTTACTAGGTTGTACACTACGTGAGTTATTTACTTTACAATCACTATTGTGTGTTACGCCTTTCTAACTCATCACATACTTCATAGGAACGTTAAATATCACGAGCCAGAGTTCTGGAAGTTTGGAGAAGAAGGGAACAAGTACTTCCGCCATGCCACTGGCCAAATCTATGCCATCTCAAAAGATCTGGCCACATACATTTCAATCAACCAGTAAGTCTATATGACTTATAAGATGAATGATAAGATTGTGTGATTTTAATGGTTTGTTTCATTATTTATAGGCCTATACTCCACAAGTATGCAAATGAAGATGTAACACTTGGTGCATGGTTTATTGGACTTGAAGTTGAGCATATTGATGAGAGGAACATGTGCTGTGGGACACCACCTGGTATAACTTCTTTTATTCTCTATTTATCTTGTTCTTAGTTGACTAGCCTTATTTTGTACCGTGGTTGGAATTAGAATTTCATAATTAAATTTTTCACATTTCAAATGGAAGCCAATTTGTTGTTTTCACATTGAACCAAAAACCAAACTGATTCTTTGTGATGATCATATGCAAATCCCTGATTGTTGCGAACTTAGGCAACTTTAAAGTAGTAAGCTATAGGCAGTGAAGTGAATCATATCAATACAAACAAATAATTTGTAAGTCATTTTTATACATAATTCAAGTTTCATTTTGTTAAAATTGCACCTTTGGTTTTCATATTATCCGCAGGATCATCCCTATTATCATCTCAGTTCGACTTTATGAATCATCAACAATAAGAACAACAACATCAAGCCTTTGTCCCACTACGTGGGTTCGGCTACATGAATCCTTTTTCTCCATTGTGTCCTGTTAAAAGTCAAATTCTCGTTTAAATCTAATAAAGAAAGATCATTTCTAATATTTTCTAACCAAGTCTTTTTAGGTCTACCTCTACCTTTCTTAATATAAGTCAAATCTAATACCTCTATTTTCCTAACCTGGTCATCGGAAGGCCGTAAGACAATGCATTAAAAGATTCATATCATGATTATTCGACAAATTTTACGCTGGCTTTTGACTACCTAACGCAACCCTCCAGGACAACGGCAGTGTTAACTTTATGAATCATCATTCTTATTATTTCCTTGGAGCATTGTTTGAGGTCTTGGATCTAAATTTTTCAGTGTAAATATTCTTATACAACTTTTATTTATATTGACTTTGATTTGCTGATTTATTTTATAATCCTTCATCAATCATTCATATTGATGTATGTTCTATTCTCCCTTTAAATGCTCAAATCACTAATCTGATTTCTGCTACCTTATATTCAATGGCTGTTATTCCCACAAATTCTCAGTTGATTCTTTTTAATTTTATCACACATCACATTAACATTCTCTTATAATGTCACGCCATTTTGAAATTTTTTAACCCCCCAAAGAAACTCCATGAGTCTAAGGCAATTGATTATTGCCGTCTCCCTTGCCCTTATTTTTCAGATTGTGAATGGAAAGCCCAAGCAGGGAATGTATGTGTTGCATCGTTTGATTGGAATTGCAGTGGGATATGCAAGTCAGTGGAGAAGATCCAAGATGTGCATGCAAGATGTGGGGAAGGAGATGGAGCTGTATGGAGTACTTTCTTATGAGTTTACTTCCGCCTTTCAGTTTATATCTGTCTACCATCATCTTTAAATCATTTTCTTCGCTGGGGCCGGCCGATGCCTCAAGCTTAAGCTTTGATTTCTCCATGGTTGACGATATTTGTATGTTAAAATGATGACAAACTGTGATGGTTCTGATGCAGCTACGCAGTCTAGAAATCACCACATTTTTTAGACAAAGGTACGGAAATCTCCATTCAATATCATTTAGCTTTAAAAAGGACTGTTTGCCAAATTTGTGTACATCAGGTAGATTTTACAAACATGTAGGCTAATTCAGTATGTTCTAGTGGGGGCTTTTGCGGTTCAATTGTTTGAGTTTGTTTAGTCTCAAACTTGTGAACTACTATGAGGATATACAATACATGTATGATTTTTAGATCAAAGAAGTTGTATTATTAGGATTTTCAGATTGCGAAGTTCTTAGTTGGTTTTTTAATGAATTACCAGCTTGAAGAAACAGTGTAATTTCCATTTTTGAATCATTCAACATCTGAGTTGATACACTTATGCACGTTAACCTTAGCAACTGTATTTGGCATTGTGACAGGAAAATTGGGAACGCGAGTGCATGTAAAGAGTGCATGTAAAGCTTAGGTTTCGTTTCAGATAGCTTTCTTATTATTTTAAAAATAGCTTTATGATACAAAAATTTTTTAACAATTTTTTTACTGTTTTCTAAAATAATTTTCTTAGTATTAAAATTTTTAAAAGCAGCAAAAAAATAATGATAAAAAATAGTCTCAAACGAAACCTAAATTACGAGCACAGCTCCTTGCTTTAACACCTAGGAGTATTTTTGGATTTTTTTGTGATTGAAATATGTTTTATTTCAATTATTATTTGTACAAAAAATACTATGAGTAGCTTTGGAATATAGGGGATTGCTCAAAACCATCCTTCTAAGTGATTACATATATTTGTGAGATTTTCAAAGGTCAAAATGCTTTTTTTCAATTTTTTAGTTTCAAGAGTTCTTTTTTTTAATTTCTAGAAAATCGGATTAATTAAGAAAATTAATTTCATTGCATGATTTTATTATTCATGCATGATTTTCAATTTTAAAAATCATATTGATTGATTTGATATATTTTTAAATTTATTTTTATTAATATAATATTTTAACACTGTCATTGTCTGGTCTCAAGTCCTGGATCAGAAAAGTGGAGGGTTGCATTAGGTAGTCGACAACTAGCGTAAAATTTGTCAAATAATCATGACATGAATTTTTTAAAAAATTGTGTTAATGTTAGAGCGTCCCTTGGAAGTGATGTATTGTATGGCATGAATACAGCGATAAGTGTGCAAGGGTCGCTGCACCGGCGCCCGGGTGCAATGTTAAATAGGCAAAGGTTCTCACATCAAGGACAGATGTAGGCAAAGAAGCTAGTTTATGAAACTAAAATTAGAATAGGAACTTGGAATATAGGTTTCCTTATAGAAAAATTAATGGAATTAATAGATATTATGATTCATAAGAAGATAAATATTATGTGCATTCAGGAAACTAAATAGGTTGGAGAGAAGGCTAACGCGATTGATAGTTTAGGATTTAAACTATGGTATTCGGGTAGGAGTCGTACTAGAAATGGTGTAGGTGTGATTATATATAAACGTTTGAATGATAATATTATAAAAATTAATAGAATTGGAGATAGAATTATAGCTTTAAAGATTATTATTGTTGTAGTTAATATTATAAGTGCTTTGCTCCTTAGGTAGGTTTAGATATGAGTTCAAAATTAAAATTTTGGAATGACTTAGAAAAATTAATACAAAAGATACCTATTGAGGAAAAAGTTTTTATTGGAGGAGATTTGAATGGTCATGTTAGTAGAGAGATAGATGATTTTAAAAGCAATCATGGTGGCCATGAGTTTGGAATGACAAATAAATGTGGTAAAATCATATTAGATTTTTCTTTAACTTATGATTTTTTAATTGATAATATCTTATTTAAAAAAAGAGATGAGCATCTCATCACTTATAAAAATGAATATAGTAAAACTCAGATTGATTATTTTCTTATAAGAAAATTAGATCATTTAGATTGCAAAGATTGTAAAGTTATTCCGAGTGAAAATTTATGTACCCAACATCGATTATTAGTTTTGGACTTTAAGATAAAATGACAGAAAATAAAAAATGAAGTAAACCGATATTCTAGGATTAGATGTGGGCTTTTAAAGAATATTAACAAAAATATTTTTGAGAGTAAGATTTTATATCTTAAGATTTTATCTGTGCATGAGGATACTAATGTTATGTGGACAAAAATGTCTAGTGATATTAAGAATATTGCAAAAGATACGCTTGGAGTCTCAAAGGGAAAAACTCCTAATAGTAAAAATAGTTGGTTGTGGAATCCAACTTTGTTAGAAATGTTAAAAAATAAGAAGGTTTGTTATAAAAATTAGTTTAGATGTAAAAATTTTGATAATTTGAAAAGATATAAAGAGGCACATAAGAAATCTAAGAAAGCTATATGAGATGTAAATATTTTAGCTTTTAATGATTTATATAATAGATTAGTTACAAAGGAGGGAGAAAGATATATGTATAAGTTAGCCAAACAAAGAGATAGGAGTAGTATGGATTTAGTTCAAGTGAAGTGTATTAAGGATGGAGATTAAAAAGTACTTTTCTTAGAAGATGATATTCAACAAAGGTGGATGAGATATTTTGCTAAACTTTTTAATGAAGAATGTGAAAATACGATTGACTTTAGTGATCTTAGCACCCTAAATAAAAATAAAGATTTCTGTTTATATCGGATTATTAGTAAAATCGAAGGTAGAGATGCTTTAAAGAAAATGAAGTATGGAAAAGCTGTTAGACCTGATGATATTCCAATAGAGGTGTGGAAATGCTTAGGAGATGAAGGAATTTCTTGGCTTACTAAACTTTTTAGTAGTGTTTTGAAGACTAAAAAGATGCCAGATGAGTGGAGAATGAGTGTGTTAATTCCTATTTTTAAGAATAAAGGTGATGCACAAGATTGTGAGAATTATAGAGAAATTAAGTTCATGTGTCATACTTTAAAACTATGGGAGCGAGTTATAGAGCGTAGGTTGTGGCGTGATACTAATGTTTCTCAAAATCAATTTGGATTCATGCCGAGTAGGTCTACTATGGAAGCCATATATTTATTGAGAGGTTTGATGGAGAAATATAGAGAGAATAAAGAGGATCTACATTTGATATTTATTGATTTAGAGAAGCATATGATAAAGTTCCAAGAGAAATGCTATGGAGAGTTCATGAAAAGAAATGAGTTAATAACGCTTATATTCAAATCATTAAAGATATGTATGCAGGAGCTATTACTTGTGTTCAAACACAAGGTGGTTTGACCAAGTATTTTCCTATTTTGGTTGGATTACATAAGGATCAGCCGCAAGCCCATATCTTTTTGCTTTAGTTATGGATGTTCTCACTAGACATTTGCAAGATGATGTACCTTGGCGTATGCTTTTTGCTGATGATATTCTTCTTGTTGATAAGACTAGAGAGGGAGTTGAAGGTAAACTTGAAGTATGGAGGTCAACCTTAGAGTCTAAAGGTTTTCGCTTGAGTAGATGTAAAACTGAATATATAGAGTGTAATTTTAGTAGTAATAGACCTAGTGAGGGGATTGTGACTTTGGACGATCAAGGCATTAATAAGAGTACACATTTTAGATATCTTGGATATATTGTTCAGAGTGATGGTGAAATAGATGGGGATATTATCAATAGAATTCAAGTTGGACGGTTGAAGTGGAGGAATGCATCGGGCTTGTTGTGTGATAAAAAAGTCCCCTTGAAACTTAAGGGAAAATTCTATAAGATGGTGGTGAGACCTGCAATGCTTTATGGTGTCGAATGTTGGCCATTAAAAGAGGAGCATAATACTAAATTAAGTGTTGCAGAGATGAGGATGCTCAGGTGGATAAGTGGCTTTACCCTTAGAGATAGGATGCGAAATGGGCATATACGTGAAAAGGTTGGAGTAGCTCCAGTGGAAGATAATATTAGAGAGAGTCGCCTTAGATGATTTGGACACATAAAACGGCGGCCTTCCGATGACCCGATTAGGAAAGTAGATGTATTAGATTTGACTTATGTTAAAAAAGGTTGAGGTAGACCTAAAAAGACTTGGTTAGAAAATATTAGAAATGATCTTTCTTTTTTAGATTTAAACGAGAATTTGACTTTTAACAGGACACAATGGAGAAAAAGGATTCATGTAGCCGACCCCACGAGTGGGACAAAGGCTTGATGTTGTTTTTGTTGTTGTTGCTGTTTATAATATTTATATATGAAAGTTTCAAATAATTTCAAAAAAATGTAAATTATTTGGACAACCCTAGAGGAACCTCATCAACTATATTATATCATTTTTTATTGAGATATGGTTGTCAAGCATTTGAGGAGTATTTATAAATTATTATAAATATTTTTTACAAATAGTATCAAACTGCTATATGTTAGAACAGTTACAACAATAGAGAGAATTTAACATCTTAACTTTGAACGAAAATTTAATATATACATCAAAAAATACTATTTATTAAGTTTTGCTCATGAGCCATTTATAGAGCGAAGCTCGAGCCAGCCAACAAGTAAATTTTACTCACTCACATCTTTAGTCTCAAGTATAATCATTACTTATATTGTAGGGTGATATATTACTTAAGTCATTAGATTTTTTTTCTAATATATGACTTCTTTTTAATTTTGAAAAAAAATCAAATGAAATCTTTAATGTGTAACTACAATAAATGTCAAGCTACAATTGAAGACAAATGACTGTGAGTCATTATTCATATTTTATAATTTTACAAAATAGTATGTTTTGTACGTCCCAAAGAAGGAACAATGAAAATCATATATTGTAATATATTATATATTTTTTTTATTTTGTAGTGTTGATTTGAATTTTTAATTGACAAATAGTAGTGTAAAACAAAATTTTATTTAATTTTGATAGTCACCAAAAGTCATTTTGATCGTGCACAAATTTCGAGGTATATTAAAGTTTTCAAAATTAAATTCGGGACCATCTGAACTTTAATTTCAGCAAACTTATAATCAAACTGAATGTCTCGAAGAGACGGACCCAATGACACAAAAATAGGTCTAATCCAGGCCCAAATGACTCCAAATCGGGGGCTCGAAGCCTTTTTGGAATGTTCAAAGCCTAAATTGGATGACCAAATGATATCTAAATATAACATGCTTATAGTCGAATCAAGCGGCTCGACAATACAAATCCAACGAGCCCAAGATCGCTTAATTTTTATATCATTTAGGCACATAAATGCTTGACAAATGCTCTATGAACGAGGGGATCAATATGGGTCATCCGATGGAGCACTCCAAATCCGCCCCTGATTTCCATATTCACTAGGCATACCACGCTAAAAAATCTATAAATAGACCCCCCACTCTCTACATGAGGGGGGGCCTTTTGGCTGGAGATTGGAGAGAGCTCTGAGGCTTCAAGAGCTCTAGCACCACCATCAGCCAACTACGGTCCCTCCAATGGCCCTTTCCGATCTCTATTGCCCACAAACTATGGTCCCTCCGACCTCTGTCGTCCGCCGACTATAATCTCTCCGACTACTGTCACCCGTCGACTACGTTCCCTCTGACCACTATCACCCCCCTCCCCAACCACAGTCGCCCACCTACTACGATCCTCCCAATTACTGTCGCCTGCCGACTACGGTCCCTCCGACCATCGCACCTGCCGACTATGGTCCCTTCGACCACCGTCGCCTGCCGACTACTATGCCTCAAACCTTCATCGCCAGCCGACTACGGTGCCTCTAACCACAGTCGCCTACTGACTTCATTGCCTCTGACCTCCATCGCCCACTTACTAATATCCCTCCGACCACAATCGACCGCCTACTACGATCCCTTTGACCATAATCACACGCCGACTACGATCCCTCCGACCACCGTCGACCGCCAACTACGATCCCCTTCTGACACTGTCTTCTGCCAACTACGATCCCCCATATGGTCCATCCAACCAACATCGCCCGCATACTACGGTCCTTCTGCCTCCGTCGCCCACCGACTACGGTCCATCTAACCATCGTCACCCACTGAATACGGTTCCTCCGACCTCCGTCGCCTGCCGACTATGGTTTCTCCGACCATCATCATCGGCCAATTATGATCCTCCGTATGGTCCATCCGACTAATGTCACCTATCGACTATGGTCCCTCCGACCTCCATTGCCTGTTGAGTACGATCTCTCTGGCCACTGTCACACATCGACTACGATCCCTTCAATGAGCCATCCGACCAAAGTTGCACACCGACTACGGTCCCTTTAACCTCCGTCGCCCCTTGACTGTGGTCCCTTCAACCTCCATGGCCTGTTGACTACGATCCTTGCGACCTCCATCGCCAACCGACTATGGTCCCTCTAACCTTCGTCGCCCACCGACTAGGATCCCTCTGACGGTCCCTCCGATCTCTATAGCCTGGCCACTACGGTCCCTCCGACCACTATCGCCCACCGACTACAGTCCCTTCGACCTTCATCGCCAACCAACTACAGTCCCTCCCACCTCTGTCGCCCGTTGACTACGATCCCTCTGATAGTCCCTCTGATCTTCATCGCTCGCCCACTACAGTCCCTCCGACCTCTGTCGCCTGCCGACTACGGTCCCTCTAACCATCGTCGCCGACTGACTACGGTCCCTCCGACCACCATCGCCAACTAACTACGGTCCCTCCGAACACCATCGCCGACTGACTATGGTTCCCTTGACCACCGTCTCCTGCCGACTACGGTCCGTCTGATCACCATCTCCTGCCGACTATGGTCCTTCCGACCTCCATCGCCTGCCGACTATGGTTCCCTCGACCACCGTCGCCTGCCAACTACAATTCCCCCAACCACCATCACTCGCCTACTACGGTCCCTCTGACCACCGTCGCCCGCCGACTATAGTCCCTCTGATCTCCATTGTTTAAATACAACCCTGACAACCAAATGAACAGAACAACTTTCTCTTGAGAATGACTCCCTTACAATTGGATTCTTCCAACCCCAACTATGTAATGTGTTATATATGATGCATTTAGCCAATGTCTTCCCTTGGCGGAAGGGCACCATTTGTAATCGACTACAAACGCTAATGAAATCATTTTAACTGGGTCAAACCCCATGATTTTTCTCCTTTTAAGGGTTTTCCATGTAAAAATCTCCATATCTCTTATGAATGCTACACCCCAATATTTCATCTGTTTGTGTGCTGGATCTTCGTACAAAGTGAGGATGCTAGACTCTATATCTCTCTACCGCCGTGAATTTTCTAGTACGCAACAAATTTAATTAAAATTATATTATGATTTTGTTTATTGTTGTATAAGAATAAAATTATATTATGATTTTGTTTATTGTTGTATAAGAATAAAATCATTACTATCCTCTTTAATATATATATATATTTGGTATCATAAAGTAATACTATATTTTTTAAACATATTTTCCGTACATATCATTTTCTTAACCAAAAGCTTAATAACAAAAGTTGTTCCCAGTCAAAGTTGTTGATTTAGAGATTTTCGTCTAGAAGCATTAATAGACCAAGAAAATGAAAATCTATTCATTTTTAGGAAAAATAACTGTGCCGCAGTATCTAATCAATTTTTTATATTGCAGTAGACTCTAAAGTTAAATAAAATAGTATAAAAGAAGTATAATATATTTGAGATATTTAAAATTTTTTGAATAAATAAAAAAAATGCTGATGATTATTTTTTATTTAATTCAAAGTAAAATAAATGTAATATAAAATTTAATAATGATGGTGATCGACAGTCGAAAGATGACGATAGGTTATGACAACCGCAAGCAATAGAGCAACAGCGACGACGATCGGTGGTCGTGTTAGTGGTGCTGGTGTTGGTTGTGGCCAACAACGACACGTAGTGGCGAAGACAAGCGGCAACAACAATATCATGCGACGGCAACATGCAGGATGCGATAGCAATGATAATGACAAAATAATATATTTTAGAATTAGAATTAATCAAAATTGAACTTGATAATGAATTTCAAATGTTTTAACATTTTACTATACATCTCATTATCTTAGATCAAATTTTCATATTTTTAAAACTCCTAATTCTATTTTAAAATAAGTATAATATAAATTATATATATATATATATATATATATATATATATATATATATATATATATATATATATATATATATATATATATATATATATAAATTCATCCTTATTGTTGCGGGCTAGAATATGCACGGCGATAGAGATTGAATTTTGAGTCCTAACGTTGCACGAATATCCAGCTCACACACAGAGAACACAAGATTTTTACGTGGAAAACCCTAAAAAGAGAAAAACCACGGGGCCTGACCCAGTTGAAATGATTCCGCTAGAACTTGAGTAGATTACAGGGGGTTGACTCGCCTCTGAGGGCGATAAGATTACAAGTTATCAACCGTCGGGTTGCAGTAAGGGGTATGTGAAAATCTGATGTTGTGCTGGCGGAACTTCGGGGTCTTTAGGTGATCTGGCAGAACTTCGGGCCCTAGGTGGTAGTCTAGAGGATTGTAGGGCCTCAGGTGGTGGTCCGGCGAAGAGTAGGGCCTCGATGGTGGTCCGGTGAAGAGCAGGGCCTCAGGTGGTGGTCCGGTGAAGAGCAGGGCCTCAGGTGGTGGTCCGACAAAGTGTAGGGCCTCAGGTGGTGGTCCGGCGAAGAGCAGGGCCTCAAGTGGTGGTCCGGCGAAGAGCAGGGCCTCAGGTGGTGGTCCGGCGAAGTGCAGGGCCTCAGGTGGTGGTCCGGCGGAGTAACAGCGTCAAGCGGTGGTCCGGCGGAACTCCGGCGATGGTCGAGGAGGAGCAAGGAGGCAAGAGCTCTCTCTTTCTCTCTTAGGATTAGGTGCCCTTTTTCAAGAGGAGAGAGGGCTCTATTTATAGATTTTCGTGAGTGGCATGGCCCGTAAATAGGTGGAAGATTAGGGGTAGTTAGGGAGTGGTTTGGATGGACGGCCGGTGTTGAATCCCTTGATCGTGGATCGTTTACTAGACATTTGAAGGCCTTAGAAATATCGGATTTTGGCGATCTTGGGCTCGTTGGATTCGTCTCGTCGAGATGCTCGATTCGACTATAAGCATGTCACATTTGGAGACCATTTGGTAATCCAAATTATGGTTTTAACCTTCCAACAGCGCTTCAGACCCTTGATTTGGACTCATTTGGGCTCGGATTGGGTTGAATTTGGTGTCGTTGGGTTCATATTTCTGAGACGCTCAGTTCGACTGTAAGTTTGTTGGAATCGGAGTTCGGATGGTCCCAAATTTAATTTCGAAAGCTTCCAACTTAATTTTTCCTTGAGATTCATGCCCGATCAAGATAATTTTTTAAGGATGCATCACTCATGATTTCTTTTATGATCATCCACTGATATAAAGTTTTTTACATTTCAGGTCTTGTTAAGTCGGTTCAACCAAAGGAAAAAAAAAATAATTCATTCATTTTCATGTGTGCCGTGGCCCACGGCCCCACGAAAGCAACGCTACGTCCCAATCCAAATCGTTTATCCGTTCCGGTTTGATTTAACGGCTAAGATTCACTGGCTACTCCCACCAATTTCTTATTTTGCCAGACTTTTGTTGAAAATGGCACAATTTTTAAATAACTGCTGATTAGTATTCGTTATTGCCTCGGAGACAAACCCTCTCGTGTAATCTCGTACTCGTCGTGAGGATAAAATAATACTTATTAAAATAATAATTAAATTAAAAAACGATATATTATTTATTATTTATTGTTTCAATGCCAAATCTATCCTCAACACACTCTCTTTTTTATTGGCATACATATGTATGAGCGTTGTATAAAAAATTAGTATACACAAATAAAAGTAAAAAGATCAAAAAAATTTTTACATCGAAAGTTCGGAAAAAGAAAAATTCATGGAGTCTAACCCAATTAAAAAATTTACTATATAGTTAGAAATACAAGAATTCTTCTTTATTTACTATTAATTTTTATACAATCATGATTAGTTGATTTTATTATTTTACTCTATAGCCCAGTCTGTAGTCATGCATTATAATTGTATATTTGTTTTGATGATAAATAAAAAAAAGTTTATTTTCAATACACTAGATATTGTTAGTAGCTATGTGATTATTATTATTTATTTTTATGTTTAAATTTTGGACAAAAAAGAATCTGAAAAACTTTTCAAAATTTAGATTCTAGAATTTGCATGTTGCAGATCAACATGATAAGACATATCTAGTTTGTGGGTCATATCAGATTGAGTTGTGACATGGATCATGCTGTGTAAGACTGATCAGATTTCCATTATTGGGGATGAGGAGGAGTAAACACCACAATGACAAAACAAGCAATAAAGTAAAAGTAGCAGAAAAATAAAGGACATCAAGATTTAATGTGAAAAAACCCACACCACACTAAGAAATTCACTATAAAAATGGGGAAAAATAATTGCATATTTATTCTCTCTCTCTCTCTCTCTCTCTCTCTCTCTCTCTCTCTCTCTCTCTCTCTCTCCTGCCTTGTCTTCTCACATGCACATTCTATGTCTTACTTTTTAAAAATACAAGAGAAAGCCAAGTAAATAATCCAAAAGAATGCAACCCTTTAGAAAAAATGAGAAAGAAAATCGTCTAGTGCATTGTGACACTCAAGCCTCTATCAGAGCGTTGTGGTGCTCTACTCTCTGTCGATTAGTACTGGAGAGCTCGGGAATATAGTATCAGGGCACTCGGTTACACAATGCTAGGGCATTATACAAAAAAAAAATTCGATGCACCTGAACCCAAGTTGAGGGTAAACCCACTGTACCCCCCAGCAAGCACAACAAACTTGAGGTCCGAGGCAATAGAACAACCTAATTGATCAATACAATCATATTCCACACATAACAATCATGTTTTATTTTTTTATATATTTTATTTTAATCTTTTATAATCATATGCTAAAATATATATATCAATGAATTGAATGATCTCTTCGTTATTATAAATTGTATTTTGAAAAAAAAAAGAATATATAATTATGTTTTGATGTTGTTGCATCCTGGAAAATTCGCTGTGATAGAGAAATATAATTTTTGACATTTTAGCTTTGTACGAAGATCCAACGCACAATCAGATAAAAAAGATTGTCTAGTGTTCATAAGAGACACCAAAGTTTTTATATGAAAACCCCTGAAAAAGGGGAAAAATCACGAGAGTTGGCCCAATTTGAATGAATACACTATTATCTGTAGTCGATTACAAATGAGGCGCTTCCTTGGGGCGAAGGTATTGGCTTGATGTAGCAAATATATATCGTATAGAGTGCATTATATGACATGAATTAGAAGAATCAGTATTGACATGTTTATTTGGCTAGTAGGACCATAGTTAGTGAGCGGCGGAGGTCAAAAAGACTGTTGTCTGGCGACGTAGGTTAGAAGGATCGTAGTCTGGTGATGGAGGTTGAAAGGATCATAGTCAGCGGGCAATAGTAGTCATAAAGTCCATTGTCTGGCGACAGAGTTCGGAAGGACCAAAGTTTGGTGAAGAAAGTTGAAAGGACCGTAGTCGGTGATTTACAGTGGTCAGAAAAACTGTTGTCTGGTGACAGAGGTTGGAAGGACCGTAGTCGATGGGTGATAATAGCCAGAAATAACATTATCTAGTGACGGAGGTCGGAAGGACCATAGTCGGTGGGTGACAGTGGTTAGAAAGATCGTTGTTTGGCGATAGAGGTCGGAAGGACCGTAGTCGGTGGACAACAGTGGTTAGAAATATCATTATCTAGTGATAGAGGTCATTGAAAGTACCGTAATCTGGAGATGAAGGTTAGAAAGGCCGTAGTCGACGGGCGACAGTAGTTAAAAAGATTGTTGTCTAACAACGGATGTTAGAAGGGACATAGTCTCACGATGGAGGTCGAAAGGACCATAGTCGGAGGGTGACAGTTGTCGGGGGGAAGTTCGACAATAATCGATGGCTGGGAGTAAGTTCAGTGACATTCAGTGGTCGGGCGGAAGTTTGACGTCATTTGGTGGCTGGGCTAAAGTCTGGCGTCAGTCGGACGACGGTCGATGGTCCGATGGTGGTCGAGGAAAAGTCTGGTGGCATGAGAGCTCTAATTTCTCTCTCTTCCTTCGCTTAATTACTTCATCTGTTTCCTCCTCTGATCCTTCTCCCTTTCCATGAGGAATGAGGGGTCTATTAATAGTTTTATGAGAGTGGCATGGCCAGTAAATAGGATGGAGATCAAGGGTATGTTGGGAGTGGTTTGAACTAACGACCATATTGATCCCCTTGATCGTAGACTATTTATTTAATATTTGAGTGCCTTAATGATGTCAGAATTTAATAATAATGAGCTCATTAGATTTTTTTCGTCTAGCCGCTTGATTCGACTATAAGTATGTAACGTTTGGAAACCGTTTGGTCATCCAATTTATAATTTGAACCTTCCAAACGCGCTTCGAGTCTTCGATTTTGTCCCATATGGGCTCAGATTGAGTCGAATTTGGTGTCGTTAGGTTCATCTTTTCAAAATGTTTAGTTTGACTTTAAGTTTTCTAAAATTAGAGTTCATAAGGTCCTAGATTTAATTTTGGAAGTTTCCAACTTAATTTTGCCTTGAGATTCATGCTTAATCATGATAAATTTTTGATGATATATCAAATGTATATGATTTATAATGGTTTTCACTGGAATTATTAAATTAATTGATAATTATGGTTGTGGTAAGAATTACGAAGATATATAAGATATAATTCTTCCAATTTAGATTATGGGCATTGCAAAGTAGTATCAGAGCGAAGATTATTGGAAGAATTGAAATGTAACCGGAGCTATAAGATTGATTATGAGTGGGGTAAAAGTGGATATTATAGATTTTTTTTTCATATGAGTAAATGTATATTGAGTTTATATGGTTGATTGATAAGAAAATATAATTATATCAGTGGACAGATTGACCCTACCAATTAGGATATACATAACGAACAAAGTGCAATAGTAGTCCCAATATCTTTTGATAACATGTTATAACTTGTCAGTATGATTGCTCATATTGTAAGTGAAACTCAGAGCAAACGATCAGAGATTAAGGATAGTGATGAAGATAAGCATCTCCAGATGTTTAATAAGTTAAATCCCCATTATTTAAGGGAGATGTAGAACTCCAGATAGTAGAAAATTGATTACTGAGGGTATAAAAAATATTTAATAGTATGTAGTAATCTGATAGCAAGAAAGTGTCATTAACAATCTTCTTGTTTAAAAGAGAAGCAGAGAGATGATGAATTGAACAATAGAGAGAAATTTGAAGGCAAGTTAAACTTCTAGATCAAGTGGGAAGAGTTTGTTAGTTCACTCGGGGATTGATTTATGCCCCAATCAGTGAGACAGCAAATGTAAGAAATTTTTTATGAGATTGAAGTAAAGGGACAGAATAATTATGCATTATAAAGTTGAGTTTAGAGCATTGATCAGGTATGCCCCTCAATTAATTAGTATTACTGAAGAAAAATATTTTTTTTATGTGCAAAATTTTAGATGAGTTAAGACGTCCATTAGTGCTTTTGAGGAGAGAGTTTTTCAGAGCTAGTTGAAAGAGAAAGGCTGATGGAGAACGATCAAACAATTTCTAAATTTAAGCAAAACATGGTTACGAAGAGAGCAGGTGAGGAGATGAGTAGGAAAAGTATTAGTGAAAAAAGTGTTTAAAATATGGTGATTATCGGATAGGATCCATGGCATATGTTGCCAGCAATCCAAAATGTGTTCATTATGGAAGAAGACATCCAAGTCAATATTTCATTCTGATAGAACAATGTTTCAGCTGTGGAAAATGTAGATATAGGATTGCAGATTGCAATTGAAGATTTGAAGAATGAAAATCAGTGTCTGGAGTGAAGCAGTCTAGGTAGGGCTAGGGGTGTAAGTGAGCTGAGTTGACTCCCGAGCCAGCTCAAGCTCGACTCATTAACGAGCTCGCAAGCCGAGCTTATTAAGTTGTGAGCTCAAGTTCGAGCATGATGAGTATTGACTTGTTAACTAAATTAATAATTATACTGCACATAAGCAATAAAAGCATTAAAGCATACAACTTTTATTCCTAAATATTAATAAGAGTACAACTTTTCAAAAAAAATATTTAAAGCAAACTCTGCAAGCGACTTGCACGTTCTTCTACTGCGCCGCTTATTCTTATTCTGCCTGCAGCCACCTATTTTGCCTTTGCTTTTTTTTTTTTCAACAAACTCTCAAGCCGGGGCGTGAGCCCCCTGTTATTGTTATGAGCCAAGCTCGAGCTCGCCTCTTGAGTTAGACTCAAGTTTGAGCTCGAGTTCAAGCTCGTGATCTAGCTGACGAGTCGAGCTCAAGGTAGGCATGACTTGACTAGACTCGACTCGACTCGTTTACACCCCTAAGTAAGGGTATAGGCAGAGCCATAGAGGATTGTTAGACCTATAGAGTATAGTGAAAAATCCATGAACATGATAGATGAAAGAGCTAGTGAAAATTAGAGAAAACTGACGTATTCTATTATGCCAGCACCAGCATCATATGACTTAGAGTTTACAGTCTGATTTAACAGAGTGATATGAATCCACCTGGAGGATCTAGTGTATTGTAATAGCCCGTATTTTAACCTAGTTAAAAAAAAATTTGGAGTCAATATAAGTCTAAATCACAAATCGTCTTCACTATAGCATTGATGTATTTGAATTACACGATTTTTTTCATAATTTTTGGGCATTGGTAAATATCCTTAAGAAATTGACACATTTCGATAAAAATGAGAATTTTAGAACCATTAGGTGTTCGTTTTGTAAACCAATTTCATCAAAAAAATTTTAAATAATATGTTCGATTTTATGACTATTTTTCTATAATTTTTGAAATCCCAAAAAAATTTATATGAATTTTATATTAAAAATTGAATATATTAAGCATATGTATTGGACACTAACACTGATATAATATTTATGAGCATGTGATACATGGATACAATTTTTTTAATGTATATAATATTAATTTGATGTTTTCAAACTACAGTAGTATAGTTTTTATTTTAAAGACTTGCAAGTTTTTAAGAAAATATTCATTTTGGTTCACATTCACGACTTATAAGCTTCATTCTTCATCATACACGACCTGCACATTTTTCAAAAAAACATTAATAAAAAGCTATAAAAATATTGAAGCATACAGTTTTTATTCCTAAATATTAATAAGAGTACAACTTTAAAAAAAAAATATTTAAAGCAAACTCTGTAAGCGACTTGCACGTTCTTCTTCTTTTGCGACGCTTCTTCTTCTTCTGCCCACAGCCACCTGTTTTGCCTTTGCATTTTTTTTTTTTTAACAAACTCGCAAGCCGGAGCGTGAGCTTGCTGTTACTGTCATGAGCCAAGCTCGAGCTTGCCTCTTGAGCTCGACTAAAGTTCGAGCTCGAGTTCAAGCTCACGATCTAGCTGACGAGTCGAACTTAAGTTAGGTATGACTTGAGCTTGACTCAACTCGTTTACACCCTAAGTAAGCCTATAGACAGAGCCATAGAGGATTGTTAGACCCAAAGAATACAGTGAAAAATCCATGAACATGATAGATAAAAAAGCTAGTGAAAATTAGAGAAAACTAACGTATTCTATAATGCCAGCTCCAGCACCATATGACCTAGAGTTTACAGTCTGATTTAATAGAGTGATAGGAATGCACCAGGAGGATCCACTGGTATTATAATAGCCCATATTTTAACATAGTCAAATAATTTTTTTCTAGAGTCAATATAAGTCCAAATCATAAATCGTCTTTGCTATAATATTGATGTATTTGAATTACATGACTTTTTTCATAATTTTTGGGCACTAGTAAAAATCCTTAAGAAATTGATACTTTTTAGTATAAGTGGAGATTTTAGGACCATCAGGTGTCTATTTTGTAAACTAATTTAACCATAATTTTTTAAATAAAATGTTCGATTTTATGAATATTTTTTATAATTTTTAAAATCCCAAAAAAGTTTATATAAATTTTATATTAAAAATTAAATATATTAAGCATGTGCACTAGACACTAACACTGAGTTGACACTAATATAATATTTCTGAGCATGTGATACACGGATACAGTTATTTTTATATGACTTTACTGTATTGACATGATTTTAATAATCTTATTGATATTTTAATTTGATATTTTATATGATTTCTCTACTGATTGTAGTATTGATACGATGATTTCTTTAGTGATTTGATTCTTATACTAATTTATCGATTTCTCTATTATATTGCTTTATGATCATATGAATGCAACTGTTATGATTTGACTACTAGCATGCATTTTTTTGCCTTGTGTTGAGTTTAGTTATATGATTTAGTTGCTTGCTGAGCTTGTAAGCTCATTATATATGGTTAAATATTTTCAGGTCAGGGTAAGGGATCAGGAGTGTGAGATTAACAGAATTCCTCATGTTCTATTTCTTTTTTTGTTTTAGCTATTTTTTATACTTAGGACTTAGTAGTTGTGGTACGATTATATAGATCATGAGTAATATATATGATTTTTGAAAAATGAATATATATATATATATATATATATATATATATATATATATATATATTGATATTTTGATCGATAAAAGAAATTAGATGGCTCTAGTTGTGTAAATTAAAAGATAAAAAATAATTATTCCAAATTAAATTCTAGGGCATCACAAGTATGATTCTCAATTTTATGCATTTGAATTTGATTAATAATCATTGCATATGCATAAAATGTGTGATTGATTGAACTCGTGAATGATTGAATGCAACGAATGATAATTTAGTGATCAATACTTGTTTGTATTTTTTTATTGTAGAATTAATATCGATCGTACCGATTTAATTTGAATCGACTGATTTATGTAACGAATTGAATCGATTTTAAATTGGTTTGATTTTACTTTATATTGACTTTATTTTAATATTGATTTGTTTTGTATTAATTGTTCAAATATCAAGGGTGATATTTTTTTCAAAGTGTGTAGATTGTAATAACCTTAAATTTGTGAAAATAGTTTTAAAATTAAAAGATGAAAATTTTGAAAAATTTAAGCTGGAGTGTTGCAGCGATGTGCTGAGAGCACAGCAGTGTTGGGAGGCACCAGAAAATTGTCATCACGGTGCTGAGCTCTCTATAATTTTTGGAAATGATTCAATACAGCAGCGCTGAGACTTGGGAGTGTTGTGGAATTATATTATTATTATTATTATTATTATTATTATTATTATTATTATTATTATTACGTAGCACTAAATCTCACGCTACCCCATTCTCTTGGCTTGCCGAGTAAGGAAGAAGAAGAAGGAGAGGAAAAGGAAGATGAGGGATAAAAGAGAGAAGGGAGATAAAATTATTCATGCTATTTTTTTTTCAGTCGATTCTGTTTTGAGATTTCTTCTTGTTGTGGTAGGTAACTTGGATCATACTTTATTTTCAGTGGTTTTATACTTGATGAATTTAATTTCTCTTAAATTGTTAAAAAAATATTTTTCTTATGATTTATCAAACTTTCACCGTGTAACTTTTTGCATATAATATATATGATTTATATGAGCATTTTAATTATAATATGATTGAATTTTATTGAGTAAATTGATAGTTATAATTTTTAAAAATAAATAAATAGTATATAGATTTTCCTACATTTCATTGATTAATTATATTTCATATATGATATTGATTTTGAATATAAAATGATATGACTGATATATGATAAATGTGGTATTACAAGAAAGATTGGCTAATCATAAAATTATTCAGATTGGTTGAAGCATGGATCCTAAGGATGGGCCAGTGAACTTTCCATTAAATTATGGCTTGTGGTGTAATCTCAATACAAGATACAAGATACGGGATAGGGAGTTATAAGGAGACAAGATACACCAACGGGCAGTAGTGACGACTCTTACAAGATAACTACCTAACACCTGACATTTGGTAATAATATAAGATACAAAAAACATCATGTAACTAGGCTATAGCATGTGACGGGGACACTAATAGATATCAACACTTATTGATATAACATACTGGTATGGAATACTGATATGACACGCTGATATACGGCATAAAGATTGATAGAAATATATGATAGAATTATTGGTATGAATATGATTGATAGATAATCGATGCATATTTTATTGTATGGTACCTGGCATTATTTTATAGACTTTTATTAATTTTCTTATGTGTTGATATATTCCTATGCTTAATAAGTTGCTTTCGATCTAAATCTTATTGGTTTTATAGGAATTTCATAGATTGTTTATTATATATACTGATGATTACTGGCTTTATAATAATTGAGATGATCATGCATATTAATTATCAGGACCTTGCATTGAAAGTATTGATAGTTCTGGTTGCCTTATAGGCTTTATAAACTCATTATGTGGTTTTGATTTCAGGTCTGTAAAAAGATATATATATATATATATATATATTCTGTAAAAAGATAGAATCTTTCAGAGTGAGGTTAATCAGGGTTTTCAGGTTTCATTTTCTTCTTTATTTTTTTTATTCTATTGTAGTAAGGAGTTAAAATATAGATCAATATATTGAATGATCTACTGACTATTGTAAATCATATTTTGAAAGAATGAACATAGAATTACGTTTTGATGTATATGATTTGTAGTGAGTTTCGCTAGAATTATTAAATTAATGTATAATTAATAGCTTTAGTAAGAATTAAGAAGATATATAAGATATAATTTTTCCAATTTAGATTCTGAGGTGTTACATAATGTATATATTTTGTATGAACTGAATTATTGTATATGATTCTTGAGAAATAAAATCCAGATAATACTTAAGACTGTTAATATTATTTTGGATTTACTACTTGGCATTGATTTAGGCTTTGTTTAATTTTTGCACTAAAACTCTATTTTAAGAAGCAATAAAAAAGCCGTCCCAAACAAAGCCTTATTCTGTATTGTGGTTGAGAAAAATAGGTTTAAAGATTTATTCTTTCATTAGATTTCAGGACATGACAATTTGATCCCTAATATTTTTTTTGAGTCCCAAGTGTTAGGAAGTCTCTCTCAAAGATACATTTAGTAATGTCAGTGAGCATACTTTCACTATAAATAACCTTATTTCTTGAATCATGTGCAAAACTTTTGAGACATGAGTTAACATGCCATCTTGAAACAAGGGAATGGGAGAGCCTCACTAAGACATCTTCAAATGTGTTAGTAGCCAATGAATCTACATAGTTAGAGAATCCATTATCGAACAAAAGTGGTTTATCTTTGTCCGAAGGTCAAATCCTTCTCTCAATCCCTACCACTATCATGGTTGTCCTTGCAAGTTTGTTTCTTCCTTGTATTTCTTCTATTCCCAATTTCCTCCTAGTTTACATATTCTTCTTCTCAATTTCTCACCATACCTCTCATTAGTTAGAGTTTTCGAGAGTTTTCGGAAGGTAATGGAGAGGAAAAGTAATAAGAAAATATGTTCTCTCTCACTATTTTTTTAATCTTATTTTATAATATATTTTCTCTTTTAAATTTTAAATCTTGAAAGTAGAATATATCATAATGTAATTTTGGATAATTATTTTTTTTATAAAAACAAATAGAAATTTATAATATATAACTCTGCGACTGAAGTAATAACAAATTGTTCTACTAAAAGTTTTTTTTTTTTCAGAAGATCTAATAACAAAAGAATTTGCAATTTTTTAATGATTGAGATTATACGCTATAAATTTCTATTTATTCTATTAGGAAAAAATGCCAAATTTATGTTCTGTTTTCACGGATAGAAGAGGAAAATAGAATATAGAAGCGAGAGGAAAGAAGAGAGCGAGAAACCCTTCCCTTGTTGCCGTTTCCCTCCATCATCCGGAATCCGAACCGCCTCCGTTCCTAAACGCCCTCCGAAACCCTAACCATTGAGAGATAGAGCGAGAAACTGAGAAGAAGAATCTGTAAATCGAAGGAAATTTGGAGCACAAATCGGAAATATAAGCGAGCAAAGAAGAATCGAAGAAACGAAAAGGATTGCGTGCCGGAAGAGACGGAAAGAGAGAGGTTGAGATTACTCATGATAGAGATAGAGAGATAGAGAGAGAGAGAGAGAGAGAGAGAGAGAGAGAGAGAGAGAGAGAGGAAGAATAATCCAATATTTTTCCGGGATTTTCAATCCCCCTTTACGCCCGCAGCTTCTGCCTTCTTGTATGATACCTGCGCTGCTTCGAAACTAACTTCAGACTTGCCCGTTGGTATTGAACAGAGGATTAGGGCTTCAGACTTCAGTTCTAGGAAAGGGTCGTATCCCGTTCCCTTCTTTGCTCTCTTCCCTGTGCTACGCCACCGACCACTTTGCACCTCAATCTTGCAACAATTGATGGTATTGGCTACCTGATCTTTATTCGTTTAACCTTTCTGGGGTTTGGTTGACAGTGGGATGAAGACTTTTAATTAGGGTTGTTCGTGCCATCCGCATTATGTGTGAATTCCCGGTGGATTTGGAGATAATTTTCTCTTGAGCGCTGTCGCAAACTACTCTGATTCAAATTGCTGATGATGGAAGCGTAGGCTTTGGATCTCATATCTTCAGTCTTTGGAGATTTTAGGTGTCCTTTAGTGCTGCTGCATTATTGGGGCAGCTGAAGGATTCTAGGGCAGTCTGTAAGATTTTGAGCCCTTAGTGGTGCACGCCTCCATCTAGGTGAATTTTGCCCCGCCTCAATTTGTGAGTGGAAAAAGGAGTTTTAATTACGTTTCCGATTAGGAGTTATTCTTCATTTTAGTATTGAAAGGGTTACTGGTGGCTTTTGATATTTCACATGTACAGAATAAGAAGGAAAATTTTGATAGATTGATTCAAGCTTGGCATTCATATGTAAGGTGGAATGATTCAAGCCCTGATCGCTCTTCAAATTATGTTTTAGATGATGATGGTCCTTATCTGCAATGGAGCGAAGTGAGCCAACCTTTGTTCCAGAGTGGTATAAAGGAGTAAACAACAATACAGCTGGCAACATCAACTCAAATCACAATAGTGGATCACTACATTCAGGTATTATAATCTTTGATCATCCGTTTTTTCCTCAATATGTGTTAATTCTTTCCATTGTATATTATTGCAGCACCAGATGAACATAACAATGTGTTCTCATCAAGAAACAGTTTGTCAGTGAGTGTATGTGACCATGATGCTCCACGTTCATTGTTTTTCTCCGATAAAGCCTCATTGTCTTTTCGGAGAAGTGTGAGCAGCAATGGCTCCATGGGCCGGGAGAAGGACCTTCCTTCACCGGTTTGCAGTAGTTTTGGTTGGAGCAAACGTGATAGGGATAGGGATCGAGAGAAGGATCTTGACCTTGGGGACAGAGATAAACCACTTTTGTTGGATTGTGGATTTTCCAATTATCCAGATTCATTGGTTGCTAACACATCCGAAAATGACTACTTGAGGCGCTCTCATTCAATGGTGTCAAGACGACATGTTGACTCCTATCTCAAAAGGCCTGGACATAATTCAAGTAATGGCATTCTTTCTAGTGGTATGGTCGCTAACATTACTAAATCTACCTTTGAGAGAGATTTCCCTTCACTTGGAGTTGAAGAAAAGCATTGGGGTTCAGATTTTGGTGGAGTATCTTCTCTAGGTCTAAGCACTGCCATTAATAATCTCCCTGTGTGCGCTTCGAGTATTATTGGAGGTGATGGATGGACATCAGCTTTGGCAGAAGTGCCTCCCATCCTTGGAGTAAATGGTCAAGTAGTTTCATCTACCCTACAAACAAGTTCTGCATTGGCAACTGCGTCAAGCAATTCAACTGGCTTAAGTATGGCTGAAACATTGGCTCAAGCTCCTGGCCGAGTTCGTGTAACAACCCAGGTGATTTGTGTAACACATTTTATTTCTTATCAATAATTGATTGTCTGTACGCTCTTTTTGATGTTATGTTGTGGTTGCAGCTACCTAGTGACTCCCAGAAGATCGAGGAACTACATCGCCAGCAAATTTTGAAACTTAGGCCAGTGACACCATCAATGCTTAAAAACTCAGTAAGTGATGTCTATGCAATGTTTTTTTCACATTCGTGTTACAATTTGTGGCGTTTGTTTTACTCGAGTAAGGTGTATTATACTTATTTGTTTTGCTTCATTTTGACTTGCAATCAAGTAAGTGAGCTTCTTTTAGACCATCTCCAGTCGAAAAATTCTTTTTCTTCTCCAAAATACAGTAACACTTCAAAATGCAGTAATTCATCTCCAATCAAACTCTATTTCTTAACACCAAAAAAGAATATTTCGTATATATTCTTTCTCAACCGAACTCCACATGCACCACAAACGCTAGCCTTTCTCTGCCTCTACTTTCTCTGTTTCCTCCAAAAAAATGCATTTGTGTTCACGAACATGTCGCACTGTTCACGAACACGAGAATGGAGCACGTTTTGCCATTCAATTGGAGCAGTTCACAACCGCCAAACACGAGTGGAGTTTGGTTGGAGATGCCCTAAGCCTTTAATTAGTTACAACATTAAACCAAACCATGGCGGTGATATAACTTTGTATGACTCAAAAAATCAATGCATGCATTGGATATTAATACCCCTACATAACTGGATGTTGATTTATATGACACTCCTATTTATATGATGGTCTTCTTTATTTGGCACTATATGATGACACCAGTCAAATATGTTCAAGTTTGAGTAAGTTAATTGCACATTGATTTCATGAAGTTTTCCTTTCATTTGGCAAATATTTTCTGACTTTCTAAAGCTAGATTCATGTATAAGAGTTTCAATTATTTTTTTAAAAGCATAATGCTAGACGGGGAACTAAGGTGGAAATAATTAGGGAACAGGGACCCAAACTTTTCATAATCATCTTTACTGACTGCTGGGAAAGTAGTGTTAAGCGAACCTCATCAAATATCCCATGTTCTAACTAAAAGGTTGTTTATGAAGTTAGTAAATTTATTCAGACAAACTTAAGGAAGGTTTAAAGCATCATTCTGCAGCCTTGGAAAACTGCAATGCTTATTATAACTGAGAACTAAAATTGACATGATAACATCATAGTAGATTAATATGATGTTTATGAAGAGTTTGATTTAGCAAGCAGCCAAATTGAACTGTCACAATTTCAAAAAAAAAAAAGAACTGTCACGCTACAGTGTGATCTGTAGAATAGGCTATTAAAGGTTTCCGTTTTTGTTGTGCAAAGAATAGATTGTGCTGGATTACCTTTACCTTGAACTAAAGAAAAACATAAGAATCCAAACAAAAAATGAAAAAAGAAGTGTTCAGGAGTAGGTAGGGCTTTTTGCTTTGAAACATTGTTAGTGTGAGCTTTACTGAAGACTATTTCTGAAGATGTGAATTGCATGAAATGCACCTAGTGCTATGAATCATGCCTTTCAAGGAGTAAATAGGTTGTGCATGCATTTCCTTGTTTTGTATACTCATGCTTTTGAGCAATTTGAACTTAATTATTTACTTGGTTATTTTCTTATATTAAGTAGGAGTTTTAGGGCCCTCTTGCACATTAATTCCATAAAGGATTGCGAAAGTTGGATAATTGTGTAATTTTTAGCATATATTGTTATTTACTAGGATGATTATAAATGCAGTCTTTCTTGTGTCTATACTTCTTGTATTCTTTTTAGAAAGTTTTCTTGTTATGTTCTCTTTCCATATAATTTTCATTTAACTTTTTCTTTTTAACATTTTTTTTTCAGTTATCAATGTAATTCTGTTGGACTTCCCTTTTGCTATTGTGTTTTATTTTTATATGGTGAAATTATTCTCTTGTTGTTTGATGCAAATTTTGAAAACTTGATTTTATTTGTTACTGTTGTTCAATGATCGTCAGGAACATATGGCATAAGAGTAGATTATTGGATATTTGATCCTCTATGTTGCGTACTACAAGATTGGTGTATGTTATTCATATAGACCTAAGCAATAGATAATTCGCGCTGTGCTCTGTTAGTCATGGTGTCGGAATATAGGGTCATGCTCTCTAGGAATGTGGATGTAGTGCACCTAGATAGACTGTCCTTGGGAACTGACCCGATGTTTTTCTCGTTCTTTAGTGTACATTTGTAAAACAAATAAATAAATATGCTCCTACTCTTCTCTCAAGTGATTCCAGGCTCAAGCTTTCTCTAAGACAGCATTTTGCTCTAAAATGCTTTCTGATTGAGCCCAAGTACCTGCCCAGAACTTTCGGCTGTGTTGTTTTGGATAATTTTGTTTAGATATGCTCTTAGCCCAACTTCTTGTTTTCCTGAACTAGCTAATAATGTTTTGAAGGCCAGCTCGCTCTTGTGGCTGGTATATTTTCAAATGGAAGATCAGCAAAAACAAAACCATTGATATAATCATGTTGTCAAATCTGTTGGTCTCTCATGTTTTCCCTTAATGCATGTGGAGTCATTCACGTTTGGGATGTTCTGATGGCTTAATGAGCATATGTTTTAACAGTGAAATTTAGTATCTCGGTTGTGTATATCCTTCAAAGTGGGTAAGATTCATATTCAATTTAATGCGAAGTTTTGTTTTTTGTTTTTTTTAAATCCCATACCGTAACATTCCCATTTTTGTTAGTGTCCAGATGTTTGTTTGAGCTTGATTGATTGTCGAACACCATGATTTTTTTTTAATTTACTAGCCGGCACTTAAAAGTTTGCATGGTTACCGGAAACTCTGAAAATTTAGCTTAAACATTTGTTATTCTTAACTCCAGCAACTTCATTCATTGGGTTTCCTATGTCCTTCCTCATTTCTTAAAGCATATGCTTTACATTTGCCTTCTTAAAATTTCATTTTAATCTTTGAAATTTAATTGCGTGATTAGTTAGCTTTTTGACCTTTGTAATCTCATGGTGAAACTATATTCATGAGAAGTGAATAATTGCTAATATAGTAGTGGAAAACCGGTATAATTTAACATATATAAATTGAGATTTTTAATTTTATATATATATAAAATAGCATCCATATTTATGATGCACAAACATGGACACAGGATACATCAATTATTAAAAATATAGAACACGGATATAGGTTGAATATGATATTATCATTTTTATATCTTATAAATAGTGTATAAAAATAAGCAAAATATTTAGAATAATTAAAAAATAATATGTCGAAAGTCGGGCATCTATGTTGCATGTCAGGCATCAAGAGGGGAGACGACAATGCCTTTTAGAGTCAGGCATTGGTATCGTGCAATGGGCATCGAGTGTCAGTCTTTGATGTTGAGATGACATTAGACAAAAATGAGATGTCAAGATGACGCGAGGGTGTGTTTGTGGGTGTAAAATTGGCTAGCTTCGAGCATCAATAGCAAGTTAGCGTCAGATTTTGATATTGAGATGATTTTGAAATGTTTATGTTTTGATGGGATCAGACGTCGAATTGTTGTGAAACCTTAGTTGTGAACCGCCAGAGAGAAATAAAAACTGGAATGTTTGAGGAATGGGGTATTGAGTGTGAACAATTGATTCAAGACTATGGAGAAGATATAAGAAATTAATTTTTATCTTTTTAATAAATAAAACTTGAAATGCAAGAAATTAAATTTAATTTTTTTTAATAAAATATTTAAGACACGCATGTCGGACACGGATTTCCAATTTATTTTTAATATTTTTTTAATCAGACACATCTTCAGCGTGTCCCACAAGTGTCGGAGGCGTGTTTTGTCTAATACATATCGGACACCACATGCTTTGAGGAGAAATGTCTGTGCAGCATAAATCCATATTTGATGTATGATTTGGAGAAAATATTTCTATTAGATATAATATTAATGCATAAATAGTATTCAATATTTAAAATATAACTAAATTGATTTGTCTTAGTCTTGTTGTTGCTTGATTTTGTGATTTGTTTTTTTTTTTTCATGTATGGGTCACATTCCTAGTTAGTGATTTTCCTTGACAAATTGTGATGTTCTTGCCTATCATTTTATGTATATGAATTTTGGTATATATGAAGTGACTTGTATTAGTAGCTGTGGAGTGAACGAATAAGTTAAAATGTCATTTGCTTGTCATTTGGAGATGGCAAACTTTGATAGGTGAGATCTCTTATGAAATAAAGTTGAAGAAATGGAGTTAATTTTTTGAGAAGAGGTGCAAGATGAGGAGAATGAAAATTGCATACATGATATAAAATTTTGATAGGATTTTATCTGAGAGGTTATATGTGATGTTCTAATATGCTAAGATTAGCACACTCTTTTTAACTTTACAAATGTGTAGAGATACAAATGAGAACATAATTTTTATGTTTAAAAATAGGTGGTTAAAATGACTAATAGTGCCTTTTGAGTACTATGCTATAAGAGTTCAGAGGCTCATTGTTAAATTTATGAACCTAAAATTCAACTGGCATGTATATGTATTTGAGTGTTGCGTAACAAAGAAGGCATTGATATCTGAGTTCGTAGTAATAAAAAATGTTGAGATGGTTATATGGAGGAGCATATTGAATGAGAAATGGCTACTTTAGAGTTGTTGGGGGGAGCATATATTAAAGATTTAATAATTGAAGTAAACTTTGGTGTTTTTGGGCATGTACAATGGACTGCAAAAGACACCAATAAAATGCGTTGGCATAGTTAGCGCGGAAGAATTATGATGGAATATAGGTGGGCCAAATAAGACATCATCCGAAATTGTGAAAAAATACTTGCACTAAATAGAGTTAATAACTCATATTGCACTCAGTTGGAATGAATAAAGGTGGAGAATTTCTAAAGCCAACTCCAAGTTATTAGGATAAGGCTGTGTGATGTATTTAGTTATAAAATATATTGAATTTAAGCATAATGCACTCTTTTATATAAATCAATGCTTTTCAATTATCCAGGTCATTGATTGCCTCCGAGTGAACCTCTTTACCATCCTTCCTAGGAACTCCTCCGCCAAGTCATGGTTGTTACTTAGGTAGTGTAATATTGTTTGAATACGATAAAATGCTGCTATAGTTTGTAGATATATTATGAATAATGCCATGAACAGTTGAACATTGGAAAATTATATCCCTCTGCAACCAGAAATATAAATTCATGGAACTTTTGTCAGGAAGAAGGGGTTGCTACATTTTTTTGTTATTATTATTTCATTTCCTTTCTAATTGGTTTATAAGTCACACATGCATCTCATTGAGAAACGAACACTCATGCAAGGTTACCATGCCTTCAATTGTATCGATTGTGCCTACAATGTGAATGACCTGCTGATGTGACCTTTGGTTGGAATGATAGGAGATATCAATGATGTTCTTATAACAGTGCAAGGTTTATCCAAACCGTTTCATGAATTGAACGGCATACTTATATGTATAAACATATTTAGAAGGGTTTTAATTAGCATGCTTCTAAATTTGGATGGTTTACTCTCTATTTAACGAAATGCATTGTGCTCATCAGCTGTGTTTTTAATTATTTTAGCTTGTTAACCTTTTCAAACTCTTTGTGCAGGATTATATTCTAGCCGTTTGTTACTTTAATTTGCATTTATATTTAATCATGGGTTTTCCCTTCACATGTTTTGCTCTACCTTTCAAATACATGTTCTTGTTCTAGTGTTTTGTGCTCTTTGCGCAGTCGGGGCATAACTCAGCTTTGAGTTTTTTATTCTAATAATATGCATAGTCGTGTTTCTACGACTTTGGCGTCACATTAACCATCCAATTTTTCAATGGACCTTTTAACCAGCATCACATTAATCATGCAGTTGTATCAATAGACCGTTAATCAGTTTGATATCCCTTATTACGATTTCAAATCACAAGACTTTTTTTATTAAGGTTATATTTTAAAATTTTTACTCTTACAATAAGCTGGCAGTTAACTTTTTACCATTGTTTCACCCAGAAAACTTTAATTCTAATCATGATCACTGATGTGTTCATTTTACAAACGTTCAAGTCCTACTCTGTGTAAGACTAGATGGTTTAATTGTTCAATCAACTATAGATAATTTTTGTTAATATGTTGGCTTATACCACAACATGACGTACCCTCGTAAACTTATCTTGTTACTGGTCTTCCAGGCATCTGCTTCCTCTAATTTTGTGGTTGAAATATTTTGTCGTGATTGTTTCTGAGCTAGATTATTTTTGTCTAGGAGAGTCAAGTTCCTGTGTTGATATACAAAATCATGCTAGTCAAACCATATATAAACTCAGCTTCTATACATCTTGCTGTGGCTTGTATGAAACATCATGTTGGGGAATTTTGACCTGAACCCAGCCAATGCACTCACATTAAACATACGTTGATGAAAATAATGCTGTTTTTAAATATTCTTTTTTATCATCAACTCTTGTTCATTATTATCCAAACTGAAGTTTCTAGCTTTTCTTTCCCCAGCCTTACACATTAACTTTTCTACCTTCTTATAGGTCCATTTTTTTCCCTCCATTCATTTTATAGGAAAGCATAATGTTTGCTCAGGTAGATTTTTTTTCCTGATTAACATAGTTGATTTATGGAAAAATCATTGTTTGTTCCATTTGTTGAATACCGGATTTGTTGATTTTCCTTCCAGATTAAGCTTACAGAGTTCTAGGAATTATATTGAGAGTATATTATGGTAATTGTATTGCAAAGTTATGGTGATCCTGTTAGAGGGCATTTGGTAGTATTTTGATAGTGACCTAGTAATCAATATTTTTAAGTTTGTTTGTTTACATGCGGCATTTATCTGCATGCAAACTACGTGTTGTATGAGTATATTTTTTAGCGTGTTGTATGAGATATCTTTTAGTATGTTCTACTCACAATGCCAAGACATTACCTATCATGCCCAAGAATTTAATTTGGATGATTTGCTTATTTTAAATCTTCAAATTAGCTACTAGAGCCCCAAATAATCATTCATATTTTTAAAACATGTATATTTCATTTCATCTTCCAAAAATTATTTATATTAGTTACGAATATATCTTCCAATCACTCTCTCTTAATACATCAATGACTAAAAAAGAATAAATAAAAAATAAAATAAAAGAAATACCTAAACTAAAATTGGATCTGTTTAACTCCACTGGATCCTTACCCATCCCTAAAATTATGAAAAATCATATAATGAGCAGAAGCCCAATAGGTCATCATAACCTACATGCACTCAATGCACAAAAAGCAAAACAATAAGTATATAGTCATTCAAATCAGTAATAGAGCATGATTATCATCAATTCATGTGCGTAGAAACATATCAAAATAAACAATAGTGGTTAGTATGAATAATATTAATCAGTATGTATCATAATCATGAAAGTGATTAATAATCATTAATTCAATTCTATCCTAACATATTAAGAACATTGCTATGATTAGACTATCCTAGGAATCATGTAAAATAATACACTTGTGATTTAGGTCTATTAGTTATTCGATGCATGGCAACATCATGAATGTCATTTTTATTTCCTATCATGGTATTTATGTAATATATATCAATCTCATGTATCAGGTGTATCACATATTTATATCTGTATTAGTGTCATCCTGTATCATATTATGTATCACATATAGCTCATGTCTCATAACACTTATGCATGTTTATACTATCTTTAGTCAGCGTGTTATGTATGCATGTAAAAACTCATGTTAATGCAAGTGAGGACATCCGACAAATCATATATTATTTTATTGTATCTTGTCATATCTTATCTTATCAAAGTCTTGTGTTAGTATGTCAGGTGACTATCTTGTAAGAGTCATCATTTTTGCCTATCGATGCATCTTATTCGCTTATAACTCCTTATCTTGTATGTTGTATTTTGTGTTGAGATTGCACTACAAACTCATAATTTAAAGGAAAATCTGTCATCCCACTCTCCTATACAGGATATCTTGCACCAACTAACTTGCATCAGTCTATAACTAGCCAACCTTTCTTCCATCACAGAATATTATATCTTATCAATTATAATATTATGCAATGTATAGCATGTATGCATCTAATACATTGTGTAAATCATTCCAATACTATGCCATTAGTATACCTACAACAATATGTATGCTACATCATGTTCATGAATTTGTACTAGATGCATGTTGTCATGTCTGACCTCATACAATAATTTTACAATATTTACATGTGTGCCTTTATTCTTGCTAGTTTAGTCAAAATATTGTACATGCAATTCTATCCTGTGAAAATACAAGATGTTCATACTAAAATGTGCAAAATAATATCTATCGTATCAAAGGTTATGCTGAAAGTTGGTTAAATCAGCAGATAATTCATTTTAACCAGATTAGGGAGAGAGAAAACTTGGAATTCAAAATCTTTAGAAATAAAAGTAGGAATCATGGTACCTACCACGATTAGAACAACTTCCACAATTGGGAGGACGATTAGAAATAGCTCAGGGCAGCTTTCTCTCTCTTCTCTCTCCTCTCCCCCTTCTCTCCTACTTCCCAGCCAAGGAATTGAATAGGAAATGGGGATGGCTTGGGGTATTTGATATCAGGGTAGTGGAAAAAGATATTTTGAAAACCAAAACTTTGATCCAATGCTACAATGCTGCTGCAGTGCTCCCCTTTACTAACTCAAACCCCAGAGGCCGGTGTGTTGCACCTGCATGGCCAAAATCTTTTACACAGTGAGGCCAGCGATGCTCACACGTAGATTGTCATGCATGCAGGGAATTTTTTTATTAATCATTTATAGGTTATTAATTGGTCCTTGATTATGTAAAAATTTGGATCTTTGCCTTACCGTTCCTGAATATTGTTGCCATTTGACCTGGAAATTATCCAGTGTTTATTTTGTCAAAATATTAGGTGTGGGATTGTATAAATTGACGCAAAGAGAAAGTCTATGAATGAAAAGTTGTTATTGTGAATTCATCACAAGCAAGATTTGGTTAATGAGTGGTCTAATACTTGTCTTGTGTAGAAAATGTTTTTTTTTTTTTTGGTTTTTGCAGCTGTTATTTTGGAAGGACGTTTTACATGTCATATATATACGTTTTGGTCATTTAATGTCCTAATAATAATAACAATTTACAATTTGCATGATTAAGGAAAAATATGAATTAAACATTTAAACCAGCTGAGAATACGCACATTGGAGTTGCTAATTACTTATTGAAAAGTGATGCTTAATATGAACTTGTGCAGTGACGCTTCAAATCCTGAATTTTGTTAGATATAGATTTGTAGTATCAAGTACGTCTTTATAAGTTAGGTCACAAAATTTTGTTGACAGCCCACTTCTTTTTTGGTAGATATATTGTTGGATGATGATATAGAAGAATGCATAAACGGTATTAACTGAAATAGAGATGTTGTTGTAAATGACTTCTAAAGAGAAATGAGATGTAGCTATTTTCAATATTGAATGTGGAGTAACACGTTTTGAGGAAAGAAGCCAAAGCAAAAGTAATTATTTTGAGAACAATATAGTGCATAAAGCAGATATTTGATTTGTTTGCAAGGTGCATAAGAAGTTGGTTGGTGATGCTTATGAAGAATGTTAAGACCTTAAAGCTCAACGATGGGAATTGCTGGAAATAATTTGGTGAAGCAGAATCTGTACCTGATACAATCTTCATTAGAAAAACTGCAATTGAAAATCTATAAAGCTCGAGACCAATTGTGCTCAGTAATGGCTTTCCTAGTACAAAATAATCACGAATTGGGTGCTATCTTTTAAGTAGAATGAGGCAAATTTGTGATCTAAGTGATATTGCTGGGATATAGTGTGAGGATTATAGCTTCATTATCACTGGAGTCTTCTTACAAATTGGGATCCCATATGGGTTATGAATATGCATAGGGGCTGTTTGATTGGAGGGGTTTTGAGTGTATTGTATTTCAAATCCAAGAATTTTAAGTTTTTGATTATTTAATTGAGTAAAATAAATCCAAAGTAATTCACCTAGAGATTTGAAACTCGCTCCCTGGTTGATGTTCGATTTATTTTGAATTTATCTGATTTGGACAAATTCCAAATACACTGTACATTTGCACAAAAGCCTCGTCCTCGTCAAAACCCTGCATTGCCTCACGCAAATTTCACTTAGACCGCAACCTCACCTCCGTTGTCACTCCTGGTGTAGTTGCCAACGTTACGAAGTCTTCACCTTGCATAGTTTACTACTATGTGAATCTGCAACCTTGCATAGTTCCCCGTCATTGCGTTTGCCTCCATCTCCGTACTTATTTGTCACCAAGGTTAGTTTTTTTTTTTAATATTTATTTTTCATATTTATCAGTTCAACCCAAATATCAATTTGGATTCATGCCTGGTAGGTCTACTATGGAAGCCATACATTTATTGAGAGGTTTGATGGAGAAATATAGGGAGAATAAGGAGGATCTACATATGATATTTATTGATTTAGAGAAAGCATATGATAAAGTTCCAAGAGAAGTGCTATGGAGAGTTCTTGAAAAGAAAGGAGTTAATAATGCTTATATTCAAATCATTAAAGATATGTATGAAGGAGCTACTACTTGTGTTCAAACACAAGGTGGTTTGACCAAGTATTTCCCTATTTCGGTTGGATTACATCAAGGATCAGCTTTAAGCCCATATCTTTTCGCGTTAGTCATGGATGTTCTCACTAGACATTTACAAGAGGATGTACCCTGGTGTATGCTTTTTGCTGATGATATTCTTCTTGTTGACAAGACTAAAGAGGGAGTTGAAGGTAAACTTGAAGTTTGGAGATCAACCTTAGAGTCTAAAGGTTTTCGCTTGAGTAGATCTAAAACTGAATATATGGAGTGTAATTTTAGCAGTAATAGACCTAGTGAGGGGATTGTGACTTTGGGCGATCAAGTCATTAATAAGAGTACACGTTTTAGATATCTTGGATCTATTGTTCAGAGTGATGGTGAAATAGATGGGGATGTTATCAGTAGAATTCAAGTTGGATGGTTGAAGTGGAGGAATGCATCGGGCTTGTTGTGTGATAGAAAAGTCCCCCTTAAACTTAAGGGAAAATTCTATAAGATGGTGGTGAGACCTGCAATGCTTTATGGTGCAGAATGTTGGCCATTAAAAGAGAAGCACAATACTAAGTTATGTGTTGCGGAGATGAGGATGCTTAGGTGGATGAGTGGATTTACTCTTAGAGACAGGATACGAAATGAGCATATACGTGAAAAGGTTGGAGTAGCTCCAGTGGAGGATAAGATTAGAGAGAGTCGCCTTAGATGGTTTGGTCACATAAAACGGCGGCCTTCCGATGACCCAGTTAGGAAAGTAGAGGTATTAGATTTGACTTATGTTAAGAAAGGTAGAGGCAGACCTAAAAAGACTTGGTTAGAAAATATTAGAAATGATCTTTCTCTATTAGATTTAAACGAGAATTTGACTTTGAACCGGACACAATGGAGAAAAAGGATTCATGTTGCCGACCCCACGTAGTGGGACAAAGGCTTGTTATTGTTGTTGTTGTTGTTGTATCAGTTCAACCCAAATAACAAAATGATCTCCTAAATTCCAAATGCATTGTATTTAATTTACACTACATTTACAATAACCTTGAATTTGAAATGCTAGCAACCAAACAATCTCATAATTTATTTCAAAATCATAAGGATAGATGAATATTTCATTAGGAGTAATTATTTTATAAGCTTAAATGGCAATTTTAGTAGGTAGTGATCTAAGAATACGAAGTTGGTGATGAGTTAGCTCCTGCGAAGGATATAATTTTGATGTTTTAATTCTAATTAGTATAAGTTCTGGGGAAAAAGAGGATGTTGTCAAACACTGAAAGGCTTTATTTGGAGCGGTGCTTTGTAGGTGGCATGATATCACACACCCCAACCAAGTCAATCATGTATGGCTTTTCATTATTGACTTGCGTTTAGACTAAGCTCACACAACTAATATTCATAGTACCTATTTATCTATTCTTCGAAGGTGTAGGCTGTAACTTCTTGAATTCTTTTAAAAAATTAACTTCAGACTGGATGAATGTATGCTTAACAAGTTAACATAGTTGAACTTTCTTTTAATGTTTTACTTTTTTATGTGTACGTGTTGTTTTAACCAATAAAAGATACTGTCAATTGCAATAAATTGTTTTGCTTCTTGTACTTATCAAAATTTGTAGAATTTATGAAATCTTTGTATTTAATATATTCTACTAGGGCATCAATAAAATATTATGAATGAAAAATTAAAAAATTACTTTCTTTTATATATTTTAATATAAAATGAAGAAGTTTTACCTCAATCATTGAAGAAATTTAACATTAACCTTTAAAGATGTGGCCTAGACCTCCACCGCTGTTATTGCCTACAACTACAACTTTTACTTTGGTGATCGAAATAAAGGCTTAATAAAAAAATACTTTGTAAATACAAATCTAAAAAAGGTAATGCTAGAATGAGAGAAATAAGAATAGGGACGGCTAAGATCACTTCACTTCCAAAGCCTTGGAGTAGAGGAAAATTGAGTGATTAGATTGCGACAATGTGTGGAGGAGAAAATATGGAACATAAATCTTGAGAAAATAAATAATCAGCTTACTATTTGTAATAACCATAAAAAATGAAAATAACAACATCATTGATTGCTTACTTTCTAATTAAACACTCCGTAATATACCAAATATTTTTCGTCTAAAGCACCAATGTGAAAATTCTGTCTGAATTATATATGCAAATACAGTAGTGTATGTCATGTTGGCTACAACCTCTTTTTTTGAAATGTTGCTTGTCTCATCGTTGCAGCTCTTAAGTAACCTGCTGCAACTCAAGGAAGCTATATCATTCCTTCATGCCACAAAATCAAACTGCTAACTCTCATCCAGCTGAATTCGCACTCATCAACTTCAAGTCCTTGTTGGCATATGCAGAAGCAAAATCTTCCAAGATTAAAGAATTAGCAGAAGCATAAATGCAAATGCCCATCCTAAACCTATTACACTGTCATTATGATTGAGAGCCGGTGAACCTTATTCCCCTTAATTCCTATGCTTCAGTAGAGCAGTGCGAATTTTGTGACTTTGTTTATGCATGGATGGCTTCGGCACCATATTATCACCAACTTTTCATTTGCTCAAAATAACTAGCTAGTAGGATCTCTCTTCTAGCAAATCCTTCCCCATTACTTTCTCTTCGGATAAAAATATTTTTGTAAATCTGTTACTTTCTATCCAAATAAACCTATTATAGGCAATCTTACTTCAAAAACCAAGGAATCGAAAGTGATTGAATGCAGAAGAAAAGAGGCTATAATAAGCGCTTCCTATCAATCATGCCACTCGATATGGAGGCATGAGATAAGAGGACTAATCGGGGTTGTGATAATATCACTTTTGATTAATGTCTTTTGTGATGCTCTTGACTACTTTAATCATTGTCAATGCATGATTGCTTAAACCACTTTGTCAAACAACAACATAGACACTTCCCTAAGTGATAATATGATCGAGGTTCTAAAACTATCACTACTTGGCATGGTTGATCACAAGTGGTTATTAAAACAAGCCACTTGGTCTCTTTTGTGCCATCCCTATCTCTCTCATACTTCCTCATATCCTATCATTTCTCTCTTTTTTGCTCCCTCTATCACAATAGACATCGAGCTATAGGATTTGGTGGAGAACTTGTAAAAGTTACTACATTTTATCATGAGCTGTTAATAATCTAGAGGACAAAAATGACACGTTTTTTTAAAATTCGAAGAAAAAAATGACCATGCTTTCACAATATTTAGCATTCCGATGATGAATCAAGAGTCAATATGCCAGAGAAGAATGAGTCCTAAGGCCATAAAATTATGAATGATTTAGCTTGGTTTAAACTCAGCTTGTTAGTTAATCAAATGAGCCTTATCGGGTACCTATTAACAAGCAACACTATCGAGCAGTTTGTTAGTTAATTGAGCAAGCCTTATCAAGCCTATTAATGAGTCCACTGAGCTTACAAATGAGAGTTTAATTGAATGAACTAATAAATAAATAAGCATTTTAATGGGCATAAACAATTAATTTGTGTTAATGAACAAAAACAATCTAATATATAAAATAACAAGACTCAGATATATTCATATATTAAACAAATTTTTAATCGAATATCAAAAGAGCATATTATCGAGCCCTACCCGAGCTTTTTAATGAGTTTGTTCACAAGCTTTAAATTATCTTGTCCATGATCGTAAGATAATCAAACACCAAGCATTAAAACTTATTCATTTATCAATTGAGTATTTATAAAAGTATTCAAGCTTATTAGGTTGATTAAACGATGAAGAGAAAGCTCTAATCAAGTTGAGCAACAAGTAGCTTGTCGAGCCTATTGGTTTATTTTGCTGCTCTTAGAGTAACAGAATGTGTTAAGATATTGAAATGCCTTATTTTATCCATAGAATAGTGCCCATTCTCACTAAAATATCATCGATCACAAGTGTTTTAAGGTGTAAAGATATCTATGAAAGTTACACTTAGTGTACCTGACAGCCAGTTTTTTATGCATGTTTGAACTCCCCTTAGGGCGCATTTCATTGCTCGTAGATCTAAACCACATTTAATAAAATGATTATTTTGTTTTTACTCTTTTTTATGAAAACAAAATCATTACATTGGATGGGGTTTTGAGGGTGTTTATGGAATTTAAAATCAGTGTTGATTTCCAACATCTAACCAAATGATAGTTCTAACAAATTTACTATTTTTCAAAACGGGTTTTAGAACCTCAAGAAACTAAACGACCAGTAGCTGAACCATGTCTTCATGTTTTTTGCTACATTCCTTCAGAGTATGTTTGATCATTTCCTGAAACGAAATTACATATGCTCAAATAGGTCCCAACGTTTCTTATTTAACATAATTTTCTCAGGGTCCTCACTCAGCTGACAAATCAAAGACAAAAGGGGCAAGGATTGCGGAATTCAGTTCGTCCAAACAGCAGTCCTCATCCAATCTTCTCATTCATACTACTTTTAGATCTGATGTTTCTAAGACATCCCACTCTGGGCAATTTCAAGTCCTGAATAGAGAAAGGAATGGCTTCTCTCCTACTGCCAAGGATGGTCCAAACTCAACAAATGTCAGCAGAGCTCCAAGCAGTTCTGGTGGCATTCCTCCTACCACAGTTCAATCTTTTAGAGGTCCAATGAACCCTAAACTCAAAGTTGATGGTCAGGGTGGTGCTTTGACTATAAGATCTTATGGAGAAAAGAAAATTGCATCTCAGGCTCAGAAGCGGAATGATTTCTTCAATTCTCTTAGGAATAAATCATCCGCTATCCAACCGACTAATCCTAATGATGATCAAAGTTGCAGTGTCTCTTCGTCCAACTTGGACAAGATTTCTGTTGATTCTACCTCGGTTAAGGAGCCATCTTCATTTAACTCAAATTTGCACTGTTCGGTTGAAAATGGGAATTGTTCAGCTGGAGGTGGTGCTTTTGAGGAGCCTGAGAAGTTGGCTCCGGATGAGGAAGAAGTAGCCTTTCTTCGATCACTAGGGTGGGAAGAGAATGCAGGGGAAGAAGCTTTAACACGGGAGGAGATTGAGTCTTTTCTTTCTGAGGTAATCCCTTCCTTTGGTTTGATTGAGTCTTTTCTTTCTCATTTTCCTCTTCTTCTAAACTTGTTTCATGTATTGCAGTATAAAAAGCGGAAGCCTGCTTCAAATCTGAAGTTGTAGTCGGCAGTTGTCTCAAAGCTGTGCTCATCATCTGAAACGAAGTGGAAGCTTGATTTTGTTAAAGCTGCCATAGCTTTCATGGCGGAGTTTCTCTAGTTTTGTGGCCTGGCAATTTTCTCCTATATTTCCAGTGTTTGGAAAGTGGCCAAAGTCCAAGTGAAGACTAGAAAGCTGCATTGTCTTGAAACAGAGGGAGTTAAAAAGGTTTTTCCCCTCTTGAGAAAAGAATGTGAAAAATGCAAAAATAAGATGCAGTGTTTTATGCCCCTGGAACCCTTCTTCATCGCTGAACCTAGGGTGCTTTCTTACAGTATTTTTTATGATTATTTTTCTTTGTTTTTTCTGCATTGGATTGGAGTAACAGAAAAGTTAGATGACAGGCTCAGTATCAGAAAATTGCACAGTATTGAAATCATTTTTATTAGAGAAATCTCTTTCAATTTTTAGTTATTATGATTATATCTGTTCCCTTCTCTTGATGCAGAAAAGACTATCCATATTTTCTTTGTTATTTCTTTACCCTGCGCTAATTTCTGTTCTGATTGCCCGAATAAGGCATGTGAAGTGTGAAATAGGGCCAACGTATTTGTTTCTGAAGCTGTTTATTGTTCAGAGTCATTGGAAAATCTTGTACTTACTACTTTGTATTATAAATTAATACAGTTGTAGTGCCATGGATAGCTCCTTTCATTTTGGATCTTATAAATCCGATCATCTTGCAAATATACATCAATAAATTGATAGATATGAGCCGGATGTGGTGATGAACAGTTAATAGCTGAGCCACTTAAGAATTTCTTAGTTGTTTAACAATCCTTTGCTTCCAGTTGGAGGATATTGCATGTTGAATTAAATTGTGCTTTTTTATATATTTTGAGTTTTTGTTTTTTAGCAGGAGATCAAAACAATTCTACAGATACTGCTCATTTATCAGCTGATTAGTCCGCATCCGTAAAGACAAGCTTATCTCAAGCATAGAGAAAGGCGATCATGAAAATTTTCATACATTGATGACAGAAACCTCAAGAATAGAACTCGTTGGAATTAAAATGAAAAGAAATAGTGGGCTACAAATATGAAAAATCAAAGGATTCATCCATTAATTAGTAACCTGGCAATGTTGGGGGCATGTTTTCATTAAAGGTCCATATCTTCATCTTATGAGCAATGTGATTTTTGATCATGTGAAGAACTACAGCAAAAGAAGAAGCTTGGGATGCATTGATTTTGCTACTCCTAGCCGGCACATCGGCCTGAAATGAATAGCTTACGTGAAATCCCCATTTTCACAATAATATAAAACTAGGCCAAAATTTCTTTATCAAGATTTCATTACAATAAATTTTAATATTTTTTAATGTATTTCAAGATGAATGCAGTTATGTAAAATATGAATAATCAATTAATTTTTATATTACACTAATTTCAAAATAATTTTAAAAAATAAAAAAACTCTTTATAATTAGTTTCTAATTAGGGCATCCTAACGTAGCATAAGGTATATAATTAGAGTTTTTTCAGATAATTACCCACAGCCCACTACTCAGCATACTATGTTTAGTGCAAGTACAGTTTTGGCAAATATCAAGTGCATTTATTTTTTTAACAAATAATAATAAAGCGAAAACAAAAGTAAATAGTGAAAAAAATTGAAACTATTTTATAAGTGAATTGAAGAACAGAAAACATGCAGGATTTAATAAAAAAAATAATTTGCATCCCTTAAAAACATAAAATCCGGTATAAAACAACAATTTCATTACTGGATCTTTCAGTTTTCTTTGGAAATAAATTGGAAACTTGTCGAATTCAATCACATATATACAGTGCTCACATCACTCAGTACATTCAGAAAAATTCTATTTTGGTTGATGATTGCACAAAAGCATAATTCCTGTGACTCAATAAACTACATTCAAGCTTCGAGATGCTTGTAGTGGCAGAGCAGGTTCTGAAGATTTGGCAATGAAATCCAGAGACGAGTTCCAGAGTGTTACCTGCTGGATGTGAACTATTAAGGAACACAGATTCCAGGAGTGTTATCTGCTGGAGCCAAGTGCTGTGAACTCATGGATCAGTGTTGCAATGGGTACAAGACGAATGAAGAAATCTGTAGAAACATGAAGGAAAAAATCAATCAATTATTAAGAAATGGGGGATCATGAAGGATGGACAGTAGTATATTTGCAATTATATATGCATATGATTAGGCTCATTTGGTTGTTTTCAGGCAGAAAATATAGTTTATAAAATGACAATTTCACTTTTTTTTACTTGTTTTAATGAGTGAAAATGAAAGCAAAACTTTTGAAGGATGCTGAAAGTGTTTTAGGAATTTAAAATCGAATGCTGATATTGAGACTTTTTCTAGCAGGTTTTCTTAACGACCCAAACATAAACAGACTCTTGTTCATTCGTATTCAGCTCGTTATTAGCTTGATATGTAGATATATATATAATTGCCTAACAGATAAATGGAGCATTTCTATCATGCTCAACTTGTTATTTCTTCATTATCATTTGTTTGAAATCGGTTTGTGTTTGTCTTGAATTCGAACAAGCCAAACACAAATTTGATGTTCACAAATCATTTCAAACAAACAAAAACTCAAATTAATCAAACACGTACACAAGTTAGCTCTAGTTCAGTTCGTTTACACCTCTATATGGAGAGAGATTATTACGTGCGGAGTCCGGACACAGAGAATCGGTCGGTTTTGTGACTAAGAACAGTAAAAGCGCAGTTACTGTTCACCACTGCGCTTTTACTGTGAACAAAAAACCGAACAATTATCTGTGTCCGAACTCCGCACGTAATCTCTCCTACATGAAACCCTCAACATGAATAAAAGAAGAATTCACAAAATCACCCGCAAATAGTTGGGATAAAATCAACCCTAGATAGTTGGGTTAAAGCTAATAATGACGAGGGATGCATGCATTATTTACCTCACGAGAATAAATAATTGTTCTAGATCTTTATAGGTCTCCGTACAAAGGGATGCTCTAATAGCTGGGCAGCAGTGGGCCTAGAGTTTGGATCCACCTGAACACACTGCCTTATGAAATCTTGTGCCTCCTTTGATAGGTGGCCAGGGATAGGAGGCTGATCACCACGACCAATCTTGTAGAAAGCATGTTGCTGCAAATGAGGTATTATTAATTAAAAATAGGTCAACTAGTCTCATATATTGAAGAGGTTTAATTTCTTAACCATATGAACACAGTACATAAATGTCTTCAAAAACATAAATAACAATCACAATAATTCACGGATGCCGCTAAACTTTTTTTGGTTTTTTTTGCCGTCAACCATCATGCCGAAGTACTATTTAGAGTTTCTTCTTTTATTTTCTAAGAATTCCAGATGGCAGTACTTTAACTTTTCTCCTTTGCTTAGTTTCTTTTTATTATTTCTCCAAATCTGTTGGCTTAAACTTAGAATTTCATGTTACTCGTAAGAGTCAGCTCATTATTGGCTAATAAAATTCCACTGAACATTTCAACTGTTTGTAATCTTCAGCAGGTCCCAGGATGTTATGTCGCATTCTGCTAAACAAGGCAGGCTGATATCTCGACAAATTTTCTTAGGAATAAAAGAAAGGGACTAAGCATCCTAGCTATCAAAAAAAATTCATTCCTAACTCTAAAATGTTTTTCAATTATTTGAAACTGATTTTTCTGTCTCCCAGAATAGCCATTATGTTGCCTTTGTGAAATTGTAATATTTTATATAAATTGGGTTTTGGTTGGATATAATAAATAGAACGTCACT
The DNA here is from genome assembly GCA_019925795.1 of Dendrobium chrysotoxum. NCBI lineage: Eukaryota > Viridiplantae > Streptophyta > Magnoliopsida > Asparagales > Orchidaceae > Dendrobium > Dendrobium chrysotoxum. Next base: position 13,479,207 of record CM034306.1, read on the forward strand.
CACAAGCTGAAACGAAGTCATCCACAATCAGGGACTAACGTAAAAGAAGAAAATCCAACTGAAGGCTTTTAAATCTGAGATTACTAACCCACTCCACTTGAGGATAAGGAATCTGACGAGTCAACATCTCTAAAACAGTGCAACCCAAACTCCATATATCAGCTGCATACCCATATGTCTTCTTAGGATTAACAACCTGAAAAATAATAGTAATAATGTCAATAAAAGAAGACCCTAAATGGTTGAAGAACCATGGCGATGTTTGTTTAACAATATGAACTTGAAAACTTATTCCACTCTAAAGCCGTCTTTGAATTAAAACAATATCTTTGAAGCTCCTTAGATCTGTTGGATGATTGATGTAGAACAATACATGAATGGATGAAATGCTTAAAGAATTTGCACGCGTAGTATTTAAAGAACAAAATAATTATAAAATTCAAGTGAGTTTGAACGACGAAGTAAAATGCAATGAACGATAAAATAAGTTTAGGCCAAATTACATTCATAGAAATTAAGATCGTAACACAGTCAACTTATCCTAACGTTGCATACATGAATGGTTTTTCAACAATAAATTCCTAGTTTAACAATAAGACTAGATGCATTGAAGTCCACACTCATTCCCTACGTTTACTAAGTTTTTTTTACAGAGAAACATTAGCATAACCTTTATGAGTCAATTGAAACCACAAGTTGAGGTAAGACTTAGAACGTAAACGACTTGGAGGTAAAAGGTCCCCAGAACAGTAATTTAAGGAACCAAAGCTTCTGGACAGCAGATGATGCCTTTCCGGAGGGTTGGACGGTAAGGATCTTGGCTGGAATTTGCTGGACAGCAAGGATGTGGGCTGGAAAACTCTTTGGACAGCAGGATTCTTTGGCTGGAATTTTCTGTGTAGCACGGATCTTGGCTGGGAGACTCTCTAGACAGCAAGGGTCTTGGCTAAAACTTTCTGTCCAGCAAGGAAAAGCCTTCCAATAACATTTCTAGATGGCAGTGGGGGTATCCGGACAGCAGGATAGGAGATTCTGGGCTGTGTTTCAGCAAGAAAATCTGATGTAGTCTCTTGGACAGCAGCCTTTAGACATTAGGAGATCTGGACAGCAATTTCGCAGACTTTCCGGGTGCAGTTTTAATGTCTCGTTGGCTGAATTTTCCTTGAGCAGCAACCTTCACTTTGTTTGGGACGTTGGGATAGCAACCAGGCAGGTTTTTGATGGCTGAACAGCTGTTGGGGCTCCTCCGGAATGCAAAACAGGCAAAGGGCTGGGAGGAAACTTTTGGACAGCAGTCCAAAGCACTGCAGGTTTCGGACCAGCAGTTCTCAAATCCAGAAAATTCTGGGCAGCAGGGAACAGAGATTATTTCTTGCCTAATGGGGTTCTTAATTAAGGCAAGAAGTAAAGGGAGGAGGGGCCGGCCTAATGGAGAGGAGGAGGGAATTTGAATTGCTTCCAAAGGGGGAAGATTAGGTTTAGGAAATAATTTCCTAATCCCATCCTATAGGGGGGCCGGTGGCATTCAAGGCTTGGAGGGAATTAATGGGATAGATGTGAGGCTTCCTAATTTGGGTATTGGGATTAGGAAATGTTTTAATTAAATCCTATTTGAATTTCAAATTCAAATTGAACTAAATTTAGGAACTTTCCTAAATTAGAACTCTTAAATTAGGAAAGAATTTTTCTAATTCAAATTGCTTTGAAACTTGAAATTAAACCTTCCAAATTAAGAGGAGATATTTATGGAAAGAATTCAAGAGGCAATTTGAATTTTGGAGGGAAGGAAGAAGGGGAGGTGGCGGCTTAGGCATGAGTTTGGTTGGGTGGAGAGCCGGCGGGTGGGGTGGGGCTTTGGGTAAGTGGGCCGGTGGTTGTAGTGGAGAAGGAGGGTGGTAGATTGAGGTGGTGGTGGTGGGAGACGTTGGCCAGCGGCAAGGTGGGGGTGGCTAGGGCATCCGATGGCTAGGAGGCAAAGAGATTAAAAGAAAAGAAAGATAAAACAAACCACGAACCCGGCCGTTTCCAAGGTTGGTGGGGAATCCGTTTTCCCTCCCTAGGGATCTCTCCAAAGTTCTCTCCTAGAACTCTCACAACTCAAGGAACACATGTGCAGGAATTTTCTTTTCATTCATCATCCCCTCACAAAGGAGGAGGGGAGGGCTTTAAATAGCCCAAAACAAAGAGACAATCCAAGTACTAAAATGCCCCTTGGGCTTACATATGTCTAAACCCTTAAGTAAGGGCAAAATTGGAAAAGACAATCAACATTAAAATAAATCTAATACATCAAATAATAAAATAGACATAAACAAAATATAAGAGTGGATGTCCTCATCAATGATCCAGAGTGAAGGTTTATCACATTAACTACTCAATGCATGTTTGGATAAAATTGTGGATGAAGCTGACAGAATGAAAATCAATCCTTATGTCAAAGGAGAGTCATAGAGCCCGTTTTGGCTTGATTTCATCTCCCACCATGGTTTTATTTTAATCAATTCATCCACAAACTATTTTACTCTTTATTTGCTATTTGGGCGTTACAACTGCACGATACCTATTATATAGCCAAATGAATGGTAACAAGCTCAAACAAACCATCCGTATCAAAAAGTTAAAAAGGCAAAATTTTGGAGCAGTAAACTAAATTCAATTGGATCATAACTTCAGAAAAATGTGCCTGGCACAAATCAAATGAAAAAAAAAAACTCTATAATCTCCTTAAGATCAGCCCCAAGATTTAGTTCTACTTTTCAACTGTAATATTTACAAAAATATTGAGACACAACTTACCTTGATCTGTTGATTGGAAGCTTTGATTTCCAACCGAGAGGTCTTAGGTTCGAAACTTACGTATATAATATGGGTGTGAATTTGTCTTAATTGGCCTAAATGTCCCAAAAAAAACAAAAATATTGAGATTGTATAACCTAATTATTTATAAATCAAAAATGTTGTAGATCTTACAAAAACCAAAAGATAATAGCATTAGCATCAGCGGCTATCCAAAGCAGCTAATGAATCAAAATAAGCAAAAGAATGACCCCGAGATCTTTTATCATATCTGATGGGATTCTACTAATTTAGCTACCATATTAAGAAAAAGGATCTACCTAAGTAGATAGTTCTTTAGATGGCGCAGAACAATAGATCTTTTTCAATCTTCCTTCTCTACCTACTCACCAACGTGTAGACTTGTAACACCCTGGCCCTGCCGGCGCTATTAACACTAGTTCAAATGAAATAGCCTTCTTCAAGCCTGAGGCTAATAGAAGGGGCAATAGAAGATGCATTTCATGCAATCATGGATTTCAAGGAATTCCAACATAAACTACAAGAATAAAAGGAGTTTTTTTTTTTTTTTGGCAGGTTATCACGACTCGTTTGCTCTGTGTGATTTAGAGAAAAAAGGGGATAGGGCCAACCTCTGGTGCCATCCAGTAAACACTTCCTTTGCATGATTTCAGATCATTGAGGTCAGACATCTGACATAAGAAACAGATATATGAGATAAAAAATAATGAAGTATAAAATCATGCTTCTTAAATGAGGATAAACAGTTGCTTACCTCCTTTGCCAAACCAAAATCGGCAAGCTTGACAGACCCATTTGCATGAACCAATATATTGGCGCATTTGATATCTCTAGAAAGAAGAAAAAATAAAGCGCATTATTAATTAGTGAGAAGGAAAAACAGATTTCCTACATCTAGAAAAATATCTAAGTAGATAAATAGTGGAAGTGCCATTATTTTTCTTGGCTATTTTTCCTACCCAAAAACAATTAGAAAGTTGTCTCAAACAAATCAGAGTGTAAATTTTACTACTAGAAAAATGATTATACGAGTGCCAATAAACTTGCATGTTATATGTTGCCTTAGCATCATATATACATGATTCCTCAACGAGCAACTAGGACATAAATACATCCAGAATGCAAATGGACACACTCTCAACATCTCATTAGATGAAAAATCAGCACATTAAAAATCACTCATGGCTTCCAGATATTCTTACCAAACCTGAGAAGAAACATTATTATCTTGAAAAAAAAGGTATGCTCCGAAACAACTAGTGAAAAAATTGGCTATAGACTAGCCTATGAAAGCCTATCTTCGCATCACTATGAATAGAATATCTTTAAAAGTTTAAAGCTAAGCATATAGCTTTTTTAGCAAGGAAAATATACCCATATGCAACACATAATACAATTAGAAATGACACAAACACACATTTTCCTTATTTATGATTATGATGACCTGCAAGCTCCAAGCCACTGGCTGGGCATGGGCTTGGACAAAGAAATTACACGTTCAACAGCTAGATAAGATGCTCAGAAAATTCAAGGCAAAGCCTACAAACTGATCAAGTCAAGGAACCTCATTTATCTACATTATTTGATGTCATTAAGAGATTATTAACCTGAATTGGAGTTGTCATATCACCATTTAGCTTGGGTTCTTATTTCTCATATAAGTTAAACAATATAACCACCAGAATCTACGCAAGCAGTTTTCAGCTGGTTTGATACAGTACCTCAAACAAGTCATCCTCTCTTTTAACTATTAAGATCATAATATTTTTCCTTGAATATTGTGCACCTAGTAGAAACCTTTTTTCTAATTAGTTTTTTAATTACATATGTTTATTACAGCTAGAATAATTGATATAGTATCATGATATTCCAAAACAATGAAGGCGGAAAGCTAAAGAATGAAATAAAAAATTAGGCATTCATTAACCTGTGCACCACATTCCGCTCATGAAGATACTGTAATCCATTTAGGATCTGCCTAGTATAGGCTGAGACTTGAGTATTTTGTAGCCGATACTTTTGATAGAGAGATGAAAGAGAACCTTGTGTCACAAGTTCAAGAAAAATAAATAGTTTTGACTCTTCCTGCAGAATAAAAAATTACAAGATATACATTAGAGATGGACTATTAAGAAGGCAAACAGATACAAGCCTAATGGAATTGCAAAAGTAACAATATTGCAGACTCTCTGAAACAGCTGCTAAAACTACAAACTGTAAATGCAAAAAAAAAAAAAAATCTTTATAAATGGAAACAAAAAATTCAGAAGGATATCAAACCAAAGAACTTAATGTGAATTGTATCAGCAAATTTAACAAGGCCACAAGAGCCATTGCTATCAGTAAAAGAAAAAAAAAAGTAGTTCTCGAAGTTATCCACGCAAAAATTTTGGTAGGATGCAAGATACTCTTGGATGATCGAGTGCCACAACAGTGGAGGCATAATATGTACATTTCTTTCCCATTTTTTGATGAATTTCTTAAAACTCAAAAAAATATGTAACAGAAAGTCCACAGCTAATCATTCAGTTATGATTATGTAGCTCTGAAATCTAAAACTGAACTTAGATTGCACCTGTAGATGAATGATTCTCTCTCTGGATTAATACTGAATGCATTGCAGTACATGCTATGATTTTAATCATCATATAGATCTCCAAATGACTGGAGTAAAAACTAAAAGTTCTAAGCATAAATTAAGCTATTAAATGCTTTGGTCTCACATGTAATTTTCCAACTGTCTTATGTTTAAGAAGGTTATAAATAAAATTAGTAACTCTAAAACCAATAAGTACTATTTTAAGATAGCTCAGCTCACATAAATTAGTAATCCATATCATTACAAACATCATCGCCTAGCAATATGTGCAACACTAGCCCTGAACATAAAAAATAGAAAAATAAAAATACCAATCTTAAAGACTAGGCAATGAAGCATTGATAGTGCTTTGCATTATTTAATAACGGCTCCTGCTGATGAAGTAGAACTTTCTAAGTTAGCCGTGTTAATTTCTTGACAATTTTAAGTGAACAAAAGGCCAAAATAATTATCGCAAAAATAGATAGAACAAAGTTGAATAAGGAAATAGCATATTTAGAATGATACCACTCAAGTTCCCCTTAAATAAGATAACAGAAATAACATTGATCTTATTAATGATAGAAACACTTGAGAAGATAAAAAAAGCAACCATTAAGCAATGACTATGGATACCCCATAAACGCATCTTACAGCAACATATCTTGATCTGGTAATTAATGAATGTAATCAAAGGAGAGCTCAAGGAGATCAGTTTAAACACAAAGAAAATCAAAATGCAGTGATATAAAGATACCTTATCTGTTCCATAATATTGAACAATATTTTCATGCTCAAATTGGCTCAAAAGGGCAATCTCCTGAAGAATTAAATTAAAAATTATAAGATATTTATCGATAAATACGCTTACAATAGAAAAGCAATTGTATCTAGTTGGCGTATAAGGCTGGCACAATCTATAGCTTCTCAGTATAGCCGGATTAGGAAAACTAAAAAGGAAAGCATAGTAAAATAATATGGTATCGATTTAACTCACCTGCTCGAGTTGAAGAATGCATTGCTGAGCACTACTTCCTTTCTCAAGCAAAGATACCTCTTTAACAGCAAAAAATCCACCATCACTGTAAATATTAATTAAATAAGTATGAAAGTACACAGGAAAACAAGCAGCAAATTTTACTTAAAATTCATGTAACACTCATATAAAAACAGGATTTAATGCTAACAAGAAGAATTGAGACTAGGAAACTATTCACAAGTAAGCTAAACCTATAAATGAAACTAATGTAAGAATACAGAGCTTAAGGGATTGCATCTCTTAATATGGAAGTTCTGAAGCAGAAATCAAAATGTCAAACATTTATGGAACTGTTAATAAGGATGATTGCACCACCCCCAACTTCAAATAGTCCAATACAATGTTCACAACATTAACCTGATGCGTATAAAATGGGTTTCTGTATATTGTCCAAGCATTTTCATTTTGTTTTATAGCCAATTTTTGTTGCTTCAACTTAACTCGTCACTTGCACATATATCAAAATATTTTGAACAGAGCAAGAAGAGCTAAGCTCATCCAAAAGCAAAGCAAATTTTAACGTGGCAGTTATTAACTAAAGTTCTCACAAGAAGTATACTAGCGATTTCTTTTTCCTTCCAACAGAAGGCGTGGCCCAGGTAACACTGCCAGAAAATTGCAAATCCATCCACTTATAAGTCTTCCATAGAAATTGGAAAATTGCGAAGTTAGATCGACCAATTTTCTTTTTTAACGTTACGAGTGATTACATTATCTAAAACGCCCATTATCTGTATCTTTTTCTAGCTCCACTTTATCAAATTGAATAAATGCAAATAAGAGTATCGTTAAGTCGCTACCGGAGGAAAAATTTTCTCATCAAATAACATGAAACGACTCTCATAGCATCTTGAACCGCATTGCAAATAAACGAAAGATTAACAATATAATTTCGACTTACTCGCTAATCCCTTCGTACACTGTCCCAAAGGAACCGCTCCCTAGAAGCTGCCCGCGCATCCACGACCCAATAATTCTCTTAATCCGTCCCTTCGGCGATATCAAAAACGTCGACTCTGTTGTGGTGCTCGAAGAATCATCATCATTTGAAGTCGAAAACGAACCAGTACAATCCTCCGAGGTCTCCCCGGCAATCGCTCTCATCTCTTCCACAACTTCCCTAACTTCAACACCAACCCTTACCTCCTCCTCCTCCTCCTCCTCCTCATCCGAGTCAAAAGACTTTCTCATATATCCTTCATCAATCTCATCCGGTGGAGCAAACGATCTCACTAGATCCCACGTTGAGCTCGTTCGATCGAGCACTGGCAGCTTCATGAAAGGCGGCCGAGCAAGGAACGACCGACCGGGCGGAGGAGGAAGAATAGAGGCAGTAGCCTGAGAAGTGGCAAGGACCGGCGGCCGGACGCCTTTGATCCCTACATCTCCAGCGCCTATTCCACACGCCGACGAACGCGAGATCTCCGCCCTAGGCGGCTCCGCCTTGGTCTCGAACCGGCAATCCAAAGCGGCAGGAAGCAAAATTTCACTCGGCTGATGCGAGCTCTCGGATTTGACAAATGGGGATCGAAGGACGAGATCGCAAGAGGATCGAGCCTTAAGGGAGGCCTCCCACACGGCAGCGGGGATAGCGAAGTCCTCAGGGCCGGAGAGACCGAGACTGCGACAGAGAAGATCAACCTCGCCCTCGACGCTGCCGCCGATGCGAAAGCTCGTCTGGTCCGAGCAAGCCCCAGGCGACAGATCAATAGAGTGTACCAGCGCCGGCGTCTTGCGCCACGAAGACGATGCCCATGGAACCTCGTATTCGACCTTTTTACTGGCGTTACGCTGATCGAGCTTCGGCCGCCGGACCGATGCCGCCGTCATCTCCCGCCGGCGGTCGGTCTTCTTGCTGCCGAAAGAGAACATCGGTCGCCCATTAGGGGGAAGGGGCTAGGATTTGGAGATGGGAATGCGGAATCGAGGATTGGTTTCTGATGCTTCAGCTGTCGGTTGCGGGGAGAGTTGTTGACTCAGCATGAAGGAAAGAAGAGAGAGTGAGAGAACGGAGGCGAGGCACATTTGGCGGGCGTGGGGCTTATAGCGTCTCAACACAAAGAGCCGGCTCGGCATGGCGCTGTTTTCTTCTGTGCTCCGACGTGGATTTCTTTGTCTGGAGACTACGGTGGTCTCACTCAGTAATAAAACCTGTCCGGGAAAAAGGGGCGAACCGAAGTAGTGTGGCGGGGTGGTACGGCCGCACGGATAAAAGGAAAATTAATTTCAGCATTTAATCGCTGGGAGATATATTATGATGTTTTGCGGTTTATCAAATTAAATTTTTTTATATTTATTTTTTAAAATCTCATTTAAATATTAAAATTTGTTATAATATTTTTTTTTGAACAAATTTGTTATAATATCCTAACTCTTATTTTTTGCTTCTATAAAATTACTAATGATTTGATCGTGACACATAAACATAAATATATGTGTTCGATGATTTAATATATATATATATACTCTCCCAAAAGTTTTAAAGAATTAAGAGGTTTAAAAAAACTTAGATTTTCTTATTTATTCATCTATGATTATTGTATGTTAGAATATTCTCGGATGTCGAGAGATTGAGAGTTTAACGTTCTAATTTTGAACGAAAATTCAAAACACATAGGTAAGAGAGAGGCGTATAACAATCATAAGAGACATCAAATTATTTACATGGAAAACCCAAGAAAGGAAAAAACTAAAAGGCTTGGCCCAATCAAAATGATTCTACTAGTGTATATTATTGGTTACAAATGATGCCATTTCTCGGGGAAATGCATTGACTCAATGTATCAAATATATATCATATAAAGCAAATTATATGATTGGAGTTGGAAGATTCCAATGAGATGAGAGTTATTCTCAAGAGAATGTGGGCCTATTAGTTTGGTCGGTAAGATCGTAGTCGGGCGATTAAGGTTAGGGACTATAGTCCGGCGAGAGGTTGGAGAGACCATTATCGGTGATGGACGTCAGAGGGACGGTGGTTGGCGGTTGAAAAAGATCAAACAAATGGTAATAGATAGGCGACTAAGAGGGACCGTAGTGAGGCGACAAATGTCGAAGGGACCGTAGTCGACTGGCGATGGGAGTCAAAAGTACCATAGTCATCTCCCGCCAGCAATGAAGATCAAAGGGACCATTAACGTGCGATGGTGGTTGGAGGGACCATAGTCTGGCGATGGAGGTTGGAGGGACCGTAGTTGGATGACGATGATCAGAGAGACTATAATTGGGTGACTAAGGTCAAAGAGTCCATAGTAGAGCAACAGAGGTCAAAGGAACCATAGTCGGGTGATGGAGGTCAGAGAGAACTTAGTCAGCCGTTGTGGTCTAAGGGTCATAGTTGGCGGGCGACTATGATCGAAGGGATCGTAGTCGAGCGATGGAGATTTGAGGGATCATAGTCGGGCAACTATCGAAGGGACTATTATTGGGTGACGGAGCTTGCAAGGACTGTAGTCGATGAGGGACTGAGGTCGAAAGGACCTAAGTTGGTGGGCAATGGAGGCTGGCGGAACTGTTGTCATGCGATGGTGGTTGGAGGGACTGTAGTGGGTGCGTGACTGTGGTTAGAAGAGCTGTAGTTGGCTGACAATGTCAAGCAATAGAGGTTAAGCAATAGAGGTTAGAGGGACCATAATAAGCAGGAGATGGAGGTCAAAAGAATTGTAGTCAGCGATCGAAGGAGGTCTGAGGGATTATTTTCATGCAACGGTGGTCGAATGGACAATAGTTGATCGTTGGTGGCCAGAGGGGCCATTGTCGACAAGTGACGGAGATTGGAAGAACTGAAGTCGGTGGGCGATAGAGGTCGGTGGGACTGCAATCAAGCGATGGAGGTCTGATGGTGACAAATAAGCATAGATCTAGCGACGATGGTAGAACATAGGTCCAACCGGTTTGTCTGAGGTCCAGTAGCGGTGGTCTGGTTAATGTCAGACGACAATGGCCGGTGAATGTCCGACTGCAATGGCTAGGCGGCGAGGGATCATCGATGGTGGTTCTCGGGTGAAGCTCTTGGATTCTTCAAGCTCCAAAGCTCTCTTAAATCTCTAACCCAAGATCCAACCCCCCCCCCCCCCCCCTTATGTGAAGATTGGGGGCCTATTTATAGATTTTTGGGAGTGGCATTCTCTGTAAATATGGCAAAGATCCAGAGAAAATTCAGAGCGCTCCATCGAACGGCTCATATTGATCCCATTAATCATAGAGCATTCATTCACCATTTAGTGTCTTAAAGATGTAAAAATTAAGCATTATTGGGCTCATTGGATTTGTTTCGTCGAGCCACCGGATTTAATTATATACATGCCATATTTTGAGATCATTTGATCATCCAAACAGAGACTTGAAGCTTCAAAATATTTATCAAGTCTTCGATACGGTCCCATTTGGGCTCGGATTGGATCGATTTTGGTGTTCTTGGGTTCGTCTTGTCGAAACGTTCAGTTTGACTATAAGTTTGATAAAATTAGAGTTTATATGGTCCCTTATTTAAATTTGTAAGTTTCTAAAATAAGACATGCCTCGAGATTCGTGTTGGATCAAGTCAATTTCTGGTGACATATCAATTTTATTTTATATGTGACAAGATAAAGACAATATCAGTTCTAATTTTAGAATAATATAAATTTTCAAGGATATTGAAAGTCTATATATTTTCACGATAAGTGTTTGATTACAATTTGTCCATGGTCGACATCTGACTTTACTAGCAAGCCTACCTAGTGAACTTGCAAGCTTGACCTGTGGGAATGGAAATGAGGAAGAACACTGGAGAGGAAGAGAGAAAACCATGAATTTCAAACCAGCATGAGATCCATTATCATCAGTTATAAGGAGTAAAAAGCCCTCCAGTTGTTTCTCAACACCCATTATTTATATGGTTCCAAGCGCTAAAAAAATGCTACATAGAGAAAAAGTAAAATAAAAAAAATAATGCTACACATAATATCTATACAACACCACACAACACCCTAGACATATGTTGCCTCCTAATTGGTTGAAGAAGAGTGAGATCATAAGGCTTCAGCGAGTTGCCTCTAGTCATGTCGAATGTGCTTGGGCAAGTCTGTGGGCGAGTGTTGAGATAAGAAAGGACTGGCTATTGACAAGCTTGCTAATATTGTCACGGACTTGTGTGCGAGCTCTTGGATTGCCTAAGAAGAGAGAGGCGAGTGAGTCAAATAAATGGAGAGCTCCGACTTTGATGGCCACGACAAGGTAGGCTGAGGGTTTCATGAGTATGCAGTTTCCTATAATTGAGTCAGGTGAGGATGATCACTAGGAGAGAGTGAGCGCCTGAGTTGTTCTGAGAGGGTGTGAGTGACAAATGCAGTGGTCCAGGTGCGTGGCAAATGTCAGTTTGTTAGCTTGGTGAGGAATCCCTGATTCGCCCCACAGAATGGAAGAGTATCACCTATTGATCACTTTGGGCGAGTTCCTTGTAAACTAGAGGTAAGTGGTTCCTCTCGAATCGTTAAGCAAGTTCTCCATGCAGGCTCATTTGAGGGTAAGTTCCTTCGTCATGACTCGTCTGCTACTTGCTAAACACCTGTGAAGTCATATGTGAATATATAGTAAGAAAGGAAGAAGATCATCACAAATTTTTAAGAAAAAAAAAAAGTAAAGAGTGAAGGTCATTATAACCAATGATGAAGATTTAGCATTTTCAATTATAAGTTTCTCAATAAATGTGTTTGAGCCTACCATTACTAGAATTTAAGTTACAAAACTAAAACTTTTTTCAAATTATCCCCCCTTACCTCTCTCTCTCTCTCTCTCTCTCTCTCCTTTTTTATTAGACATGTTTATTCGATTGAAATGCATGTTTTACTTGAAATGAAAATCTCTCCCCCCATTTGCTCAAATTTCTTAAGCCAACATATTTCATTTTAGAAGTTTATAAGATGCATACAATTATGTATATTTAAACACATGAATTCTTATTTTTTAAATGAGTCCACTCATAAGCTAACGAGTCAAGTAGAGATTGACTCAAGCTTGACTCATTAGGTCATCAAGCTCACCTCACGAGCTATTTATTTAGTCGAGCTCGAGCCGGTTCATAAATTAGCTCAACTTACTTACACACCTTCAATTAGATAGGAGATAAAAATCTGAAGGACCTAAAATAATAATATTCTATGTAAATAACAAATTCAACAAAATATCATATTTTATGAGTACATCAATTAATGATTTACAAAGCATGAATATAATTTTATTTTTTATTATTTGCCTAAATAATCATCATACTTAATAAATCCAAATTTCTCTACTAAATACCATATAAGAAAAGTAGAACACATTGATAATAAATACCAGAAGAATTGATCATTTTTATTCAAACATGATTGGAAGGTGCAGAATAAAAAATTTTAAAATATTTTATACAAAATAAAATTATTTATTTTACTTTATAAGATAATATTTGTTTCTTATAAATAATAACTATTTATAATTATCTTCATTGTTAATATATCAACAACAACAACATTTAACCTTCATCCCATTAGGTATGGTCTGCTACATGAATCACTTTTTCTCCATTGTGTCTTATTAAGAGTCAAATTCTCATTTAAATCTAATACAAAAAAAGTTATTTCTAATACTTTCTAACTAAGTCTTTTTAGGTCTATCTCTAACTTTCTTAACATAGGCTAGATTTAATACATCTGCTCTCATAACTGGGTTATCAGAAGGCCGACATTTTATGTGACCAAACAATCTAAGGAGACTCTCTTTAATCTTATCTGTCATTGGAGTTACTCCAACCCTTTCGGGTATATACTCGCTTCGCATTCTATCTCTAAGGGTAATGTCACTCATCCACCTAAGCATTCTCATCTCTGCAACACTTAACTTAATTTTATGCTTATCTTTTAATGGCCAATATTTCGCGCCATAAAGCATTGCAAGTCTCACCATCATCTTATAGAATTTTCATATAAGTTTGAGAGGTACTTTTCTATCACTCAATAGTTTAAAAAGCTACTAAATATAGTGCTGCAATTTTTTTTCCCAATAGTTTGAAATTGCTGTGAAAGCCCTTTGCAGCAAACAACGAACATGGCAGTCTTGCTGCGGTTCAAAAATGTCTGCTAACCTTTTTGTGGCGGTTAAAATCGTTGTAATAACCTAAAATAAATTCTTAGAAAACTTATTTTTCCTGTAATGACAACATAAATAAATAAATAAATGTATAGTACTTTTTTTTTCGAACAAGACATGAACAACACGTGAAATTATTTTGTGCAGAATAGGGCGCCGTCTGTAGGCGAATCAGAACTCGTCACATCACCCGTTTGCTGTGTACCGTTGTGTTCTGGGTGACATGGCGTGTTCTGATTCATCTCCAAATAGTCCGATATCCGCACAGAATAAATTCTCCATGAACATGGGCAAAGGCCAGCTGATATGCCTGGAGATGCGAATATATATAAAAAGCACCACTATTAATTATTAATAAAAGCTAAAGGTCGAAATTGTCACCCATAATAATAAAAAAATACAGGCCGAATACTATGTAAATGCCTGTAAATATCCTCCTAATTTATGTCTCTAATCAGGCTAGCTTATAAGAGCCTTGATTTTATATTATTTTATATTTATTATGTATTTTTTTATGTATATAAAATATTATGTAAATAATAATAACAACAACATGTAAATCAAATACATGTTTGTATTTGATTTATATAATATATATTTTTTTTCTTATGGCGAATATGATTTGAATAAATGGACATGGCTGTCACATGACACATGTTGGAATTATATGGCCAACAGAAAGGTTTAAAATACTTCTAACTAGAGATTTCAAATGATAAAATATGTAGTGATCTTGGACTTATTCAAGGTCCCAATTAAGCTCAAAGGGCTTCTATAAACTTGTATTATTGATCTTAAAAAAGAGATTCAGATTTCATTTGGGAAAACTTTTTACTGTTTTCTAAAATAGTTTTTAATACAAAATTTTCAGTACAAAAAAGTACTTTAGAAATCAGTAAAAAAGCTTCCCAAACTAAGCTTTAGGCGCATTAATTAGAACCAGCTAATTTAGTTTTTTGTTAGTTCAATGTGTGTGTGTGTTTGAGAGTTAAGAGATTTTTTATTGATAGAAAGTATAAGAATTGAGGTAATGATTTCATATGTTATTACTTCACTCTTTTTTATATGTAGATGGAGGTTGAGGTTTAGTATTAAGGAAAAGATTGTAATTAAGGCTTGTTATAAGAAGAATATTTGTTAGGTGTTGATTAAAGTTTTATTTGGGATATCTTTTTTGTTGTTTTTTAAAGTAGTAGAAAAGCTGTTCCAAATGAAATCTAAATTAGATATGCATTAATTATTTTCGAATAGTATGCGGATATGTAAGAAATTACTGAGTGACTTTATTTGGATTGCCAAAGTTCTGAACAACGAGCTAAGCCACATGGCCGGGATGACTTAGCGTAGTTTGTTGCTAGGGTTGAATACCTTAGGAGAGTTGGATGAGTAGCCATGGTATGATGGCTCTACTTGGTTGGCTCTAAGTTGAATTTGGGTGTAGTCTAACAATTTTATTTGATCGACCCTACGACTAAATATACTTGTTTAGATAGCTTTGCCGAATTCACTTTGACAATTTTGATACGTCAACCCCTTCACCAACTTGAATGACCTTAGACTCAACCGAAGCAAATTTTAGATTTAGATGATTCGGTCCCATTTGTTTAATTTTTCAAGCTCTTATATTGAAACTAATCTAATTTGATGACATTTTTTTATATATCATTGAGTTATTTTTTATAATATTTATTCCATTTTGAACTAAGGATTAGGAATGAATGAACTTCAACTCTATACAGTCGAATATTCATAAAATTGAGTTCAAGCCAAGCAAGCTCAATACAAGCCAAGTCGACTGGTTCAAGATAATTCAACTTGGTCTACATGGTATCAGCTCAAAAGAAACTCCCCAAGTCTACAAATCAACTCGACTCAAACAGATGTGACCTATGAACTCATCCAAAGCATATGAGTATGGCATATTAAGCTTACCCTAATGAATACGATCTACCAAATCAGCCCTAACAACTACTAAAGATGAGAACTTCTCATTAAATGGCTTATTCAAGTTGGCTTAGCAAACGAATTCATCAAGTCTGACAATTTTAATAAGGCTACACAGCAATTATGTTTGTCTCTTATTTTTTATATAATCATATATGTAGTCAATTATGTAACACTCACACCCCAACCTAAATTTACAAACAGAGGGCCGAGTGATAAGCTTAACTTAGACAATTTTATGCACATAAGCTCATTTTATGAAATCTAAATTTTTTTTTTCCTTTTTCTCTCTATTTCTATGCTTTCTTTTTACTCAATATTCTTAATAAAATGTATTTCACAGATAAATCTAAATTCAATAAACTCTCAATAATAAAATTTATATCATATCAAATTTATGTCACAACAGTCATCATTTATATATATATATATATATATATATATATATATATATATATATATATATATATATAAAACTGTCAACGGTCAAAGCGCACGTGCTTCCAGTTTCCACTGTTCTCATTGAAGCGTTTTGAAGCCAAGAAGAAGCCCACAAGCAAGCAAATAGCAATTAATGAAATAAAGAAAATTATTTTTCTGGAACGTAACTGTGACCAAATTCCTTTTGCCAAAACTCTTCAAATAGTTAGCATTGGTGCATCTGATGAGTAAATCATATCCGTTCTTAAAATTTAAAAAAAAATTGTTTTTTGAATAATAAAAAATAAAATGCAGGAGCCGGCTCATTTTTACTTGAAAAAAATAATTTTGCTTTAAATAACTATTAGAGTACAATGATAAAAAAGAACTATAGGAATTAATAATAAGAAATCACTAATATAAAAAATAAAATAAAAGTTTAAATTTTAAAAAAATATTATACTTAGAAATTTAAATTTAAGTTTATTTTATTTTAACATTTTTTTTATACAAGCCGGCTCATAAACTAATAGATTAGGTCTGAATTAGCTCAAATTTAACTCATTAAATTCAACTCACAAGTTATTTGTTGAACCGAGACTCAGCCAGCTCAAAAATCATCAATGCTAAGTTACACTTCTAACTTAAGCTTCATTTGAGACAGCTTTCTTATAATCACTTAACTATAACTCTCGCCCAGACATTCATTCCTAGTTATAGCATCCCCTCTAACTCTGCCTCTTGCTCTTCTCAAGTGATTAGGCCCTATCTCTCCAAATAAGAGGGCATTGTACTTGTACATCTCTCGAGCAAGGCTGGCAGTCCATGTAGGCTTCTGAAAAAAATTTAGATAAACTCGGCTCCCTATACATTCCAAATCTCTCGCTGGAATTGAATATCATTTGCTATCTGCTGTTGTTTGATGACTTATAAGGATAATAGATTTGGAGATAAAATTGATGTGCTCTAGTTCAAACCATACAAATAAGAAGAGATTGTAGCACACTTTAGCCATCTAATTATTTCTAATACTTTCTAACCAAATCTTTTTAAGTCTACCTCTAACTATCTTAATATAAATCAAATTTAATACGCCTACTCTCCTAGCCAGGTCATCAAAAGGCCAACAGTTTATGTGATTAAATCATCTGAGACGACTCACTCCAATCTTTTCTACCGCTGGAGTTACTCCAACTTTTTCACGCACATACTCGTTTCACATTTTATCTCTAAGAGTGAAATCACTCATCCACTTGAGCATCCTATCTCTGCAATGCTTAATTTTATGCTTCTCTATTAATGATCAATATTTTGCACCATAAAGTATTACAGGTCTCACCACCGTCTCGTAGCAAGTGTATTTTAGCACATGTATTTCGGGAAGGTGACAATTATAAATGCTACATTAGAGTTTAATGCTACAATCTTTTTAAGGCATGATACAAAGGACACCCCAACCTTGAATGTCTTCAGTGTCCATAAATTCTAAGTTAGTGTAGTTACAGTACATTATGTAAATATACCATCTAAAATTAAGTTCTTAAGTAGCCCATAAATGGGTGGGTTGAATGAGAAGCAAAATTACGATAAAAAGATCTAACAAGTTATTGAACCTAATAATAGCTACAAAACAAGTACCCATGGTTGAGAACTTGCGACTTTCTCATGAAGCCTGATTAGTCCTCTTATCCTCCAACAATTTGAGTTCTGCATGCCAATCTGCAATTTTTGCCATTTTTTCAATTTGCTCTGGCTTCATGTTTGGTTGTTCTCCTTTTAGCTGTTGGCCTTCAGCCAATCGAATCTGCAAAAAATAATAATTTATGTATAAGATGCACATTTGCAGCTGATTGATGCAGTTGATGACTAATTCTCAATGCAATATGGCCAGCTATAATCTATAAGAAACCAAGACTCTTTGGTTCATTGAGATTTGATATATAGCTATACATTATAAGCTGATATGAATTGATCTCATGAATGACTATTAACACATTTTTCCCTTCTCATAAATGATGAGTTTTCATCTCATGTAATTAAATCATTCAGTTTAATGGAATGTTTACAATGCAGAAATGAGCAAAACAAAGGAATGAAACCATTTCTAATATAAGTTGCCATGAAGCTTGTGTGATTTCTTATTATGAGGCTTCAAGAGCTTGAGCGATCTCTGTTGTTACAATTAACTATGTAAAAATTATGGTAATGCCCAAGCGTGAACTGTATATGTTTGATTTACAAGCAATTGCTATACTATAAGTAAATACTAAAGCTCATTTTCACAAAGGTGGTTAAATATCATTCAGTTTAAGAACTTGTCAGAAACTACTAAAATGAGCATATGAATATATCTTTGCATCTAAGTACTTGAATAAATTCTGAAATAAATAAAAGGCAAAAGAATAGACCCAACCAAGAATCATCAAGTAGTGAAAGCACATCTCAAAGTGAACTCTGTAATTACAGCGCAGGATTGAAAAAACTAAATCATGAAGTAGGGAATAACGGCAAAAAGAATAGACCCAACCAAGAATCATCGAGTAGGAAAAGCACGTCTCAAAGTGAACTCGGTAATTACAGCGCAGGAGTGAAAAAAAAAATAAATCATCTAGTATGGAATAATGGAACCAAAGATCCATTAACGTGATTGTAAACGGAATCTTGTATTTGGTTGGAAGACAGCCATCCACATTATAATAATTGCAAATAATAGAATGGCAGTTGTTAAGTTCATACGCAGCATTAGAATGCCTATGAAACCTTCAGAATGCAGAAGGCAATTCTACGCATAGGTATAGCAACACCAGCAGACTTTGCATAAATGTCAAAGACGTAAGGATTGATGATCTATTTATTGAAGTCCATGAAAGAACTAAACATAAAAACTATGCTAACGTTCAAATGATTTTACAAAGATAACCCAGAATTACAATCGAAATCTATTTTTAAATTATTGGAGGAATACTTACACCTTTAAAGAAGTTAGATGGCAGAAATAACACATGTTTCTGCTGTATGGCGTGGTTGGGGTCACACATTCGAAAACTTGGAGCTTCTAGATGTTCTTAAAGTAAAGAGAACCATATACTTCCTGGACCATTAGCTGCACCTATCGCAGTACGTGATAAGTTAGTATCTTCACTAATTGTTCAAGCAGCAAGTGCTTACCCTACCAAGGAGTGATAGAAATATCAGCTCTCTGAACATCCCTTGCTCTCTCATTTATTTCTACAGCTAATAATATGTTGTTTCCTTTCACATGTTTATGCTTTCTCGAATGTTTAAAATATCCTTGGAGGACATTTATCAGGAGAAAGCTGTTTGGATTCTATTGTAGATGATATCTATCATCAACCTTGTGTTTATTATACAATAGAAGAGGTTTTTTGTTTGGTACTTTGATCGGTTCCTAAACTACTTTACGTGAAACCATATAGTTGAATTTGAGTTCAAAAGATAAGGATGTTAATGCAAGGTAGAACGAAGTGGATCATGCCAACTCGCAGCTAATTAAATAATAGCATATCAAGTTCAATAGCATGGCTACAGTGGAAAAAATATCTAGCATACTTAATCAGCCAAACAAATTAAGCAGAAAGCTCTTGAATATTATAGCCAATATATATATATATATTGTTCTGCAAGCTTTCTTTAGATTGAGCTATTTTTAGAATATTTTCACCCAATACTAAGGTTAAAATCACAAAACATAACCTAAAATCAGAAATAAAATAAGATACAATATATTGAAGGAGAAGAAAATTTCCCAATGACGAAATTTGATCGAACATCAATTGTCTTTGATTTTTGGCATAACTATTTAAGATAATTAACATTCCTCTACGATGGAACCTAAATATAACTATCCTTATAATTCGAGAAAATGTTCTCTCACTTTTTTTTTTCTTCACGTAAATATAATAAAATATTTCTCTGAAGAGAAATGATC
The DNA here is from genome assembly GCA_019925795.1 of Dendrobium chrysotoxum. Taxonomy (NCBI): domain Eukaryota; kingdom Viridiplantae; phylum Streptophyta; class Magnoliopsida; order Asparagales; family Orchidaceae; genus Dendrobium; species Dendrobium chrysotoxum. The sequence goes on from CM034306.1 coordinate 13,499,061, forward strand.
TCAAATAAATAAGGAAAAACTTACAACTTTTTCCTAAGAAGCGCTTTAGAAAAATATTAGTTAACCAATAGACCCAAATAATGCATACATCAGATCGTAGCTAATAATATATCCCTCCTTCTAAGACTTCCATAAACTAAAATATTAGGCATATGCCTCCGACCCCACAAAGAAAATGACAATCATTACTTCAAACCTCAATAAAATAGACAGCATAGCCTGATCCCAACAATCATTACATCTAGACTTCATGACAATTACTTCATAAGAAATATAAATTGCAGTTATGAAGAAAAGAACTGAAAAATGAAAATGACCCAACCAGAATTACATTATTTCTCAGCACCTTATAATATGATAATAGAAATTGTAATTTTGAATAGTCAGTCAAGTCTTCAAACAATTAAATAAGGCAGATTACATCTCAGATTTGTTAAGAAATCTGAACAGTCTAAATATATAATTGATATTACAGTTACGAAGAAATTGACTACATGATCATGAGTTCTCTTGCAAAAAAGATAAGAGATCTAGGGAATTCATGTTTGCAATATGAAATAAAGACAAATATACGTTTAACATATGCTTGGGTAATACCAAAAACATAAAGTAAATCTATAAATAAATAAAGATAACATAAAAGGGCAAAAAGTTCATTTTCGTATGGAGAAATTTTAGATTCAAGTGATTGTCAATATGTGCCTAAATTACCACCATTCAAAATAATTGACATTCCACTAAAGAAAAGAATGGACAATAAATAAAAGCATCTTCATAACTCAAGAACTATGTTCTCATCGTCTTTTCTTTCATGATTACAATATTAGAGAATCTATCTTTCTCTAACGATAAAGAAATGCTTAAACTTTCTTTAATCTAAAAAGTCTCCCTCTCCACCTTAACTTTACCTATATTTTCTTAATTTTTATATATTTTCCATAATGAGCACATTAAAAATTAATTGCCAACCTATCAACATAATTAATTTTTAGGTCACAATTAATAGATATATCTATAACTTTCAACGCATCAAAAACTCATACTTGGAATATGCTTGCTAGTTCAAATGAAAAAATAAATCTTCTTTGACACAGTCAATGGCAAGCAATAAATCATTAAATATATGGGTTGAATCTATGATGTAGAGAAAAAATATTCACTTTTAATCACTGGACTACAAATCCCTTAACGAAAATCACAATCATTAATTCTTATTAACAAAATAGCATTGCATCAATCCAAAATAAAAATTGGAAATATTACTTCTACTGTCTATAAATAGTACAGCATTATCCCAAAGAAACATTATCTTTTGAACATCCATGACCAACAATTAAATTAAGAAATCTGATTGCAATTACGAAGAAAGAAATTGGAAACAATAAATTGTTACAACATAAATTACGTAATCAATGAAAAACTAAATTTATATTATAGAGAAATGGAGACTTGCAAAGTTTTTGGACAGCTAAATCAAACTTTAAAAGCAAGATGATGTCTCAATTTTGTAAGAACACTGAAATACGAAAGTAAAACGAACCAAAAAAAAAGCAAGGAAAGAAATTGCTTGATCAGGAATCCATCTCAAGCAAAAAATTAAAACTGGTTGCATTTCATTTTAATGTGGGCTGACATGAGACTAGATACTTGCAAAATCAGAGAGAAGGAAGCCGAAACCTCTGTTTCAACTTTTAAGCAATGAGCGCTCTTCTTCACAAGAGAATATATATATATGGTTTGGAAATTTAATGCAAAAGCAAGATAAAAAAATAACACTGAAGTGAATAAAAGAAAAATTCAACAAAAAGGGAATTAACTTCCAAGGATTTCCCGAATCTCTGTGAGTCTTACCGTCTCCTTCTCCTCAGCTTCCTCATCATTGTCCAGACCGCAGCACTTAGAAGCCTTCTACTGCTTCTTTCAAAGGATGCTACTGCTGCCACAATGTCGGCTACATTTTTTTTTTCCCAATGTTGAAGTCACAAGCCACAAGGACGATTCACTGTATAGGTGGAGGTAGGAGATTTGGAAGTTTTATACAGAATTATATAAGATGCCCTTCATCCAGCAGTGAAAATAAAGATTTAGGAGATGTGGAATAAATTGTATAACATCATATGTTTGCCAAAGAAGAAAAGAAGTATATATTTACTTTTGCAGTGAAACAGTAACCAATTTGTAACTCTGCACAGCATAGTTGCAGGCCAAAGACAAAGACCATCCTCCAAACATTGGGATGAAGTTTCCATATTTTTTAAAAAAACTTAAAATCTAATGGAAGTTTCAATTTAAGGAAACACGAGTATCCAAAAAAGTTACACATGACAGAAATAAGCTTCGCCTCAAGCCTATCAGCATCAAGAGATTTGTGTGAGATTTTTATTGATTTTTAACATTTGAATGATCGGTTTACTAAAAGATTAAAAATTCAAAAAAGATAACAAATTAGAAAAGCAAAAGAAAGTACCTTCTTTTTTAAAGCTCGAATTTTCTTATCAATATCTGCACCAGAACAATCTCCAGTTTTTGAAGTTTCCAATGTTTCATTTGATAGAGAAACACAAAGATTATTTATCCCCTCAGTAATTGATTCTGCGGCATCTTGCCTATCATGAAGAGCCGCAGAAGGCTCTTCAGCTATTCTCTCTACAGCTTCCTCTACGCCCAAGTTCTTCCCCTTGTCTACTGTAGTAAGTGCAGCCTGCAAACTATTCTTTTTGTTCAGACCTCCACATATCAATAGTAAGAAACCAAAAAAAGGTAAAAAATAGCTTAGGAAATCTATTGTCTTTCTTATTTGCTAATGTGTCTACCGTGTCTGTATGTGCACGGAGGAGTGGAGGGTAAGTGCACTTTTTGGTGCTGCATTGCCCGTTCATGGCTTAACTTGATATGACAATAGAATGAAATTAATGGTTCAAATGCTGGTATATAAGCATCTTTTCACACATTAAATTGTGCGCGCACACAGATGTCTGCTCACAACTACTATCGTATTATTACACATGTATCAAGCCAACCATCAAGCGTTTTTTTTTTTTTTTTCATAACAGCAGGTACTAGCCTCCCATATTTCCTAACATGAAAAATCAAATGACATTCTACAAAAACATTGACATGCAGGATCCAACTTGATGAACTGTTGAATGGTTTGATGTTAATAGGCAATGGCCCAAACCAACAGCTAACCTTACAAAGTGAACATGATGCTTCAACATATTTTCATAAAAGGAGATGACAACAACGACAGATTGTTTTGATGTTTTAAGCCAACGTTGCAGCAAATGCGCTACTGAATAGCCACTTTATACTGTTTCAACAGCACAAAAACAATTATAAAAAGACAAAGCTATGGCAGTATATGCATATTTCTGATATTTCAAAACATGCAATGGCGACAACACTATTAAATACAGCCCGAGAGCCAGTTGAAACCATTTGTATTCTATTAATAAGAATTAATTCATTGGTTCTGGCCTGGCCAATAAAAACTAATACAACTTCAAGACAGCCAGCAATTTATTAGTCCTCCATTTGGTATTTAGGTGTGCTGCTCTTTCAAATGTTAGGCCACTATATGCGCAACATGAATAGAACACGGCCTTTCATGTGGACGTGAATAACCACAAGGAGTGATCATTTTTCTGGAACAGGTTGCGAGTGCGACAAACGAGATGTAATCAGCTTTGTAACCTTAAAATAAATTCCTTATTTGTGTAAATCCTTAAAAATCAATTTCTTATATGTGTATATATACCTAGTTCACGCTTCTAACTCTCTATTGGTTGGAGCTCGGCAACCAACCAAACTAGGAGGGATTAGGTGATCCTTCCTAAGATTACTACTTGGGTGAGTACTAGGATTTATCTTGTTTTATTTTTCACTTTTTTTTTCTTTTGTGATTTATCCTATCAATCATTCCATACTCCAGAAAATTATAATAATATGACTAGCAATGAAACCATCATTTGAGGGCTTTTGTAAGACTCGGCCAAATGAGTTTAGAACTAACCTAAATTTAATTTTTTTTTCAATTGGTGACTTAAACTACTATAAAAATTTCCAAAACTACATATCTAATGAAGACACCCTAAAATTTGATCTCCAAACATTTATTTGGGATTCTTATTAATACAAAAAACAAAAAAACAAAAAAATTGGGATTCTTGTTCATTAAATTCCAAAGCTCGAGAAGCCCAAAGTCACATACAGTCTCCAGCCAGAAAGGGAAAATCTCACATCAATCTAGGGAAAATTCGAAGAAAATTATACAACCTACACAAAAAATCATCAAATTCTCCATATCATAAATAGACTTCTTAACCTTCAATTTGGTTTTTATTTCATGTCATTTGGACTTCTAGAGAGGAAGTTGTAAGGGTTAGAACCTAGGGCTCCAGATCCTTGTTGGTTGTTGGAATTGGGTTGGTCAACTACTAACTCCTTCCCAACCATAATTCCACATAAATTCAAACTCCACCAAATATAATCTTACTCTCCTAAGCATCCTAGGAGATCCCCTTATCCACCAATTACATCACATCACTGATTAAAAGCCATGCATGCAACATCAACATAAATCATCAAATTCTTCAGACCATAACTAGATTTCTTAACCTTCAATTTGATTTCTATTCATGTCATGTGGACTTCTGGAGAAGAAGTTATAGGGCTCCAGATCATGTATGGTTGTTGGAATTGGTTTGGCTAATTATTAACTCCTTCCCAATCCTAATTCCACTTAAATTTAAACTCCAACAAACATAACCTTACACTCTCAAGCATCCTAGGAGAGCCCCACATCCACCAATAGGATCACATCAGTGATCTAAAATCCACACGAGCAGCATCACCAAAGAGTTACAAGAAAGAGAGAGTTGGGGGAGAGCAAAGGATAAGATAAAAAATTCAATCTTAATTAATTCATCAGTTGATTCTATAACAAGCCATAAATATCCTATTTATAGAAATAAGGTTGATAAGAACAAATTAAATTGAATTCAAGCATACCACCATTTAATCCTAAATGATTCAAAGTTAAAACCAAATATTAATCAGAAGTACAACTAAACTTATTTTCAATAAAAATAAAGCCATATAATATTAATTTAAATGAAATAAATTCTAAATCTAATTTCATGTACTGCATCGATTCCACTTGGCCCAAAAATCCTCCTAAAAAGCAACATAAAAGTCCTTTAATTAAAAGTTTGGTATAGTAGAGGTGGAGAAACTGCTTAATGAACAACATTGAATATGAAACATATATAGAATAAACATAGAAAACAAAATCAGAAGGTTTTGGATGGATGTTTCAATGCATTGTACATCTTCCTCAAAACAATCCCATAGAAAACTCCATTTGCATGGTGATGATAGCAATAGTATAACAAATCAACACTTTGGCACTATATATAATAATCATCTCGTAGCATATGTAACTAGACAAAATCCATCAACACAGGCGCTAGCAATGACAAAAAAACCTATATTTCCCTTTTTAGGGTTTCAAAAACAATAAAAGTAATCAAAGGTTCCTAAAACTCAAGTGCAATCATGACCTCTAGTAAAATCTTTGTTAAAATCTCGGGTTCAATCTTAAACATTTGCAAAACAGCAGGCTAATCATCAAAATGTCATTAACTCATTTGCAAAGGACTATCACAATAATGATCTTTATAGATTATCTCAAAATAACAATTAGTTTTTTTTATCTTTTGACATAGAAGTCTAACCTTTTGAAATTGATATAGGTTACTTAACCTTTAAAAGTCAAGATAGTGGTTTATAATATAAATAATTGAATGTTTCCTCAAAATTATCATATAGAAATTTCAAGCAATATTTTGTTCAGCTATCCTTATCTAGATTTAAGTCATATAATATATAATCCATAATATGGTGATGTTGATGACCTTGATTAAACAAGTCAATAAAATAAAATAAAATAAAATAAAAAACAATCCATAGTGAAAGTTCAAAAGTATGAAAATTCTTAGAAGTGCAATTATGTCAAATTTATATTAATAAGCTATGCATCTTAAATAATTTGACCATATTGATGTCTTAATGAAGAAATTCAAAAAGGTTAAGACAAATGTTTAACAAAAATTATAACACTAAGCTATTGTTGATGTAAAATGATGTTGGATTCCAATGATAATTTGATGTTTTCTATGTAAAACAAGAAATAGCAAAAGGAAAGCAAGTGTGACTCGAAGGAGAGAAATAAACACAAAAAGTACATTTGTCAATCAAATCGAGTAGTTAATGTCAAGGGCAAGGGCATTGTAGTAAATGTGTTGCATATGGATAAGCAAAATCGATGCAATTAGGAAACACAAAAAAAGACCTAAGGGGCAGTATCTGAGCAATTGAGCGATGGGGCAATTATAATGCTGATAAAGCGACCATGATAGATCATACATGCAAGGAAAAAGCAAGTGGAAGCAATCATGTGCACAATTTCCAGTTGATAAGATGGCGTGGAAGAGAAGATGGGTTCAAATGAATAGGGTGCATAAGCGAGTAGGGATTGTTGGGCTTGGATACTAATTAAAGAAGAGGTAGTAACAAGATAGAAAGAAGGAGAATCAAGTCTTAGAAGATGGAGAATTGAAAAAGAAGAGAGGATAAGTAGATTCAATCTGAATTAATTCATCATTTCATTTAATTGCATGAAATTGGATATCTATATATAAAAATAAGGTTTATACGATAATACAAATCAAATTGAATTCAAATATAATCATAAATAATTCAAATTTTAAAATAAAAATTATCCAAAAGTATGATCCACCGACTAAATCCGCCAATGCCATTTCACGGGCTATCTAAATAGGCTTACAAGGACCCCCTCCATCAATTGGCTATCAAGTCAACTCCCGATCCATCCTAATTATTATGACAACATACATGTTAGGCAATGCCATGCAGAGCCCTGCATTGGGTACCCATACCCACACCCACCCACGTACCCACCCATACCCAATGGGTATGGGTGGGTATGGGTACGCTCAAAACCTCATGGGTGGGTATGGGTGGGTACTGATCTATATCGGGGGATAAATTGATTTACATTGCTAATCATTATATGTTGTATATTATCGTAATCCTCACTGTGCAGTGCGCATCACTGAATTGCGCTGTGACCATGGTAAATTCTGATATGCGGCATGAAAGTTTGCAGTCAGAGCAAATGGCAACAAGTCTCAATGCCATCAGTCTGTGGCGGACTACGTTCAAAAAGCATGGAAAGTGGGTGGGTATGGGTGGGTACGACATCCTGAAAGTCACCATGGATGGGCGTGGGTGGGTGAAGTCCGCCCGCATAGAGCGTGGGTACCCAATGGGTACCCAACGAGGACCCCATGTAAGGCTTTGATGCCATGCCTTGTCTTTCGGCCAAGTCAACAAGAGACCACCCTCTTAAATGGCAAGGCACCTAAGAAGGCTGGAAATAGCTCAATGGTTTGTATATCCATCAAATTATCATCCATGTTGCCATTTGGTCCTCCCATCATGCCAAAGTTATATACCATTCAAATCCATTGCGATCAGCATTATCTCATTCACTAGTCGAATCCACTCTAATTCGACATCTTTATCAACTTCCCTAGGTTTGCAAGATCCATGGGTTAAAGACACCAACACCACTACATAGGTTGCAAAGATAAGCTGTCGAATCAAATCTCGGTCCTCTCGAACTACTTAAGGTGACAGATAACTTGGACAATGTTATGCCTTGCCTATTAGCCAAGTCAACACAAAGCTACATGAGATTAGATTGGCAAGAAATCTCATACTCCAAGCTATCGACTTGTTTGCCCTATCGTCCCAACGAGTTGCATAATCGTCATCCACTCAATACATGCAACAAGATAATCTTCCGTAATCAGCATACGATTTTTTAGAAAGATATTCTAATTATTTTGACTAGGTATCAGAACACTTCATCAGATGGTCTAAGTCGATTCCCCCTTGAACATATAATATTTTTCAAGCATGTAGATGCATTAATGGCATAAAAATAAGGTGATCTTGGACTCTTTCGATTCGTCTCTTCGATATTAACTTCATTTTGTCTATAAAATTTGTTGGAAAATAAAGTTTAGATGATCCTAAAGTCAATTCCGGAAATTTCTAATTCATATACTTGCATCAAGATCTATGTTTGATCAAATGAATTTTGTAGTGGTGTATTAGCATTCTGCACAATTTTGTATAAGGTTCAAAGGTAATGAATTTACTTTACCTCATTGTTCATTCTACTTACAAATCTAAACATGATGAAATTAGTCACATGCACTTTGCGTCAATAAAGAAGGCAGTTGGTACCACCCAAATCACCCTAAAAGGAAATCACGCTTCCCTTTTTTTCTCAGATTTTGCAAGTTGTTATGGATCATTACCCATGAACAAGGCATTTCATAGACCAAGATCCAATTTCACATCAAATTTCACCCAAAATATGCCCTCCTATCAATGTAATCTTCCAGTAATAGACCATATGCTAAACCAAGATCTAAAGTTTCGAAGCCAATTCAGACCAATGATAGGCAAAGAACTCACCTGGAGCTTCTTCTCCTTTTTTCGTTCATTCCTCTTCGCAGACTTAGTCTTCAGCTTCGCATCCGGCGCCGGATCGTACCCAGGAGGGACCAGCGATTCCGCCGCTTTCCTCATCTACATTATGCCGCACAAGAGAGAAGAGAATGAAAAAGTCAAACTTTCAGAAGGGAAAAATGAATAAAAAGGAGATGAGGTGAGGGTGGAAGTTTACAAGGGTGCCCTTGGACTGGTAGATTGCTACTTCGTCCTGGGGTATGTAGCCGGCGCGGATACGAATGGGTTTACGAAGGGTACCGTCAGGCCGCCGGGTCGGGGCGAGGATGCGCTCTCCCTCTTTGGGCATTCGCGTAAGACGTGTACTCGGCTCATCCCCCATACCCGGAGAAAGAAAACAAGCACAAGTCAGCGCCGCTCCCCTTTTCCTTGCCCTTTCCCTCTCCCCTTCGAACGATCGAGATCTCTGGACAGTGAAAACGAGGTTTGGATCTCTCTCTCTCTCTCTCTCTCTCTCTCTCTCTCTCCAACTATACAGATGAGCAGATTCCTCTCCCAATATCGATGCCTATCGCTGCGGAGCAGGAATTCAGAACTCGACGTATGGGGCAAGCTGGCCGGTCGGAGGAGCAATGGGGTTGGCGAGATGGTTGGGTTTACTCAAACCGATTGGAGCCTGAAAAAAATTATGTCAGCACATAAATGTAATATTTTTATCATATTTAAATACGTTAAAATAATATGATTTTTATGCATACATAAACTTCAAAAAAAAAATTTATTATGAAGTATATAAAAAATAATAAATATTAAACTATTTATATGCAATTAATAGAATAAATATCATAAAATTTGACATGTATATTTATTTAAGATTATTTTAATAAATAATATATAAAATATCTAGTGATATGCCTAATATGACTGATATTTGAGTCTTGATAACCTCTAACTATTATCTACTTGTCATTTCTCGATATTTTGTTTTATATTCTTCATCATCTTCCAACTATTTTGTGATTAGGGAACTATTTTATTAGAGTGAATGTAAATGAAAATTATCAAGTCACTTCCTCTTTACCTTACTTTGTTTTCATCTTCCAAGAAACTACAACTTTATTACAATAAGACTCTCTATCTCTCCCTCTCAATAAAGTTGAAAGTTGAACAATTAGACATAAAAAAGGATTCATTCCATCAATATCCAAATGACAATTTGGGAGGAAGCAGAGAAGTTGATCAACGTTGGATTCATATGAAATTTCAAATTCTCTGGGTGAGCTTCGAAGGAGTAATGGTGAAGAAGTTAAGTGAAAAATCAATCAGTGGTGTTGTAAGTGAGCACAGACCTCTTAGGTGTTCGGGGTGTGTGTCTTCGAAAGAGTTGCCTTTTCGATATGGGCCAGTCAAAGACAAAAGCCTATGAAATTTCACTAAATGTTGTGTCGTTCAAACTTCTTTGTTTCACCTGGTATGGAGCCGTCATCAGCTCCTTGCTCCGCACCTTACCTTTAGTATTAATATGAGGCTTTAGAAATTGTCAAGGATGATTCCCAAAGAATTCATATCCGCTATATTACATAGCCACCTTAATGGATTTTGAAGTCAAACACTGTCACCTAAGCTTTTTAAATGCTTTTATAAGGTATCGACAAATTAAAATGTATCCAGCGAATAAGGAGAAGATAAAATTTGTTTCTGATAATGGCATATTTTGTAGCATTATAATGATGATTGGGTGGAGAAATTATTACGTCTGGACGTCCGGACTGTCCGGATTGCCTTGTACACACTGTGTACAAATAATGTGTACACAGTGTACACACTATTTTGTACACATTGTGTACAAGACAATCCGGACGTCCGGTGTCCAGACGTAATAATCTCCCCAAAGAACATGATATCCACCTATCAAAAGCTCATAAGCAAAATCTTTCGATACAAAAAAGAGAGCCCAAAGAGCATGGACTTCGGTTGGGCACCTCACAAATCTATCAAAAACTTTTGCCACTCTAATGAGATTTAACATGAAGCTAAATTTACCAAAAGATTTTTAGTGCAAAATTTGGCAAGATATTATTACTTTAGATGGAAACTTCAAATCCTGACAAGTGTTAAGTAGTCCTTGAAGCTCCTCCTCTGCAATCCATAAAAAACATCAAAATTTTAACAAAAAAGCCTGTTGGGCTCAATGACTTTACTTCTTGGTCAAGTGAGTTGAGAGCTCCATTTTTTTAGAACACTTAAGAAGTATAAAACCTTTAAGTGGATGAGTATGAGGCAACCTTCGATAATCCTCGATCGAGGGAAGCTTTTTATTATGCTTTAAAGTGTATAATGCTATGGTTTGTTTAGTGTCGGTGCGAGAAGAAGAACAAAGGAAACAACCAATTCAACAATATTAACCATGCCGTAAAAGACTCGGGATAAATATATTATTGATTGAAAAGTTGGTTATTGCACTGATTATTTGCCTTGCACTTGAGGTCATATTTTCAAGCCCATCAAGAATTAGAGTTGACATTCGCCGACCTTCTAATAAGTTCTTCAAAAGTATGAGTTATTCTTGTAGCTAAAAAAATAGTCTATATGGCTTAGTGAGTACGATCTTCAATACCTTCCTCATCAACTATCACATCACCAGTTCTAGCAAATACATTGTTGAGTCTACTCTAAGAAAAATTATTCTATGTGAAGTCCAGACGTAGCTCTGTATCCGGACTACAACAAAATCGCAACACCTAAACTGTACATGTGGATTTTCATTTCTATATCGTATTTAATTTTTTTCATGCCAGCCCAACCAACCCGGCCCAGAAAGTTTCGGTTTAAATTTTAGGGTTTAGAATTGACGCTCTTTTTTTAAAATGAAATATCGCGAAAGCTTTATATTTTTTATGATCTTAGCTCAATAAACTTTTCATAGCTGCTGAGAAAGAAAAAACGAGAAAAATCTGATGAACATGAAGACTGATTCAGAGGAGGAAAAGCCAATGAAGATAAAGATTGGTTTGGAGGAGAAGTGTTGATTTGATTGGATTATCAAAGTTAGAACTAAGAAGTTGGCACTCAATGTTAGCTCACAGCTATTCGCCAACCATATTATTGGAACATATGAGGTCGAGGACCTGATTCCAATAATATATCTTGAAAGTGCCCTATGATAATGATATCGAGTTTCGTTTATTTTTAAGTAAAAGTATGTGCCCTAAGAGAATATCAACCTACTAGTAAAGTATAGAAAGCCTCATATAACTTCCATTAAGGGGCTAACATTCCCACCTATTAAAGAGTATGAAGTCATACAAGTGGATGAAGCAATAACTTTGATGGATGGGATTAAAGTTTTCCCTGGCCAATAGGGCAGCACCAGTAGAGTGTGATAAAGCCTAATTGATTAGGTAATGGGCAGCCAAGTACTTCCTCTCTTATAATCTGTAGGAATCTACCTTTTCTTACTACTGTTGGTCAAGACAGAGAATTTACTATAAATTAATTCTAACGAGTCTGGAAGTCATTTAATCAACCATGTTTTGGTGACGTTGTTCTAGTAGGGATTCTTCAGATCAACTACTAAGCGAGATGCCATCAATTTTCGAAGGAGATAAAAGTCAAGCCAAAAAGCCTACTCAAATTTTGCATCAACCAACTTAGAAACACTATTTAATTAAAAACTGCTAATTACTCTTCATATGGGCGTGTCCTTTGTTAGTCTACTTTATATGGTAACTATGAATTTATTGAAAGAAGGTTAACCACCAAAAGAGGTGCTTTCTCTTAAGAGTTTTCAATTATCATCTAAGCCTACTACACCACACCACCCACTATCAACAAAGGGATGTCCCTTTTGCTCTGCCCTTCAAAACAAAAGTGAAAATATTGATCAAGTTGTATGAAAAAACAAGATGACTCTTTATTATGAACAAGATGATATTGGAAGGCCCCTAGAAATGGAATAATGAGAAAGGTGTTGAAAAGCAAAAGACCCTTGACTTGTTGGAGGAATGTCAAGGAGGAATGTCAATAGGAAGACAATTGTAGGATTAGTTGCAAACAAACAAACAAACAAACAAAACAGGTTGAGTTGCTTGGTTCATAAAAAAACATACACAACCGATGAGTTTTCATCCAAATGACCGCGCTAAGGTTGAAGCGGCTGAAAATGTAGAGGGAGCTAGAAAGTTTGCTCCTAAGAGGTTGATTGTCCATTTATCTTTAAAGTTGTTCATGGACATGGCTCCTAAAAAGTATAGGGTAATGAGGGTCACATGTTGATAGACAAAACTCATTGAACTGAGGTGGAAATAGGGAGTATGGAGGTCAACAGTTTAGATATATATATATATATATATATATATATATATGAGAATTTATCGCCCACACTACCACACTATTTACACAATGAGTTGACAAGAGGATTACACACAATTGAACCTAATTAATAGACACAAGAGAGAGAGAGAGAGAGAGAGAGAATAAACCCAAAAAGTTTATAGTGATTTGATCGAGATAACATATATCCACCATAAAATCCAAAGGATTATTGGTAATCAAATGCGAGTTGCAAGTTTGTCTTCCCCAAAAGGATGAAGAGAAAAATGCTTTTATATTTGAGCCACAAGAAGAGGAAGAGTTCTCTAGCAAGATGGAGGTATATTATTTAGCTTCCTTTTTTTGAATTCTATGTGTCCCTCCTCCAACCCAACGCAATCCAATCCAGCCCAGCTCAATCCAACCCCCTTTTTCTTACCATTTGATATTCTTTAACCTTGGCTCCTCGTGCCTCCTGACAAGGGGTGTGACTCCTGAGTCAAGATAAGACCTATGGAGTATGATGGTGAGGCATGGCTTTAAAGGTAAAGATCATTATGCAAGGCAATCTGGTGTAGACTATACAAAGATCGCATAGATAGAGGCTTGAGCTGTCGTGGTCAAAATGATAGTTCAAAAGATATTCTGACATTCCATGTTATTCTAAACTTATGATCCATTATGGGGCATGAAACTATGATGCATAACGTGTCCTTCAACGACATGATAAGTGTATTACTTAAACGTAAACGGTCTTAGCCTGAGGATTAAGGTCCCCCAAAATGTTCTACAACTAATAGAGATAAGGTAAACACCTAAGGTTTCCCCTACTTGAGACAACCCCTATTGGATGGAAGGCAAATGACAACTTAAGTGGGAGTCAGATAGAAGGTGACGACGTCCACGATGATGAGGCTTCCAACGAACGCACCAAATATGCAGTGGATCCCAATGATCTGGATGGTGAGATGGAACACAATGGTGTCATGACTTCCCTGCGAGAGGATGTCGATGTAGTGATGGAACAAGAGATGCACTCTTCAAAGCTAGTGGTAACACTACTTAAGTCAGTCATGTCTCTCGAGAGTTATGACGAGAACTTGAAGGATCAATTATCGGCTTTAAAGAAAATTGTTGAGGTATAGTCTAACATGAGTACATACCTCAAATCATTCAAGCTGGCAAGTCATCAAAGAGGAGGTGGTTTGCTTCACCTATGCTATGTGATGTGAGATCTAGAGAAGGGTCTCTTCCATGTTCTAGGAGGCATGGCTAGGTGGGCCTTGAATTTATCAACCTATGGTGGGAAGGTGGTTGTAGCTTCTCAAGAGATGAACAAGGCGACTTCTTAGAGTGGTAAATTGTGGAGTAGCTACTATGAGGTGGTGATAAAGTTGAAGGCCCTCCATAATGTACACCATCAATTCAATAAGCTAGAAGACCTAGAGACATAGTTGCAGTAAAGCGATCCTGTTGAACCCTTTTACCTTGCTAAGATGCAATCAAACTGCATCAAATAAGATGTATGCACGATGACGCATCTCAATTACATGTGCTCGAGTGCTTTACAGGATGAGCTATTATATCCCTTGTCACAAATAGCTTGGAGGAGCTGAGGCACTAGGTTACCTCAGTAGATCCAACATATGCTTGTGGGTCTACAACATTATAGAGCAAGCGACTCTTAGAGGTGGCACGAGGAACAGATTGTGCAAGCACCAAGGTCAGTTGTGAGCGGCTGAGCCCTCAAAAGGGGTGTGTAATTGAAAGAATAAAAATGGTTGAAATACAATTATCACATATAAATGGAAAATATTATTTACAATCAAACTTGTCTCTTTCTTTAGAATTCTGGTTAGAGCACAGGAGAGTTGGATTGAGCAAGTTTTATAGTTTTGAGTCCATGAGAGGGTACGCACATCGACTTTTTTGTGCCCACACTATATACTCTGATGGTTGTTCTGAAAATGCTCAAAGCAAAGGCATGGTGCAATTGAAACTTGGAGATGCACATTGTGGCGATGACCTTAAGGAGTGTTATATTAATGTTGAAGGACCAGATATTTTAATTTGCCAGACCAAGATCAGGTTCATTGATAACTAGAGGATTTGATTGAAACGTGTGTTCTAATTATGTCAGGGATAGACAGTGTTGTAAACTGTTCGAAGCATCATGTGGCATAAAAGTAAGGCATGTTATCTGATCATAGCCATCACATCATTTAGCTCACATAGAGGTGATATTAGGTGAGTCATTAGTGTTTTAATTCAAGATAGTAGCATGAATTCAGCCAAATTTGAATAGTGCAACAACATTGATGATAGTTCAATTGTGATAGCGTTTCTTGAAAGATGAGATATTAGCATCTTTGAGCCTATAAAAGAAGGTGATGCATTAGAGCTTACGTCAACTTGTGGTGTTGCATGGCTGGTTTTGAAGGGATATGTTCTTTCTACGATGTGAATAGTATGGTCATAGTAGAAGTGATCCAAAGGATGTTGAAAAAGAAAACAAATTGACTCTATACTTGCAAAGTATTGATCTTCGAATGGATATCAAAATTTATGCTCATGAAGAAGAGGCAATTAGATTCTTCTCCTAAGATTTCCCCTCCTACATGAGAGGAGGGAAAGAGGTGCTGTTCATCAGGTGTGGGGGATTGATTACTTCTATTGGGATTCCCTACAATGGAAGAAGGTACCACATGTCTCCCCTTACCCCGGGGTGCCCCAGTGTGGGAGCTAGGATATTTCTTTCAAATCAGCATGCATCTCCGTAGACAGAAGGAAGAGGAGGAGTGTGTGGATTGATTATTATCTTAAGGTTCATTTGGAACGGCTTTCTTACTGCTTATTAACGCAACTTTTTAGTACAAAAATTAAAATTTTAAAAATTGCTTTAAGAAACAATAATAAAGCCATCCCAAACGAAGCCCAAGTCATTGATCTCATTTTTTTAAAATTTTCCTCATTTCCTCGCACTCCAATTTCCAACATTCAAATACAAACAAAAACCTGCATAGAAACTTCTCCTTAGCTTGGGGAGCATATAGAAACAAACATCATGTACTTCTGTACAAACAAAATCAAAGGAACTGTTAAATCATTCAGATACCATCATGTGCTTCTACGGCTGAACAGCTGACGTTCCGCAAGAGAAACCGAATTGTTGGCTCAAGAAAAATGGCACGAATGCGTGAATCCCGCTTCGCAGCTGTATGATTCCATTTCCCTTAAGTCAGATTAGAATTAACCAGATTTCCCCTGAGGGTAGCCAGGGTTTAATTAGATCTGAGGTCCTTACTTCCCATGAGCGCAAGCACTCATAGTTAATTACCTCTCTTAACACGTAAGAGAGAACTCTCGATTAAGGATGAATAAATTTTAGGTGATTAGTCTCAATTATAAAAAAAAATGGAGGTAAACCCGATCAAGATCCCATGGTTCCGTCATCCCGGGTATACCGTAGGTCTCAGTCTACCAACACTACAATCATTGACCGTAATGTCCAAGGAATCTGATTAGCAGCCATGGGTTGCCTCCTCTCAGGGATCCCGAGTAGATTGAGGTGGTTAGGTTTGGGTTTTAATTTTATTTGGATTTTGGGGCTTACATCCATTAGAATGCCCAGAAGTTGATTTAATTTAGGAATTTGTAACTTCGTTTAGAAGTTACACAGAAATTTGAATTTGGGTCGGGACTTACAACTTTCATAGAAAGTAGCCCGTAGATTTAATTTGGAGTGGGGCTTACTGCTCTATTTATGAGTTGCCCAGAGATGGGTCTTACAACCTAACTCTACAGCAAGGCTGCCCAAGGGATTTAATTATTTAGGTAGGTCTTATGACTTCTCTTAAGAAGTTGCCTGATTATTTGTAGGAGTGTTAGGGTTGTTATACTTCATTTTAAAAATTTTCCTAACGTATGGGACTTACGACTTCACTTATTTAAAAATTTTCCTAACGTATAGGACTTACGACTTCACTTAGAAGTAGCCCGATAGCTGGTCTTACAACCTAATCCTATAGACTAGGATGCCCAAGTGAAGGGTTTAGGTTTGTGTTATCACCTAAACGTCTCCTTCAGAGATTGGACTTACGGCTTCTATTAGAAGTTGCCGGTGTTTTAAATTAGGGGTTAAGGGGTTAGGTCAATTTTACCTAAAACTTTCCCCTAAGGTCGGGCTTACGTCTTTCCTATGAAAACTGCCGGGTAGTGGGTCTTACAACCAAGTTCTTATAAACAAGGCTGCCCAAGAGATTTTGATTATTTAAGTGGACGGGAGTACACAGACGAGAGCAAGGGCAGCCCGCGTGATTTACCTGCGTGATTTACCTGCAAGTAGGAAATTGATTTCGAGATTGGAGAAGGATTCGTGATCGACGACGAGTTCGCAATCGGAGGTGGTGTCGCAAAACCGGTGTGTGAAGTTTAGGGCGTCGGATGAAATAGGCGGAGGCAGAGAACAGATTTTTTTTTCAGAAAAATTTCAGAGTGTAAGTCCGTCTCTTTCTCATCTTTACCTTTTTATTGAGTAGATTCTTGGATAGTAGTTATTAAACGAAAAATCGCATCGTTTCGACGATATGGGGTCGGCTTGGAGACGATGAAGAGATGCTTCTCTTCAATTTGCTGTATAATTTTTTTTGTTCCCTATATTTTTTATTCCTTTTTTTTTAACAAAATTCTTCTCAAATTAAAACATCTAGATTCATAAAGGATTAAGATAAGCCACCATAACAGCTTTACCACTCTTCTTCTTAAATAATATCTCTAAATAACATTCATTCTGAGATATTATTGCATTCATTGCCAACCTTAATGAAATCAATCTCTTAGGAACTTTTAACTTTACAGCTCGTTCATTTTTTTTTCTTTGTCTGATTTTATGTTCCTATATATATCTCTCTTATGTTGCTGTATAAATTATAAATTTAGCCATGCATAAATCCAAGCTTCGATTGACTTATTTTAACAGAATGTGATGTTATAGCTAAATTTAATATTTCATTCTATTTCCCATCTCTATATATATGGGTTGGTTGTCATATATATATATCCCCGCCACATGTCTGTTTGAACAGAGAGATAGTTGTTATTATTGAATCCAAACATTCTTCTGGCATGTTATAGTTGTAGGTAGTAGCAAATTCATGGACATGTAGACCAAGCCAAATGACAACAATTAATCTTGTTGAAGTGAAATTAATTTGTTTGTGGATGCAACAATGTAGGACACATCTCTTCCATCTTCATTTTCATTATTTTGTTCATTATTTTTATTAGTCAACAAATTGCCTCCCAACGAAGTCATTGTGTGAGTTTTACGCGATGAATTCGTTGCAACACAGTTATATGATTTTCATCGTTCTTCTTTTATCCTTTCAGGGGACAATGTTTGATTGGAGGAGACATCCATTGATGCATAGAACTGAACCATCAGAAGAAGATATCTGGAAGTTTATTGATGGTTTTGATCATTTGCAATCAGTTTTGATTTCAGATCGATTGTATTGGCATAGGGAAATGTTGACTGACAGAGATATATACGATGGCTTATTTACTCGATCACCTCGTATGCCTCCCTTTGACTCAGACTTGCCAGTTGGACATGACCTAGCAGATTGGATCATTACACTTAGATTGCGGCGCAGTGACGGTACTTCTTTGGACCGTATCATTGAGGGACTGAGTTATGGGGATCAGGACATTTTGCAGCCAGCGGCTGACTTTGCAGAGCATACGGGTGTTGTTAGATTACTCAGTTATCAGTTGCTACATCATGAGATTGAGGAGCAGCGTTATGATCCCATGTTTGGTAGCTCTGTTCAGGCTTTGACTGGTTATGTTTGGTGGGCCCGTTACACACTTCAGATGCATCAGAATGTACTGAAGCAAGCAGGGGTATATGAAGCCATTTATATTTCTTTGTTTGATTATAGCCGTCTTTCTTCTTCCTGGCTTCAGAGCATTATCGAGCATTGGGACTGTACCACAAATACTTGTTGGGTTGGACCCAATGAGATGACGATTACACTATGGGATTTATATGTCATTTCTGGTTTGCCAACTTTAGGAGTTCCATATGAGGAGTGTATCCCTGTTGACTATGATTTATTCAGTCGCCGACCAGTAGGGCAGCAGAGGAGAGGTGAGTTTGTTTACTCAGTTGGACTTCATCAGAGTTTGAGACACTACTACGACCTCTATCAGCAGAGGAGGAGAGGTCGTAGTCGCAGAGGGACTGTCTCTTTAGATGTTTGGATTGCGAGTTTGTTACACCCATCAGCACTTGTTGCAGAGTTTGGACGGATTCAGGATCCTTTTGACAGGAGATCACATGATGCAGAGCAGTATTCTGAGGATCATTTTGAGCCAGGATCAATAGATAGATTACAGCATATTTTAGCCAGAAAATTTTCAAATGATATGCTTTTGGTATCCTTCATTGCTACATGGCTTTGTTACTTTGTTTTCCCTAGCCAGAGCAGAGTTTTTCGACCCAGCACACTTCTAATGGCTAGTTTGATAGCGAGTGGGAGGAGAGTCTCACTAGCCCCTGCAGTTCTTGCACAGATTTATCATAGTTTGGGGCAGATTTGTGCTACATATGGTCATGGTCAGTGCAGCGTGGAGATTCCTTGGCACTATCTTCACGGGTGGATACATATACACGTTGCAGGTGCTTTTAGTTGTCCAGAGCTACCGAATTACTTTACAGAGCGTCGCTTTCCATCTTTACTCCAATTAGCCAGAGCGACTTCTTCCACAGATAGAGCTCAGATCCGATTGTTTATGTTTGCACCATTACAGATGACCAATCGTTATAGGCTGATCTACAGATCTCCTCCTGGTCCTTTACCTCCACAGTGCTTTGGAGTACCACTAGTGGATTCTCAGTCTGAGAGGAACACTCCCACTTTACTTTCCAGGTCAGGCTATGTACCGATTGCTTCATATTTGATTAGTATAAGACCTGGTTGGGTTTGCTACAGACGACACGGTTCAGTGATACTGGAGGGATATAATCCCAACAGGGCAGCGAGACAGTTTGGATTGATTCAGGCCACACCTTTAAATGGATTACCGGTTGTTCCTGGGATAGTTGACACACATCAACTAGGCTCTCTTTCGTTATCTGTACGCTTGGAGGCAGCTTCCATGACCTGGGCATTTCTTCTTCGCCTTGGGACAGGTTCTCGATTCTATATTCCTCATATGGATGCTCCGACGGGCATTTCACACCTACGGTTGTCTTGGATTCGGCACACATTTTTTTCTTTCTTTGAGCTGGGAATCCGAGCATATAGCAGACAGATTAGAAGACAGAGACCGTCGGGGTACCCTTCAGTACCTCAGGGCCATACTGCTGTGCATAGGGAGACCTCCAGAGTCGATAATAGAAGGAGGAAAAGGAGCCCTGAGCCTACTTTCAGACATGATGGTCCAGGTATGTGATGTATATTATTTTTTTTTATTTATGATTTTTTTTTTTTTTATGCATACTGACATGTAAATATTATAGTGTTTAGCGATAGACCAACCTCTCCTCCTACCAACAGAGGTCACCCTAAGCGTCAGGCTTCCCACGACATTTCAGGTTAAATCATCCTTCTTTCTTAGTATTTATTTATTTCAAAATTTTCTTGCATTTAAATTTTCATAATGCATTTTCCCTCTTATTGCAGTATCTAGACATATCCCTGTTGACCTGCCTAGTTCTCCTATTTTGGAGCCGGATACTTTGCCTACTCCTCCAGGTTTCCCTTTTCCTGTTTTCTTACTGGACCGCAGTACCACTTTGAACCCACCGGACCGCAGTACCACTTTGAACCCAGTACCAGGTATTATTATGGGTGTCTTTGATTTTTATATTTCTTCCTGCCATTTTTTTTTGTTAATGTGTATAGGTTTAAATGCAGAACCTGGATTGAAACTAGGTATTTTGGATGTGGAGAATCATCTTGCTATTGAATATGCACCTAATGATGATGAAGGTAAATATATATATTTATTTACCTATTCATTTCATTAATCAACGTTTCTCCATTTTATTTTTCTTTGGATATATGTATAGGTGAACAGTCATCCTCTTCTCAACTTGTAGATAGTGATTCTACACAGATGTTGTTTGAGGATGCTACTGATGCCACTGTTATAGAGTTGGCTATTTCACCTTCTCCTTTCTCAGATTCATCTTGGATGATTGTAGATGATGTACCAGAAAGCTCCTCACCAAGTGTTACTGCCCACTTAGGTGACCATTACTTGGCAGATTTGCCAGATCAGATCCACCCTTCAGGTATTTATTATTGTTCTTTGAAGTTTTATATTATTTTTATTGTCCCTTTTTTTTCTTATAACTCTAATTATGCCTTATGCTCAGGTTCAGAGCTAGCATGTTTTATGTCCAGAGTACCTTCTCGAGCTCGTAGATATTTTGGTCATCAGCCGCCGAGTAGTGCTCGTCACATTGTTACTTCATTACGGCACCTACTACTAGGAGTGGACCTTAATGACTTGCCATTACCGAATTTGACTAGTTTCTGTGTTGAGGCTTCTCTACTTCTAGACTGTGCTGTAACTTCTGGACTTCGGGATACTGCTTTAGAGACATGGGAGCACCTTTGTCGTGTTATTGCTTTTGGGTTGTACCGGTTGCACTTTGTCTTCTAGGAGTTAACAGTTGGAGTTCCTGATGATTTAGAGGATGGAGTGAGAGTTGCTTGGGACAGGATGAAGAGGGCCCGCATGGATCTTAACTTTGGCCTTCAAGCTTTGAGGTGTTGCCAGCGGGATATTTCAGAGGAGCAACTTGAGCTCTTAGAGATATCAGCAGAGCTCAGGGCTTTGAGGCAGAGGGGGAGACTTCTTCTGGAGAGACGACTAGAGCTTCGAGCAGCAGCCGCTTATACTGAGGAGGACTTTGTTTGGGTAGTAGCTGAGGTTGAGAGATTAGAGCAAGCTTTTTCATCATCAACCGAAGAGTTTGACTTGTTGCATCATCAGTTGGAGACCGCTCAGACTAGACGGATGATGCTACAGGATCATTTGCTCAGAGTTAGACAGCAGATATGCAGCATTCAGTTCAGACTTTGATAGCTTCTCTGGCTTCTTCCTGGTACGTACATATATATTTTATGTATGTTTACACATGTATTTTATGCATTTTCTTCTCTTTTGTTTTATTTTATTGACATATTTTAGAATTTTAGTCTTTATATTTTGTCAAATATGACTTAACCCTTAGGTTTGTGAGTATAGAAAATTTATAAAGTTCAGCCCTTAGGCTTGTTGAACTTTGCGGATTTAGCTCGACCCTTAGGTTTGCGAGCATAGAAGATTTATAAAGTTCGGTCCTTAGGCTTGTTGAACTTTGCGGATTTAGCTCGACCCTTAGGTTTGCGAGCATAGAAGATTTATAATACCCTTACTTTATTTAGCAAAGGGGTTTTTTATAAAAAGCTGCCTCCTGTCTTTCAGGAAGGGAGTTTGGATTTATCTCCTATTTTATAGGAGAATATAAAATTGCCTCCTGTGTTTTAAAAGGGATTTAAATTTATCTCCTGTATTGTAGGAGAATATAAAAATTGCCTCCTGTCCTTCAGGAGGGAGTTTGGATTTATCTCCTATTTTATAGGAGAATATAAAATTGCCTCCTGTGTTTCAGGAGGGAATTTGAGATTCATCTGCTGCATTGCAGGCAAACTTACATATATAAAATCTTTATGTGTGATATTTCTTTAAATATTGACCATTTATTGGAGGCATAGGCCTTTGACCTTTTAGGTCTATGAGTTGATAGGCTCCTCCTTCATACACTATTTCAATGATGAAGGGTCCTTCCCAGATTGGGTCAAATTTACCACCAAGTCGACGGTGAGGAATTATAGGTCTTCGGCGAACTAGAACAAGTTCACCCTCCTTAAAGCTTCTAGGACGAACCATTCGATCATGAGCCCTAGTCATTCTTGCTTTGTAGGATTCTAAACTTTGTTGAGCTTGAAGTCGAACTTCCTCAAGAGCTTCGAGTTCTTCAAGTCGTAGAAGATCATTTTCTTCTTTAGTTAATTCGTATTGAACAGCAATACGAAGAGACGGCAACTCGACCTCGAGAGGTAATATTGCCTCAGTTCCAAAAACTAGTGAATATGGGGTAGCCTGCGTTGCAGTTTTATAAGTGGTGCGATACGCCCATAGAGCTTCTGTCAATTTATCGTGCCATTCTCTCTTATTTTTAGAGAGAATTTTCTTAAGTAATTTTACCAAGGTTTTGTTAAAAGCTTCAGCTAAACCATTGGCTCGTGGATTATATATCGAAGAATAACGCCAATCTATTTTATGTCGTTCGATAAATTTATAGATTTTAGCACTTTTAAAGGACGTACCATTGTCAGATATAACTCGCCGTGGTACTCCAAATCGATAAACAATGTTATCTCGAAAGAATTTCGTCACATTATCTGCTTTAACTTCTCTTAAGGGAATTGCTTCAGCCCATTTTGAGAAGTAGTCAGTGGCAGCAAGGATAAACTGATGTCCTAAAGAAGATGGTGGTTCTATAGGGCCTATTATATCGGTGCCCCAGCTTTCAAATGGCCATGACGCTACTGTAGGGTGCAGCGGATTAGGTGGTCGATGCATGATATCTCCATGCACTTGACATTGATGACACTTCTTAGCATGGTCGATACAATCCTGAACCATACTTGGCCAATAATATCCCATACGTTTGATTTTGATTTTCATTTTTGGTCCAGACTGGTGTGCACCACATAATCCCTCATGAACTTCACTTATGACTTTTTGGGATTCATCAGGACCTAAACATCGTAGCCACATTTGATCAAATGATCTACGATATAACGTGTCATTCACGAAAGCATATCTTAATGCTCTTCGTGATATTTGCAAAGCCATAGATTTACTTTCGGGCAATCTCCCTTCCTTGAAGTATCTTATGAATGGATCTCTCCAATCATTTTCATCAAATACAGCCAAGCTCTCTTGCATTACTTCTCCTCCATCCTCTTGCATGACAGCTGGAGTTAATGTATGCCTATTTTGAACAGTTATGAGGATTGGATCCCCCTGAGGATTTGCTAATTCTTTAGCTAGCTTTGCCAGTGCATCAGCTTTGCCATTTTCACTGCGTGTAATTCTAGTGAGAGTTACTTCAGGAATTTGTTGTAGAAGTTTCAGAGCATACTCATGATATGAGATTAATTCAGGCTTATTGATTTTGAAAGCGCCTATTATTTGTTTGATGATGAGTTGAGAATCTCCATATATATGGAGTTTTTGAATGTTCATGTTAATTGCCAACTCAAGGCCTGCTATTAAGGCTTCATATTCAGCCTCATTATTAGTGCGAGGCTCTGTTAAGCTATAGGAATATCGGAGTATCCCTTTTTGGGGCGTAACAAATATAAGGCCAACGCCCACCTGAATTGTTGGAAATTTAGGTGGCTTGGCAGGTTTTATTGATGAAGCTCCATCGAAATAGAGCTCCCATTCTTGTATATTTTCTCTTTCCTCCACATCAAGTGTTTGCTCATCTGGCAATTCATCGTTGAGTGGAGAATCTGCAGGTAAAGGATGGGCTGCTAGAAAGTCAGCTAGAGCCTGTCCTTTCACTGCTTTTTGTGGCATATATGTTATGTCAAATTGCATTAGCAAGACAGCCCATTTGGCTAGACGACCAGTGATAGTGGGTCTCGTCATTAAAAATTTTAATGGATCCACTTTAGATATTAAAGTGATTTTATGGGATAACATATAATGCCGAAGTTTTTGAGTGGCAAAGATCAATGCTAAGCATTGCTTTTCTATAGGTGAATATTTAGATTCTGCCCCTATCAATCGTCGGCTGATATAATAAAGGGCATTTTTTTTGCCATCTTCATTTGTTTGTGCTAGCAATGCTCCGAGTGATTCTTCAAGAGCAGCTGTATATAAGATTAGGGGTTTCTCTGGGATTGGGGCAGCAAGGATTGGAGGATGTAGCAAATATTGTTTTATGCTATTAAATGCCTCTTGACATGCATCATCCCATATGAAAGGTGTATTTTTCTTCATTAGACGTGCGAATGGTTGACATCTACCTGAAAGGTTAGATATAAACCTTCGAATATACGCCAATCTACCTTGGATTGAACGAAGTTGTTTTAACGTTTTTGGAGGTGGCATTTCCACTATTGCTTTAATTTTAGAGGGATCAATTTCAATTCCTCTATGACGCACAATAAATCCAAGAAATTTTCCGGAAGTAACACCGAAAGCACACTTTAATGGATTCATTTTCAAATTAAATTTTCGAATTCTTTCGAATACAATCCTAAGATCGTTTACATGCTCATGTTGAACTTTACTTTTTACAACCAAGTCATCAACATAACATTCAACATGTTTATGAATTAGATCATCGAAGATTCGAGTCATTGCCCTTTGATAGGTAGCCCCAGCATTTTTCAAGCCGAATGGCATCACCTTGTAGCAATATATGCCAATGGGAGTTCGAAATGAGGTGTGTTTTTCATCCTCTGGATCCATTTTGATTTGATTATAACCTGATGATCCATCCATGAATGAGAACATGTCATGGTTCGATGTATTATCAACCATAAGTTCTGCATTTGGTAATGGGAAATCATCCTTTGGGCATGTTTTATTCAAATCCCGGTAGTCTATACAAACACGGATTTGGCCATTCTTTTTCTTTACTGGAACGATATTAGCGATCCAATCAGCATACTTCTCTTCTCGAATAAAACCAGCTTCAATAAGCTTCTTAGTTTCAGCAATGACTTGTTCTTCAATTTCAAGTCGCATTCGCCTGGGTGCTTGCTTAATAGGCGGTATTCTAGTATTGATGGAGAGTTTATGCACTGCTACTTCTGGTGATAAACCAGGCATTTCAGTGTAATTCCATGCGAAACAGTCTTTGTATTCAAGAAGTAACATTTTCAGCTCCTCTGCTTTCTCCTGTGAGAGATTAGTGCTGAAGAATGTAGGTTTGGGATCCTCTTCTGTACCCAAATTTATTTCTTTGAGCTCATCTACAGTAGCTTGACCACCTTCTTCAAACTCTTTTGGAGCTTCTTTCAGATCTACAATCAGATCTTCAGTTTGATTTTCAGACTCTAATGGTCTCTCCTCCTTGTCTGTAATATTATAGGACGTTGCGCATATAATATGCGAACGCCGGGGGTATTCAAGATAATGATAGGATGCTGCTCGTGTAAGATATGAATTTCGAGCATATCCAAGACCCCATGTTGTATACAAACCATTGCCAATGGGTTTTTGTGCTTGCTCGTTGTGCCAGAGCTTTCTGAAGTAACGAGCTTGCTTGCTCGTTTGCACAAAGAAGATTCTTCTTTCTATCAGCTTTCTCATAATTGGTGGAGGATATTGAGGAATGATTATCCTTAAATCTCCATTTCTCCAATCATCTTCGCATTCAATTTCAGGAGTAATGTGATGCGGTATTACTCTTGATTTATAAAAGATAGATCCACGTTCATTGAGACCTCTTTTTGGGGGAACATAGAAGATTTTTAATATTTTTATGTCTGTGTTAGAGGAAGAAGTCAATGTTTTGGAATGTGCCACAGGTACACGTACTATTTTGATGATGTCTGCAGATATCTGCTCTTCAGAGACTCTTATCATCGAAATTGAAACTTTTTGGAATTTCTTAGATATGGAACTGGGTCCTGGGTCCCCTTCTCCTTGAGATTCTGTAGCACCCTTGGGCTGATAAAGAAACTCTTCTTCTCCTTCAATGCTCGGTTTGTTTGAACACCGTACCTTATTTGCGTGACTAGCTTCGTAATCAAAAGGAACAGTTGATAGTTCATTCCTTCTTTTCCCTATGATTAGGGGCTTAAAAGTTGTGGAGATATCCTCTTCCTCTTCCGTATCACTACCGAGGTGAGGCACTAAGCAAATTTGCTTTGATTTATTCTTGCCTTTATCTTTTGACTTTATTTTATCTAGTGTAGCGGCCTGAATCCTCAGAAGTTCACTGTCTTTTGGCATAAAGTACTTGGCATCATCATAAATTTTGACTTCGTGCACCAGGAACGGTTGTTCATCACCATCAATGCGATATTCTTCATTATCTCGTATGTATTTCATACATTGATGAAGCGTTGAGGGCACTATACCATACTCGTGGAGCCATGGTCTTCCGAGAAGTGCCCTGTATGATGTATTGGAATCAATGATGTGAAATGTTGCATCTGTATTAAGTTCCCCAAAGTTTAGAGGTAAAACCAAGGACCCCAATGTTCGTTGCCCTTGCTCATTGAATCCTTGTAGAAACACTGTGCTTCTGTTCAAATACTGGACGTCAAGGGCCAATCCTTTGAGCGTTTTGAGGCTCATTAGATTAACAGATGAACCTGGGTCGATCAAAATTCTATTTATTTCAATGTTGTTACTCTCCGCAGTAACATATAGTGGCCGATTATGATCCGCAGCTCCCAGGAGCAGATCACTATCACAGAAAGTGATTGTAGCGGTGCTTTGTGTATGCAAAGCTTCTTTCAAGTTTTGCTCGGCAAAGAAGGCCTCGTACTGTTCAGGACTTTGCAAAGCTTTAATAAGTGTTTCCCGAAGGTTTTTAGACATAAGAAGGGCATCATAGACACTCAGCAATGCAGGTAATTTACGGAGATGTGATAATATATTATAATCCACATTTGCACTAGCAACTTTGGGTTTCAGAGGCTCTTGTGGAATAGCGGCCTCGTTGAGTTGAATATTCTTCTCTTTATCCTTTATTTTCTTTTGAGGTGGAGGAACCTGCTTTCCACTTCTCAGCTGAATTTGTGTCACCTCTGAAGATGAACTAGCTTCAGCTTGAGAGTTCTTTGAAATTTCCATGTCTTCAACTTCCTCGGACTCTGAGCTGCTCCCGAGTTTTGGGCATTTTCCTTTAAGAACCTTCTTACCCTTGTGATCACTTTCTTCATCAGGGAAATGTAATTCTTCATCTGAATCAGTAAAAGGTGATGGTGTATAATGTACTTCCTTAGAAGGCATTTCCACATCAGTTTTATAGATAGCAAGAAGTGTATTGCGTCCTCTTGCAGCCCTTCCACCTCGTTTATTTATGACTCGACAAGTCTCGATTGGAATACTCTCTTCATTTTCTGATTCCGAGTCGAGAAATAAATCAGCCATGTATTCCTCTAACATGATAGGACGCCTTGAAGGTTGCTGATATTCATCGATGGAATCAATATATTTTTGAATCAAAGTATTCTTCTTTACCAATTTCTTCTTTTTTTCTTTTTGAGATTTTGATCCAGACTTACGCTTTCCTTTTTGGTCTTTGAAGTACTTCGAAGATTTCTTCTTGCTTGAACTGGCCCCCCCTGCCACTGAATTCTTTGAAGAAAAGAGTCTTGGATCAACTTCCAATTCTAGCGCACTTTTCCGACGAATGCCTTCAATGGCCAGTAGGACATTCATCATTTGTTTAGTTTTCTTTGAGATAAAGGTCTCCCAAGCATCTTCATCTTCCTCGGGCGCTTTTCCTTTCTGGTCCTCTTTGTTCTGACAAGGTATAGAAGAGATAACATTGGTTTTCTCTCTCTTGGGATTGATAAGAACACTATTAGAAAGTGTAAGTTCACCGCTCTGATAATTCCTTTCAACCCAATCTTTGAAGATGAAGCAATCTTCGATTGGGTGACTTATGATCCTATGATACGGACAGTAGTTCGGATCATCAGTCATATCAGACTGTTCTGGTCGGCGGGATTCTGGCAATTGAAGGCCGATCTTTAGTGCATGCCTAAAAATCTTTCCCGTACATTCTTTTTTGAAAGAATACGGCTTGTTAATTTTCTCCTGTAAAGTAGGAGGCCTTTGCCTTTCTCTAGTTTGTTGCGGCATCTTCAGTGGATTCATTGAATTTTCTTTTTCTTTCTTATCCGAAGAAGATGGGAATGTAGCATTTACCTCACTTCTTTTCGGATCAAAGGTCTTGACTTGTTTTCCCTTCCCTGGTGGATTATTGTTATAGTTGAAGCTGGCACTTCTAGGCCTAGGTAACCTTTCAAATTTAGCAACACGATCCAGTAATTCTTGAAAAGTATTGATTGTAGCCATAGCCAGATATGGAGCCATATGATCATCTATATTCCCCATCAATAGCTCAACAGCATGCTTTTCAGTGAGTTGCTGCTCACATTTCATGCTGAGATTTCTCCACCTGGTTATGTATTTGGTAACTGATTCCTCTCTTTTCCTTTTCTCAAGAGCAAGGTCAGCAATAGTCACCTTCTTCGTTGCACTGGCGAATCTTTTAATGAACATCGTCTCTAATTCGGCGAACGTTCTTACTGAGTCGTTGGATAATTCAGCATACCATTCAAAAGCTGTACCTGTTAAACTACTGACAAATTGACGTAGTAACAGAGCATCATTGCCTCCTGTATTACCACAGGTTGCTTTGAATTGTGCTAGATGCTGACGAGGATTTGCAGTACCATCAAATAAATTGAATTTTGGCACTACATATCCCTTTGGATACTTCTCTTGGTCATATTCAGCCGGATATGGACGACCTTTTCCTACTAAGGCGTCGGCAGCTTCAGAAGCAATAGCTGCTTTAACCTTTTAGCTGATGAGATTTTCAATTTGGGATTTTCTGACCATTTCATCTTCTTTAGAAGCTACCATAGTTGGTTCCTGTAACTCTTCCAGTCTTCTGTCAGAAGTATCCGATGCATCAAGGGTAGTTTGAACATTCCCTTGAAAATTTGTTGCGGGTGGTTGACTAATTGTAGCCATCATGCCCAGTTGTCCAAATAACTGTTTCATCATATTACTCATCTCATCAAGACGGGTGTTCAAATGATGGATTTCTTGATCTTTCTTTTGTTGCATAGATTGCATTTCCAACTGCAATCTTCTTACAACTTCTTCAGCTTCTTTCTCTTCAACTTCTTCTGGTTGTGGAATTCTATTTACAGACGCTGCTTGCTCTTGGTCATCTCGTAGTTGTTCTTCATTTTGTAAATTCAAAGCTACACTTCTACGAGTATGTCGCTGATTAGTTCGATCAGGTATATGATCAACCATCCGGACAACTTCAATATCCATGGGACCAATACACCCTTCCATTTCTTCATCGTCATCATAATAATTATCGTTCTCATCCAACTCATGGTCATCTCCAAGTTGGGACCGCCGCTTCCAATGAATGACTGGAGAGTCAGGGGATTCATTATAAACATAATTCTCTTCCTCTTTTTGCGTAGTCATATCAGCAGAAGTCTCCTTATTGGGGGATAACTTCTGGACATGAGATTTAAGTCGCCCTTTATAAGTTTCCTTATCATGGACCTCTTTCTGAGCTTCAGGATACTTGGGTCTTTTTGGAACCCAAATTTGTTGTCTTTTCGTAGTCACATACTGATGACCACCAGCATCAGCATGTACTTTTGAATGATTAGATCCATGATGCCATTGTTGGGGCCTTTGTTTATCGTATCTTCTATTATAACCTCTTGCATGTATATTAACAGAAGGCTCTCCCAACTCTTTTCTTCCGTAATATGGGTATCGGCCCATATTAGGACAGAAATTTCTCGGGTCTCGATAGTAGGGAGGACGTTTAAACTCCTCTCTATAAGATTTTGATGAAAATTTGTTATACTGAGGATGAGCAGCATTCGAGGAAATAGCTTCGGTGACGGATTTCCTCAGTCTTCGCTGCAGATTTTTATCTTTAACAGCCTTTAGTATTTTATATATCTTGGAAGAGGCAGATTCTTCCTTCTTTGGCAGTTGTGGCTGCTGACGCGAAGTCTCCCAGAAAGACTTCTTCAATTGACCCTTGTCATTATTTCTCTTGACCCACTTTAATGGTTCAAAACCATTATTTATGGGTACATTCGCCTCCAACTGCGGCGGTGGTTCTTGAAGTGTATTGGGCATCCAGCCATTAGCTCGTAAGCGAGCGTTGGCCTTCCTTCTGGCTTTCCTAGAAACATTCATGCTTGCAATAGGAACTTCAGTACTGAACTCTTCATGCACTGCATCTTGGATTATGTTCTGACTAACTGTATTAACTGCAACAGATTGTAGCTTAGGATTAGAAATTTTCCTTTGAATAGCCGGGGCAGCAGCAGATGCCGTAGAGAGCCTTGAAAATACAGAGGCCCTTTTAGGAGCTTTCTCGGCGACAGCTTCAGCAGCTCCAACAGTAGGTATATTGACAGTGTTCTCAGGAAGAAATTGTTGGAACTGCATGACTTCAGAAATGGTTCCGAATTGAATGGTCGCTCCAGCGTAGCCAGTGTTCAGAACGGCTTGAGGGAACTGCACTCTAGCTCCCTCGCCCAGGTTCACAGTCATGAACGACTTTACAGGCGTCATATTATCAACCTGTCAACAGAACTTGCAGGGATTAGAGTCAACCTGAATTCTGCTGGAAAGGAAAACACAAATTTGTGATAAAAGAACATTTATATTCATTTCAGATGTTTATTTATTTTGAGACAAAATATTCTCTTTTCATCCAAAGATGGAGAGAGAAGTAATCCCCAGTGGAGTCGCCAGAAATCTGTTGGCTCAAGAAAAATGGCACGAATGCGTGAATCCCGCTTCGCAGCTGTATGATTCCATTTCCCTTAAGTCAGATTAGAATTAACCAGATTTCCCCTGAGGGTAGCCAGGGTTTAATTAGATCTGAGGTCCTTACTTCCCATGAGCGCAAGCACTCATAGTTAATTACCTCTCTTAACACGTAAGAGAGAACTCTCGATTAAGGATGAATAAATTTTAGGTGATTAGTCTCAATTATAAAAAAAAATGGAGGTAAACCCGATCAAGATCCCATGGTTCCGTCATCCCGGGTATACCGTAGGTCTCAGTCTACCAACACTACAATCATTGACCGTAATGTCCAAGGAATCTGATTAGCAGCCATGGGTTGCCTCCTCTCAGGGATCCCGAGTAGATTGAGGTGGTTAGGTTTGGGTTTTAATTTTATTTGGATTTTGGGGCTTACATCCATTAGAATGCCCAGAAGTTGATTTAATTTAGGAATTTGTAACTTCGTTTAGAAGTTACACAGAAATTTGAATTTGGGTCGGGACTTACAACTTTCATAGAAAGTAGCCCGTAGATTTAATTTGGAGTGGGGCTTACTGCTCTATTTATGAGTTGCCCAGAGATGGGTCTTACAACCTAACTCTACAGCAAGGCTGCCCAAGGGATTTAATTATTTAGGTAGGTCTTATGACTTCTCTTAAGAAGTTGCCTGATTATTTGTAGGAGTGTTAGGGTTGTTATATTTCATTTTAAAAAATTTTCTAACGTATGGGACTTACGACTTCACTTATTTAAAAATTTTCCTAACGTATGGGACTTACGACTTCACTTAGAAGTAGCCCGATAGCTGGTCTTACAACCTAATCCTATAGACTAGGATGCCCAAGTGAAGGGTTTAGGTTTGTGTTATCACCTAAACGTCTCCTTCAGAGATTGGACTTACGGCTTCTATTAGAAGTTGCCGGTGTTTTAAATTAGGGGTTAAGGGGTTAGGTCAATTTTACCTAAAACTTTCCCCTAAGGTCGGGCTTACGTCTTTCCTATGAAAGCTGCCGGGTAGTGGGTCTTACAACCAAGTTCTTATAAACAAGGCTGCCCAAGAGATTTTGATTATTTAAGTGGACGGGAGTACACAGACGAGAGCAAGGGCAGCCCGCGTGATTTACCTGCGTGATTTACCTGCAAATAGGAAATTGATTTCGAGATTGGAGAAGGATTCGTGATCGACGACGAGTTCGCAATCGG
This sequence comes from Dendrobium chrysotoxum, assembly GCA_019925795.1. Classification (NCBI taxonomy): domain Eukaryota; kingdom Viridiplantae; phylum Streptophyta; class Magnoliopsida; order Asparagales; family Orchidaceae; genus Dendrobium; species Dendrobium chrysotoxum. The sequence goes on from CM034306.1 coordinate 13,531,758, forward strand.
AGGTGGTGTCGCAAAACCGGTGTGTGAAGTTTAGGGCGTCGGATGAAATAGGCGGAGGCAGAGAACAGATTTTTTTTTCAGAAAAATTTCAGAGTGTAAGTCCGTCTCTTTCTCATCTTTACCTTTTTATTGAGTAGATTCTTGGATAGTAGTTATTACACGAAAAATCGCATCGTTTCGACGATATGGGGTCGGCTTGGAGACGATGAAGAGATGCTTCTCTTCAATTTGCTGTATAATTTTTTTTGTTCCCTATATTTTTTATTCCTTTTTTTTTAACAAAATTCTTCTCAAATTAAAACATCTAGATTCATAGAAGGATTAAGATAAGCCACCATAACAGCTTTACCACTCTTCTTCTTAAATAATATCTCTAAATAACATTCATTCTGAGATATTATTGCATTCATTGCCAACCTTAATGAAATCAATCTCTTAGGAACTTTTAACTATATATATATAGGATTTTATGTTCCTATATATATCTCTCTTATGTTGCTGTATAAATTATAAATTTAGCCATGCATAAATCCAAGCTTCGATTGACTTATTTTAACAGAATGTGATGTTATAGCTAAATTTAATATTTCATTCTATTTCCCATCTCTATATATATGGGTTGGTTGTCATATATATATATCCCCGCCACATGTCTGTTTGAACAGAGAGATAGTTGTTATTATTGAATCCAAACATTCTTCTGGCATGTTATAGTTGTAGGTAGTAGCAAATTCATGGACATGTAGACCAAGCCAAATGACAACAATTAATCTTGTTGAAGTGAAATTAATTTGTTTGTGGATGCAACAATGTAGGACACATCTCTTCCATCTTCATTTTCATTATTTTGTTCATTATTTTTATTAGTCAACACGAATCAAAGGAATGATTGCTGCGGCCGCAGAGCTATATGTGATCTTTCTATACATTACAAATACTATGATCAACCATAGTTGTAGGCAGCGAAATAAAATGAGAAAATTACAGTAAAATGTTTTTATTTATAATAATATTATCTAAATCTTGAAGATCAAAACAAAACTATAAATTTTATTTGTTAAATTCTAAACAACTCAATTGAATCACACCTACATAAATATGTTATTTAATTTTTAATGTTTAGATGCCCAATTTATAAATAAAGTAGAATCCAGCCACTTAAATCTCCGTAAATTTTTCCATGAACTATCAACTTGGGACTCGATATGCTGGGTCCACCATCTTCAGAATAAATAAATTTCCCTTGTCACCCCTAGAAACCCTACAACCAGGAAATGTTTTTAAATAATTGGAGAAATATATAAATCAGTGAAGCATGCCACATCAAAGCAGTTTTTTTTTCATATGGAACAATTAATGACCAGTAGATTCAGTGCAGTTCTTATAAACTATCAGATGCCCATGCATTGCATTTGAAGTTACTTATCAAACAGAGCGACTATAGATGATTAACTTTCCAAAGAGATGCCTTTATTGTAGGAAGTCCGGATTCACCTCCACGTCACCCGGGGCCCGATGCATCCAGGTAACGTGACGCGTCTGAATTCGCCTCCGGACGGTCCGGACGCCGCACGCAATAATCTCTCTGTAGGAAAAAATTATTGCGTTCGGCCTTTATTGTAGATGCAATGAATGAGAATTCAAGTAACAACTTTCACATAGAAAGCCGATGCTTAGACCAAATCTCCTACTAATCAAACTTCACAGATTTTTTTTTTTTTAAATTAGTTAAGAACAGCTTCCAGATACTCTTAGTTTATCAAATATGAGTAGTGAGAACTTCAAATCATACGTATTTCAACAGGAGACTGATTGATATTACAGCTCGCAAATAAAGTAAAATGACTTTATCTTCATTCAATTAAGTATGAGGCTTAGGTTCATACCATCTAAAATTAGGCTAAAGAAATTTAGCACAAAAGCTTGCTTACCTTATCTCTTCATCCAGGTATGTAATTTCTAACTCCCCACGCGCTCTTCCAGGTGCCGCTATAGGTATCTGTTAATGCAAATTACTCTATTAACAGCTACATTGGAGGCTTGCTACATTTGAATCATGAAAACAAGCAATTGAAAGATAACGCCGTGAAGGATGAAAGGCTTCTTGAGTTTATTTAGAGGAAAAAAAATGAATTAACTAATTATCCAGGCAGACGGTGAGTCGAGAGAAATTGTTAGGCTTTCTTCACAGTGACCTAGAGGTCATAGGTTGAAATCACAAAACAATGTCACTATAATGCAATCAGTATGAAGGCATATATCAACCCCTCGTTAACCCAATGGAGGAAGCTCATGCACTGGTAGGCCCTTTGCACTTTATTGTTAGGGCATGTGAAAGCATCTAGTTTAATCCCAAGTCAAATAGTTCAAAGTTTTTATGATAAATATATTATTAGATGGCATTCACCCCTAAGCTTTTATTTTTTACTGGTATCTTCAGCAATGGAAATGAGAGAATATTTGATTAAATGGTTTCCTAATTAATCTATCCAAGTAATTTGGTGCAACAAAGTTCTTCAACACAAAGATTGGTTACGAAAAGTTCACTAAAAGGTCAAAATGCAAACCATCCTCAAAATACTGAGCAAGCATGCTAGGATGCCTAACATTTTGGAGCAGTTTTATCTCTTCAAATTTTTAGCCTTCCAAAGATTCAGACGTGTTCATCTATCCCTAGAAGACCTCCCCCACCCCAAGGAGGGAATAAGAGTACACCAGCTCAAAGATGGACAGGGATTTTTTAGCAATTTCACTAATTAGTTTCTACACAGAAGACAGTAGGCTATTTAAGATCCAAGTGTTTAACTTTCACCCCATGATGGAATAAAGTGAACATGAGGCAAACATAGGCTGACAAGATTGTTTGATTAGCCCAATTATTGATATTTAGACTTAAGTCCTGGACACAAATTAGTATTCAAAAGTGAAGGATGCAAGAAACATGAAAAGCAAAAAGGAAAAAGATCAAAGCGCTTCCCGTGCTTGAAAGAATGATAAAAGGGCCTGCTCAGAAATTGAAAAACTAACCGAAATAAGAACTGCCAAGAATAGATGATTGTAGTAGGTAAAAAACAAAAGTCACCTACCAATCCACCAATTTTAAATCTGTCAAATTTAACAGCAACCCTTCTTGCGTTGAGAGGTACTAAGTTAGCAGTTACCTGCAATGGCAAACTTCGTATTTGAAAGACAAACTTTAGAGAAAGATCATGGATAGTTTAAACTGCCCCCATCGTCAAGAAAAGAAATGAAACATACTTGGATCAAAAACCTAAAAATGGAAACATGAAGTCAAACTACAAGAGCTACGTGTTTACAAGTAAATATTCCTGTAATACTGATCAAAATGAAGGTAAAGATTTACCTGATTGAAGTAAGGCCAAGTTTCTATATTTTGAGCCCTTAATGTATCAGCATTGATGGCTTGATAGATCTTCCCGAACGGACGTAAAATTTTGGGTCTCTGCATGATGCAACAAAAAACAAAAAACTGTCATGATCCACAGGATGCAATTTCTTTAAGTAGCAACAGTCTGAATGTGTAATAGAGATGATGTTTTGCTTAACAAGTGAATGAAAATTTTAGACACTCCTGCTTGATATATATTCGTTGAAATCTAAAAAAAGGGGAAAAAAACAAAAGCAAAAAAAGGAAAACCATGAAATTAATTTTTAGTTAAACAAGAACACTGTTTTAAAACAACAAACTAAAATCATATGAAACTGTAGATAACAGTACCTGGGGTTGAAGAATGGACTTGGAAGTTGTATATAAAAGCTCCCATTTTCCATTGAGTAAATCAGATTTGAGTGGCTCCGTAATTGGATTAATTGCCTCAAGCTCACGTGCTATCTATTCATTTAGATGGTTCAATAAAAGAATTAAAGATATCCAAAGATGAAACATAAATGTTATGAAGCAGGGAACACTTTCAAAAGAGAACATTTGCATGATGAAATGGAGATCACAGAGTGTGAAAATAGTATGAAACGTTTTCAGCAAGTGCAACAGAGGCAGACTCACAAGCCTGGCTCAAAATACTTAGAACAAGCTAATAAGGTGGATTATGTAGATGAATAGTTCTTGTAATAGACCTTGAGGGCCTAATATGAACGTATAAAATAAATATTCTGGTCGATGCCGCAACTGTATATTTGTTTGACGGTTCGAGCCATGTCGACTCCTATCTATTAATATGGAAGGATCAAGCTCGAACTTAAATTCATTTCTTGACAAGCACAGCACCCTCAAACATCACGTATGTGCATTACGCTCGTCGGGGCTCATGGGATATATGCTTTTGAATGCATTTTGCATGATGTGTTTATGTAGTAGTTGTATGTATGCAGTGCAGCAGGTGTACACGACATATTTGCATGTTAACATACTCGTGTGTGTACTTGTGTATTTACATGTATGCATGTATGTTTCTATTTTGCATTTGCATGCTGCTTAATCGTGCCTGCATGATATGTTGTTATGCAGTTCAACGGCTTAATACATGATCATAGTGCATGATGTATTGGCATAAAATTTTGCATGTTGCAATGTACATATGCTCTACATACCTTCCAAAATATTTATAAAATATGTATGTATATTCCTAATGCATTAATGTGTGTTTCAATGCATGAGGGAGGGTGTTTTTGCAATATTCAAATATGATGAATTATGCAAATGACAATCAATCGAAAGATGCACGATATTCTATTTAGGAGCCTGTAGACATCTTATGTCAGCTTATGTGCATGTTGTAGATTCAGTGGCATAATTTAACAGCATGTTGAGCTTAATTTGTTGTGCATCGGCAGTGGTGTTTAGCTCATTCCGTTTTCTGCAAGTTATCATTTTCTTCAATATTCAACCTACAGGAGTATATTGCTACCGGCAGATACATTGTACGATGCATCAGGAGCCTTCCATTTATCATTTGCAAATAAACTGATATATCTGGCGTGACAATTTGGCACTGCAAATCTACTGCCTTAGTTTATCAATGGCCCACAATTTTTACTACTGATTCATTGCTTTTGCTTACAGGTGAATTGTAGCGTTACGTTATGGGTCATCTGCTGCTTTATGCAGGTAGACTTTCAAGTTCAGGTTCTTTGTAATTTAGAATTTCGGCAACCTCCCGGCGTCTCTCCCGTTTAGAGGAATTTTAGGGAGCTGAGCATTCCCACCACGCTAAGAAAAGCGTGTATGGTAAGTGTCAGGGGACACCGCAGCCGTGTTTTTTAATCCTACAACGCTAAGAAAAATGTGTATGGTATTCGAGGTACTTGTTTGAAAGATTATTGTTTTTCCTGCATACATAGAAGCACGTGCACGGGTACTTAGGAGTTTTCCCGCCATACTAAAAAAAATGTGTATAGGGCCAACCCGTCTCGCCGCAAGCTTCCCACTGGGTTTCCTCTCACCATGAAAAGAAAAGCGTGTATAGGTGATTTTTCGGTGCACCGCGAGCGCGAAAGCAGATTTAAGTTTATAGAGAGCGTTATACCTTTGCGAACGACGCTAACGGTGACGTCGATATAACGACGAAAAAATCTCTTTTTTCTTTCTTTCTTTTCTCTATTTTTCTTCTTTTTTTAATTATTTTCTCGTTCTTTTCTCCTTTTTTCTTCTTTTTTGTCTTTTCTTCTTTTTTTAGGTTTTCTTTTTTTTCTTTGTTTAATAAAAATTATTATTATTATTATTATCATCATAATAATAATAATAAAATATTATTAATGTTAATAATAATAAATAAATAAAACTTAATGAGAGAGAGGGAGAGAGACTACCTTAAGCTGATGTCTGACAGTGAGGTTAAAAGGCTCGGGTTTAGTTCGGGCTGGGTGAGGCTGCGTGATGCAGTCAAGGTAGGGGCTAATTTGGAGGGGTTTTTGGTGATTGTTTGGTCTTCCCATGTGGTTGTTTTGTCTTCCCATGGTGGTTGTTCGGTTTCCATGTTGTCCCTTGGTTTCCCTGCTACTACCAGTTTTCCCTGCCGCTGGCTGTTCAAATTTCCCTCTTGTTGTTTTCTATGATGTGTGCTTTAACTTCACATTAAATGGGTTGTCTTGATATACTCATATTGGCTATTTTTAGTGGCACAATTATGTGAACTATTGAATGTTATTCCCCCTTCTTTCTTCTATAAATTGGGGTTGAATTCCTTTGTGAAAGGGAGTTTTGGAAAGAGTGAGTTGTGAGGAATTTTTGGAAAGTGAAACCTACGGGTTTATATAGCTTGCGAGCTATTTTCCTCTAACTCCCTATCTTCTAAAACTTCATCTCGGACTTCTATCTTCTTCTTCTCTTCACGGTTCCCATTCCACCTGTATCTTTCTTCTCAAAACTTTGATTAGTAATATGGTGTTGTTGTGTCCTTTTTTTATATTTGAAGTTGTGAGGTGTTATGTCTTTTTATTTGAAGTTGTAAGGTATGGTTGTGTTTGTTTAAGCTATTGTGGGATATAATAGTATTGTTTTGTTCTATCTATGTTTGTCTATGTTTTATGGAAATGGAGTCTTAGTTTGCAATTCTAGTATTTTTTTAGATTGCATCAATTTGATATCAGAGCATTAGATTGTCGTGTGAGTCTTCCTTTCTCTTTAAAATCCAAAAAAGAAATTGATACTCAAATCAATCAACAAGCCGAAGTTCCAATTCAAGAGGAAGATCTCCCATCAGAAATAGCGCATTCGAAACATCATGGAAGTTCTGAGGCATTCTCATCAGGGGATGAGATTCTTCCACCATGAGAGAATTGATGCAGTCAAGGTAGGGACTGATTTAGAAGGGTTTTTGGTGGTTGTTTGGTCTTCCCATGTGGCTGTTTTGTCTTCCCATGGTGGTTGTTCGGTTTCCATGCTGTCCTTGGTTTCTCTGTTGCTGGTTGCCTGTTTGGATCGGTTTTTCCTGCTGTCGGCTATTCAGATTTCCCTCTTGTTGTTTTCTATGTTGTGTGCTTTAACTTCACATTAAATGGGCTATCTTGATAGCCTATTTGTTGTTTTTGTGGCACAATTATGTGAACTATCGAATGCCATTCCCCCTTCTTTCTCCAATAAATTGGGGTTGAATTCCTTTGTGAAAGGGAGTTTTGGAAAGAGTGAATTATGAAGAATTTTTGGAAAGTGAAACTTGCGGGTTTATATAGCTTGCAAGCTATTTTCCTTTACCTCCCTATCTTCTAAAACTTCGTCTCGGACTTCTATCTTCTTTTTCTCTCCACGGTTCCCATTCCACCTGTATCTTTCTTCTCGAAGCTTTGATTAGTCGTATGGGTTGTTGTGTCCTTTTTTTTATATTTGAAGTTGTGAGGTGTTGTGTCTTTTTATTTGAAGTTGGAAGGAGTGGTTGTGTTTATTTAAGTTATTGTGGGATATAATAGTATTGTTTTGTTTTATCTATGTTTGTCTATGTTTTATGGAAAAGGAGTCTTAGTTTGCAATTCTAGTGTTTTTTTTAGATTGCATCAATTATCTCTCCATGGTTTCCATTCCACAAGTATCCTTCTTCTCAAAACTTTTATAAGTTGTAAGGTGTCGTTGCGTCATGTTTTATTTAAATTATTTGTTGTTATTGTCCCTTTTATTTGAAGTTGTAAGGTGTGTCTTTATTTAAAATAGTATTGTTATATTATTTTATGTTTGTCTAAATTGTAAAGAAAGGAAGTCTTTGAGTTTTGCAAAAAAAATTCTTATCGCATCAATTTGGTATCAGGTCTAGGTTGTCGTGTGAGTTTTCATTTCTCTTTAAAAATAAATAATAAAAAAATGGATAGTCAAATCAATCAACAAGCCGAATTTTTAATTCAAGAGGAAGATCTCCCATCAGAAATAGCGCATTTGGAACATCATAGAAGTTCTGAGGCATTCTTGTTAGGGGATGAGATTCTTCCACCATGGGAGAATTGATGCAGTCAAGGTAGGGGCTGATTTGGAGGTGTTTTTTTGTGGTTGTTTGATCTTCCCATGTGATTGTTTTATCTTCCAATGTGGCTTATTTTGTCTTCCTATGGTGGCTATTCAGTTTCCATGCTGTCCCTTGGTTTCGCTATGGCTGGTTGCCTGTTTGGATCGGCTTTCCCTGCTGCTGGTTGTTCTGATTTCCCTCTTGTTGTTTCCTATATTGTGTGCTTTAACTTCATGGGCTGTCTTAAAAGGCTCCTATTGGCTGTTTTTGGTGGCATAATTATGTAAACTATTGAATATTATTCTCCCTTCTTTCTCCTATAAATTGGGGCTGAATTCCTTTGTGAAAGAGAGTTTTGGAGAGAGTGATATGTGATGAATATATGGAACGTGAAACCTACGGGTTTTTCATAGCTTGCGAGCTTTCCTCTTCTACCTTCCTTCTTATATTTCGTCTCGGACTTCTATTTATTCTTCTCTCCACGGTTCTCATTCCACATATATATTTCTTCTCTAAACTTTGATTAGTCGTAAGTTGTGTTATTTTTTTGCAAGTTGAAAGTGGTGTTGTATCTTGTAAGTTGTAAGGTGTTGTTGTATTATAAGCTTGTGTTTGTTTAAGCTATTGTGGATATAATAGTATTGTTTTGTTCTGTCAGTGTTTGTCTATGTTTATGGAAAGGAAGACTTGAGTTTGCAATACTTGTGTTTTTATCGCATCAATTTGATGCAACTTAAAAATAACTAAGATTGCAAACTAAAGACTTCCTTTCTTTAAAACATAGCCAAACAATACCTTAAAACTCAACTACTTCAAACTCACATTAAACGAAACACAATAATACCTTACAACTTATAAAAGTTTTGAGAAGAAATATACAAGTAGAATGGGAACCGTGGAAAGAATAACAAGATAGAAGATCGAGACGAAATAGAAGAAGTAAGGTAGAGGAAGATAGCTTGCAAGCTATTACAAACCCGCATATTATAGTGTCCAAAAATTCTTCACCATTCTTCCACCAGGGGAGAATTGATGCAGTAAAAAATGGCTTTTTATTTTTTCTTTATGATGAATTTGTTTAGTTGCTTCCATGATGGCTAAGTGGGCATTTAAAATTGGACTATTTTTTTCCTTAATGGGTTTGGCCCATATTGACTGGTTATTTTGTGATTTCCAAGCAGATTTTAGATTCCTGTTGGTGTACCCCATGATGATTTTGGATTCCCATATGATGGGTTGTTGGTTTTCCAAGCAGAATTCGGATTCCCATATGGTGGGTTGTTGGTTTCCCTAGCAGATTTTGAATTTACTACTGTTGGCCGTTCATTTCCCTCCTTGCTGATTTCTAAAATAGTGTTTTATCTTCTCAAAAAAAATGATTGTTTGTTTGGTTTATATTGGCTGTTTGGGGTGGCACATTTATGTGGGCATTTGGACATTTTTTCTCTATAAATAGGGTTGATTTGCTGCTAAAAAAAGGATGGAGAGATTGTGAAGAATTTTTGGATCGTGAAACCTGCGGGTTTGTCATAGCTTGCGAGCTATCCTCTTCTACCTTCCTTCTTATATTTCGTCTCGGACTTCTATCTATTCTTCTCTCCATGGTTTCCATTCCACATGTATCATTCTTCTCAAAACTTTTATAAGTTGTAAGGTATCGTTGCTTCGTGTTTTATTTTAAAATTGTAAGGTGTTGCATCATTTTTATTTGAAGTTGTAAGGTGTGTCTTTATTTATAATAGTATTGTTATGTTTATGGAAAGGAAGACTTGAGTTTGCAATATTTGTGTTTTTATCGCATCAATTTGATATCATAGAGCCTAGGTTGTCATGTGTGTCTTTCTTTCTGTTTTAAAATTTAAAAAAAAAATGGGCAACCAAAACAATCACTAATATGAAGCTTCTACTCAAGAAGTATTTGAGCCTACAGTCTTTGAAAGACAGTCAACTATTCATTGGATTCCAGAGGATAAATTTCCAACAATAAAATGGGTACCACTTCAAGCACGTTCTACTGATCCACTATAGAACGAACTTCTCAAACTACGAAGACAACAGTATTTATGTGCAGAGAGATATGAAAATAAAAAGCGTCTACTTCAATCCGAGTTTGAACAAGAAAAGGAGATGACCCGAAGGAAGTATGACACTTTAATACAAGAATCAAAAAAGGAATATTTTCATGCCGAAGTTCCAATTCAAGAGGAATATCTCCCATCAGAAATAGCGCAATCAAAACATCTTAAAAGTTCTGAGGTATTCTCATCAGGGGATGAGATTCTTCCACCATGGGAGAATTGATGCTGTCAAAGATGGCTTTTTTATTTTTTCTTTATGTTGAATTTGTTTAATTGCTTCCATGATGGCTAAGTGGGTATTTAAAATTGGGCTGTTTTTTGTTTTTTTTTTCCTTAATGGGTTTGGCCCATATTGGTTGGTTGTTTTGTGATTTCCAAGCAGATTTCGGATTCTTGTTGGTGTTCCCCATAATGATTTCGGATTCCCATATGGTGGGCTGTTGGTTTTCCAAGCAGAATTTGGATTCTCATATGGTGGGATGTTGGTTTCCCTAGCATATTTTGAATTTCCTGTTGCTGGCCGTTCATTTTTCTCCTTGCTGATTCCTAGAATAGTATTTTATCTTCTTAAAAAAAAGTGGTTGTTTGCTTGATTTCTATTGGTTGTTTGAGGTGGCACATTTATGTGGGCATTTGGACCTTCTTTCCCTATAAATAAGGCTGAGTTGCTGCTGAAAAAAAGGGAAAGATTGGTGATGAATTGTTGGAACGTGAAACCTGCGAGTTTTTAGCTTGAGAGCTATCCTCTCTACCTTACTTCTTCAATTTCGTCTCGGTCTTCTATCTACTCTTCTCTCCAAGGTTCCCATTCCACCTGTATTTTTCTTCTCTAAAACTTTTTATAAATTGTAATGTGTCATTGCGTCGTGTTTTATTTAAATTGTTTGTTGTTGTTGCCCCTTTTATTTGAAGTTGTAAGGTGTGTCTTTATTTAAAATAATATTGTTATATTGTTTTATGTTTGTCTAAATTGTAAAGAAAGGAAGTCTTTGAGTTTTGAAAAAAAAATTCTATCGCATCCGTGCAACCATCTAAGGTTGAGCTGAACAAAGAGGTCGGCTGGATGTTGCTGTAGGTTGGGAGATTGGCTAGTGTGTGCGGATGGGATGTAGAGAACGAGAGTGACGATCAGTAGTAGCAGGTCGGATGTCGGCTTTGGCAGCTTGAGGAGGTCGAAGGCAATGGAGACGACTAGCTACAAGGCAAGTCAAGCGTGGGGTTGGATGGGAGATGGAGATCAGGTAAGGAGTTAAATCGGAAGGTGGTTCGCGACTTGAGGAGGGAGAAAGGGTCGGAGCTTGCACGGATCTGTTCGATTCAAGGAAGAAGCGTTGGAACAAGCAAGTGGAAGAAGGAATGGGCTTCAGCTGAATCGTGGGATTCGATTCAACTGAGACTAAAAGAGTTGCAGCTTGCATGGACATCGGGGCAGGTCGTGAATTTCTGTTGCAGTAGAGGGCTCAGTCGGAGAGGAGGTTCATCGATTGCTTGGAGATGGACGGATCAAGAACTTCTCGCAAAAAGGGTCAACTGCTGATGACAAGATTCGACTGTAGGAGATCGGGCGGAGTCTGATCGAGAGTCGGGAGTCGGACGGCTTGCAAACAAGAGATGTCATGAGATGGATTTGGGATCTCGAGCGTGGTAGCGAAGAAGGAAGTTTGATCAAATCGAGTGAAGTAGTTACTTGAGATCAGAGGTAGGACCGAAGGTCAGCTGAGGCAGAGGGGATTGCAAGCTGTAGGCTTGTATGCGGGAAAACCGAACCGAATAAACTGCTTCGTTTTCATTTTATCGACGTGAATGGAAGAAGAATCAAGGCGCGGGATGGGCAACTGTCACGTGTTCAAAAACGGCGCGGAATGTACAGGGAATGGGCACTGTAGCAGGCAGAGGGATTTGAGCAGGATTTGCGTAGTTTTTTTTTCGCTTTCGTGTAAAGGTCAACAATTGTCTGCCTCACCTCATCCAAAATCATACCAACTCATATGGCTCAAAAAAGGTAATGAAATCACTATGAGTAATATCTCGTATCATTTTATTGGAAACAAGTTGTTAGTGATGTCATTCCAATGGATGTATGCCAAAGTTTAAAATTGCGCAATTGGGTATTGAGGCGTTTTTTATTTGTGAGGCGAGGCGTAAGCCTCAAGGTGTTTTGAGGCGTAAGCCTCAAAATCTAAAAATTGCGTAAAGTCAAAATAAAAATTAAAAGTAATTTTTATATAATATTCAAATAATATGTTAAAGGATGACATTAACTTTCTATTGAACTATGAAGTAACAAATTTACATACATATGAAACAAAAAATTGTATAAGATGTAAAGTGTTAAATGATAAATGATGTGAAATAATTGAAATCCAAATATTACAGGAATAAAACAATATAAAATATATGAATTGTATAAAAATAACATATAATATTAAGTTCAACTCTATTTTTTTTTTCTCAGTTGCCTACTCATCTACGTTTAATTACTAAAGAAAGCTAAAATAATTGACAACTCAAAAATCATATATACTATCATTACTAAGGGGATTTTTATTTGAGTCACTATCATAACAAATTGGCCTCTTCCCTGCCTCATCCTGTAGGGTCCAATACCTCTCAATCTGCTTCTTCTTCATTTATTTCAATCATCTTCATCTGTCATAAATGTTTGTCATCAACAAAAATATAATACTCCAAAATTGTAAGAGGAGATGGTGGTGGCATGCGGCTTTCTAGTGATCCCCTACGGGGACTACAATGGCGGGGGCTACGATGAAGGCGGTGTGCTGCAGGTTGAGGCAATTGAGAGGAGGTTGTTGCGGCTTGGGGGTGCAAGAAGTCATGATTTTTTTGGGGCTTTTGTATAGGATTTAGGTGAGTTTTAAATAAAAAATTCTTAAATAGAGTGAGGCGTAAGCCTCAAGCTAGTGAGGCGAGGCGTGCCTCAAGGCGGGCCTCATCTAAGATAAGGCGTAAGCCTCATAAAAGAAGCTCGAGGCGTAAGCCTCCTTTGAGGCATTTTTTACTGGAATTGCGCTAAGGCGAGCCTCATATTGCGCAATTTTAAACAATGATGTATGCCACATTATTTTTGGTCTCCCGTGGCAATATGACTCGCACCAAGCATGATGGCTTCGACAACACTTGCCCCTTCCAAAAGGATGGGCAATTTGTATTCCCGCTTCCCACCAAAGAACAAGAAAAGCCAACAAAAGTCATCTCATATGTGGTATAACAGTCCTTATTTATACAAACTTGCAAAGAAGTTATTGAGAAAAATCCGTAGCAACCACCACCACCAGTCATCCAAAAACTTCCTCAATAATTCACTGAAGTCTCTCCAGAATCTTTACATCGGGGGCTACCTGCCATAAATTCAGCACGCCATCGATATTATTTCAGGATCTATCATTCTGAATTGACCTGCATATCGAATGGCCCCTAAAGAATATGCAGAACTTCAAAGACAGGAAGAGGAACTCATTGCAAGTGACTTGGTAAGACCTAATATCAAAACCAGTTCATGCGTTGTTCCTGCCCTTCTTGAACCTAAGAAAGACGGATCATGGAGCATGTGTATAGACAATCGTGTTATCAACAAAATCACCATCAGGTATCATTTTCTCATTCCAAGACTTGATGATCTTTTTGATAAATTAGCACGTGCTACACATTTCTCAAAAATTGATCTAAGTAGGTACCACCAAATCCAACTGCGACCAAGGGATGAATTTAAAACCGCATTCAAAATACGAGATGGTCTATACGAATGGACTGTCATGCCATTTGGCATCTCAAATGCACCAAGCACTTTTTATGCAGTTGATGAACCACATTTTTCGATCTTTTTTGGGTAAGTTTATTGTTATTTATTTTGATATATGACGTTGTAGTATATAGCAAAAATGTAGAACACCTATAGCATCTTCGCCTTGTATTCCACACACTTCAAGAACAACAACCATTCACCAACCCTTCTAAATGTGAATTCTCAATACCATAAAATTCTTGGGCTAAGTAGTGTCAACCAATGGCATCAAAATGGGCTGTGTAGGGCATTATCAGCTGCCTACATAGACATTCATAACTAAAATCTGACAATTTCATGGGTTGCATCTTTCTATCGTCGTTTTATCAAAATTTTCAGCACTGTGGCAGCCCCTTTAACAGAACTTCTTAAGAAGACCCATTGGAATTGGATTAAAGCAGCACAACTTAGCTTTGATCAATTGAAGCAATGAGTAACATCCACACCAGTACTAGCACTCCCGAACTTCAATCAGGTATTTCAAGTTGATTGTGATGCTTTCAATATAGGTATCGGAGCTGTGTTAAGCCAAGGAGGACACCCTGTGGCATATTTTAGTGAAATGCTCAATGATGCCCGCCAAAAAGTATCATACATACGACAAGAAATTATATGCCATTGTATAGGCATTACAACATTGGAGTCATTATTTGTTAACATAAGAATTTGTCCTTTTTCTTATCATGAGGCTCATCAAACATCTACATAATCAAAACAAACTAAAGGGCAAACATGCCAAATGGATGGAATATTTAGCCTCATTTCACTATTCCCTTAAGCATAAATCGAGACAATTCAATCACGTGGCAAATGCCTTAAGCCGAAGGTTACTAGTACTCAACACCTTGCAATTCAAAATAGTGGGATTTGAATCCATACAGGGTCTATATGAGCAAGATCCTGGTTTTTAGAAAATATGGAATGTATGTCAAAAGAGTTCCTTTAAACTTTTCATATCAGCCATGGTTATCTATTCTTTGGCAACAAGTTTTGCATACCTCAATGCTCCTTTAGAGAAGTTATTTTATATGAGAGTCATGATGGCGAACTAGCAGGTCATTTTGGCGCTGACAAAACCTTGGCCATTGTCCAAGACAAATTTTATTGGCCCTCACTCGTCAGGGACGTAGCCCGCTACGTAAAGAAATGCCAAAGATGCCATCAAGCCAACACTTGTAAACCTAGAGCATCACCCTACATGTCATTATCCGTTCCCGAATTACCATGGACTAGCGTCAGTATGGACTTCGTTGTGGGGATACCAAATACACATCTTCAGAAAGATTCCATCATGATGGTTGTTGATAAATTATCAAAAAAGGCACCCTTTGAAGTTTGAACCTTGTCGCACAACATTAGATGTGACCCACATTGCCAATCTTTATTTTTAGAAGATCGTCAAATTGAACGGTATTCCTAAGACCATCACATCCGATCGAGATGTCAAGTTCCTTAGCCACTTCTGGAACACACTATGGGGTAAGTTGGGAACAAAGTTACAATTCAGCTCCACCACACATCCGCAAATAGATGGACAAATAGAATTTGCCAATAGAAGTTTAGTCAATCTCTTGAGGTGTTTTATAATCAAAAATATCCGTAAATGGGATCTAATTCTGTCTAATATAGAATTTGCTTATAACAGATCACACAGTCAAACCACAAAACGTAAACCCCCTTAAAATTGTGTACGGTCGAAATCCCATATCACTTGTTGATTTAATTACCTTTGTCGCCCTAACAAATTATCACCCTGATGCTGAACAACGAATTCAAGAAATAAGTAAACTTCAAGCTCAGGTGCAAGACCACGTCAACAAACAGAATCTTAAATATCAAACTCAAGCCAACAAAAACAGTAAACCTAGAACATTCAAAGTAGGAGATTTAGTCTGGATTAAACTATAGAAGGAAAGATTTGCACTGGGCCACTATAGCAAATTAAAAGCAAAGGCAGATAGGCCTTTCCGCATTATCAAAAGCATCAATGATAATGCTTTATCAATTAGAACTACCGGGTGATTATCACATTTCAGCCACCTTCAACATATCAAACTTAACCCCTCATTATACTGAAGTAGCAACTTCCGAAGATGATGAAGCCGCTCCAGGCAAGGGAGAATGATGCAAGCACTGATAGGGGCCTAGTTCAACCAACCAGCTCCCAACCCTCCTCCTTTTATTTTTTTGTTTTGTTTATTATATTTATTTCTTTTTTTCTTTTTTTCCTTTATTTTTTTATTTACAGTTCTTGACTTTGAAAAACCTTATAAATAGAGGAGTCATTAACAAGAGAATTCAGATTTTGGAGAATTAGAAGCATGGCTAGAGAAATCCTCTAGCGTCATGTATCCTGGAATTCCTCCAGGTGGTGGCCAAACCTCCCTTCTTCCCTTCCAAAAGCCCGTCAGCCCACTTCCAACCACAGCTGCCAGTTCCCAGCCTTCATCCACCTTTCTTCCAGCACGTGGAAGCCCGCAACAGCCCTCTTCAAGCCAACTGACTGCTCCAGCACCACCTCCTCCTCCTCCTCTCCCGCTGGCCTGCAGTTCCCTTCGCTGCAAATCCCTTCTTCCAACCTACAGTCCCCATTCCGGAAAGCTAGACAGTGCAGAATTCCTCCCAAGAAGGCCTGGTTACTACTGTTATTCTTCCACCAATCAAGAAAACTACTGCCAACCTATTATGGCCACCAATAACAGAAAATTCCTTGTTCTTGGTCCAGAAATTTGTAGCAAGATTCCTCTCTGAAACAACTTCAACCTTCAAGAAGACTTGTCTTAACTAGTTCCAGATTATTAGCCTTCTTCTCTGTCTTTGTGCACCTTATTGGTGTCATTAAGGCTTGTCATTACTAATTCTAGATTATTGTTATTCTTTTCCTAGTTTTTTTTTCACACATTAACGGTGTCAGTACAGATCTCAATTGTGCAATAACAACCAATTGGATCCGTGCATTCATCCTAATTGTAAGGTCAACATAAACGAATTAAGTGTAGAAGGAACAACAATAAGAATGTATGATAGGCAAATGATGCTGGTCATACCAGCCTAAGATATAGGTAATAGTACAGGGAACATAAAAGTGAAAAAGGTTGTCTCTCCTTGCCTGACAAATGGAACCACTGAAGTGTAAATTTTATTCATATAACTGATCAAATCACACAAAAGGATTAAGAAAAATACATTTAGCATCCAATTAAAATTACTTATGCAGGCGTAAGTACTGCAGTAAAACAACTGCTATTTCCACAAATACAATAACATGCTACTTACTGTTATCGATTGTAATGGAACCCTTGAAATAAACCAGTAATTGAACCTCTGAAACTTTCCATTATCAATATTTAATGAATTTTACTTATGCAGGAGAGAGGGTAAGCGGACCTGGTCGACGCGTTCCTGTTCCTCAGAAGTGGCCTCGGCGCCTCGATCGAGCTCCGCGATGGCCTTCAACAGCTCCTGCTTGACATCCTCCCGACTCTTATTTTTAGGAGAGGAGGGTAAAAAGGAAACCCTAGTTCTCCACTTCACCGTCCCCGGTTCAGCTAGCTCTCTAAAATATTTTCCCGCCAAGAGATAGCCGGCGTTATAGAGGTTCCATGAATGGGGGAAATGACGGAAAGAAGAGACGGGAGAGGATAGTCGGTAAAGGTCTGTTTGAGACTTGAGATGGGAGGGAAAGGTGCTCACCGGTAGTTGGCAAGCGGTCGCCATGGACCTCGGGGAGTGAAGACGGTGGAAAAATGGAATACGGATAGCCTACGTGGAACTCGCTAATGGTTGGGATCAGCAGGTTTCTTTTTTTTTTTACCTACCTTCGTAGACGGATTTAGGTTTCGTTTGTTACAGCTTTTTTTTTTATTATTTTTTAAAGTAATTTTTATATATTTTTAATATAAAAATTTTTTGTTAAATTAATTTTTAAATTAAAAAAATATTTTTTAAAATTATATAAAAAATTATCCCAAATAAAATCTTAATTTTACTTTTCAAATAAGATGAGTATAGCAGATAAAAAAAATATCTTTGTTGTATGGACATTCATCAAAAATTATAGTTGTATTTATCATTAACATCTAATGCAAAAATTTTGGCTTTATATTTCTCTAAATGTATCTATTTGACCCTTTACTTTTTAGATTTTATTTAAACTTTTTTTACTACTTTCTAAATCAGCTTTCTAATACAAAAATTTTTAGCTCACAAATTTTTTATACTAAAAATTATTTTTAAAAGCAGTAAGAAAGCTGTCCCAAACTAAATCTTTGTCTAGTATTTCCCTTATATATTTATTTAGTTTAATATCTTCAAATTCATTTTTCATGAAAAATATCATTAAAGGATTTGTATTCTTATAGAATTATATCACACTTGAAAATAGAGATATCTTTTCTAGTGTATATCTAAATAAGTCCAAAACCTTGTTCAACTAGGGTTAGCTCAGCTTGACGTGAGCTAATAGCACACGGTAGACCCGCCAAAGGACAAAGAGCACTTGCCGATAATCAATCCTAACTTTCCCTTGCAAGCGGGGATATTCGCCCCAGCCAAAAGGTCACTCACTCCAACTGGATAGGATACTCACCCCAATCAAAAGGTGCTTACCCTAGCTAAAGGGGAGACTTACTCCTACTAGAGGGTCATTCGCCCTTGTGTAAGGACTCGGTCCTACAAGTTTAAGGAGTCACTCAACCAGTCAAATAGGAGAAACTAATTTATGCCTAAAACAACAGCTTCATCACCAAGTTGGCATTCCCATCTAAAGACTTGTGATATCTTCAGAAGCGGAGCCAGGGTGGGGGCCCTTAAAGGCACGAGCCCCCAATGGCCTAGCAAACTTTTTTTACCTTCCTAAATGAAATTCAGTTTAATGGGAGTCTTCCGCCTAAATAAAAGCCACCCACTCGAGCTTAAAGTTTTATAAAATCTAACCCCAATGTATAAACAAGCAAGCTGTCTTCTGGAGTTCCACCTTGAGCCTCCCATCTATTCTTGATATGTCATAAAAATTCACCTTGATCGCACACGAATCTTGGTGTAAATATGAGATTGAGGCTTTAAAAATTAAAATTGGGACCATCTAATCTCCAATTTCAGCAAGCTTATATTCAAATTGAACATCTCAAGGAGACGAACCCAAAGACATAAAATTTGATCCAATCCGAGCTAAAATGAGTCCAAACCAAATGTCTAAAGTATATTTAAAAGCTTTAGAGCATTAATTGGACTACCAAATGATATCTGAATATGGAATTCATATAGTCGAATCAAGTGGCTCGATGAAACGAATCCAACGAGCCCAAAATCACTCAATTTTGACATCTCTAGGGTATTTAAATGCTTGATAAGCACTTCATAATCAAAGGGATCACTATGAGTCGTTCGACGGAACACTTCCAACATGCCCTTGATCTTCTCCTTATTTACTAGTCATGCCAATCCCAAAAAACTATAAATAGAACCCTCATTCTTCACATGAGGGGGAGGAAGAAATGGATAAAATTTAGGGAGCTCCCTTACCATCGACTACCACCATATCTCTTCCCGACCACCGACTGTAGCTGGATTTCTGCCCATTCATCGGCTCATGCGGGATCTCTTCCTGACCACCAACCATCACTGGACTTCCACCCATTCGTTAGCTGCCGGTGGATCTCTTCTAGACTATTGAACGTCACTGGACTTTCGCCCTTTCGTCAGTTGCTTCATGATCTCTTCCTTACCACCAACCGTTACTAGGACTCCGCCCATTCGTCGGCTGCCGCTGGATCTCTTCCTGACCATCGACCATCACTGGACTCTGCCCGTTCGTTGACTGCCGCCTGATTTCTTTCGGACCAACAACCGTCCTGGACTTCCACCCTTTCTTCGATTGTCTCCAAATCCCTTCTCGACCACCAACCATCGTTGGACTTTCATCTATTCTAAGAAAATCATCAGAACTCTTCTTGAATGCTATCAATGTCGGATCTCCTCCCAAATATTGTCGTCTGTAGATTACAATTCCTCCAACCAACATAGCCCACTGACTTTGGTTCTATCAACCAAATGAATAGGTTAACACTAATTCTTCTAACTCCCAACATGTAATACACTCTGTATGATGTATATTTACTACATTGAGCCAAGACCTTCCCCCTAAGGAAGGTCCTTATTTGTAATTAACTTCAAACACTAGTGGATTCATTCAAATTGGGCAGGGTCTCATGGTTTTCCCCTCTTTTCAGTTTTCACATAAAAACTCTAGTGTCTTTTTGTAAACGCTGCATCCAACTCATTTATCTGTTTGTGTGTTAGATATTCATATAAGGTTGGGATGCTAAACTTTATATTTCTCTATTACCGCAAATATTCCAGGATGCAACAGTTTGACGCCGTCTGTGAGAAACGATTCCTAGCTAGGGGGCAACTTTTGCTCCAACATCGAAAGGTTGTTATTGTTAATGCCTAGGCATGATTGATGGCATTATTTTATCTCCTCTTACTGCATTAATTCCTTTGAAGCACTTTTGGATTGAAGGCAGCCTTGATTGCAATCTCAAATACAATTGTGGTTAAGAAGGACCCTCCAATATTTTATTGTCGACCCTCTATCATATATTTTGAGTATTTTTTGGCTTTTTTTGCCAAGTGATTTAAAAAATAGCTATTTTTATCAATTCAAAATTTATTTTGACATCTAAAGATAGCGCTTTAGTTCAATTAAAGCTTCAGAATATTATTATATTCAATCTCTAATAATTTGGTTATGTGTTGGGGTAAAATTAAAACCCTGGGTATTTATCTAGGATTTTAAGTAACTTAAAATTACTATACTAAATGCTTTTAAAACTATCCCCAACTCTTCCTTCAACCTACTCTACCCTTGTTTAAAATCTTAATCCATCTAGTCTATTAAACATTGTGTTTAAGGGGTTTTCTCAGATTAGGGTTTTGACTATTCGCATAAGGAAGACAAAATCATTGTCGTTCAAACCGTTCTTTTTGATTGAATGGTTGTGATATTGTTAATTTATGAGTCCATCCAACCCGCTCCAATCACTCTGATCGCGGGATTGAATCCTGATCATCGGATCGAAGCAGCATTGGGTCGAACAAAGGCTATTTCCTACTAACTATTTAAGGAAGATGACTCACCTGATCGCCGCCTTCCATGTGGCCCATTCACTTGCCACCGCATGTAAAGGTCCTGCCTAGTTAGCGTGGCATTAGTCAAATTCATTCTAAATAAAAAATAAAATGTATTTTCATATTAAAACTTCCAAATGCCTGGTAAATTGTGTATTTAACCAAATCATTTATATAATATTTCTATGGATTCAGAGTGAAGAGCTTTATTTATTAAACTTAAAATAAGTTCAATCTAATGAATGGTTTTTGAGTAATTTCAATTATTCAATTTTTTGTATTTCTTTAATTAATCCTAAACCAATCATTGGAATGAGCTCAATTTTGGCAGGGAGCAACTATAGGATGTTATGCACATCCTGTAATTTTCTCAGGTCTAACTTATCAACTTATTAAGTTCACTTAAATTTTCAAATGTATAGGTTAAAATTTATCCTAATAATTGAAAATTCACTACACCCTTTGTATATCGAATTAGAAAATCATTTTCTTATGGTATGTTTCTATTATTGCAAGGATAAGATATAGTGATTTGCAAGCCAATTTGAATAGTAGACACACCTATGGATGATATTTTTTTCAAGATTGGTGGATTGTTATATCTTTTAAATTTTAAAAGATATAATTTAACCTATAAAAGTAAAAATTTATTCAAAAATTATTATAAGTCCAAATTATAAATCATCTTCATCATAACATTGATATTATTGTGCTCTAGTTATAATAAATTTTTTTAATTTTTTTGGTATTGTTGCAATTCCTTAAGAAATTGATATATGTCAATACAAGTGGGTTTTTTGGACAATTAGGTATCTGTTTTACAAACCAATTTCATTAGAGCATTCTAGACATGCTTAGCTAACTTATGAATATTTTTTCATAATTTTTTGATCTATAGATTTGAATATATAAAAGAATTTTAGGATTAAAATTGAACAAATAGCATAATTACATTTGTATCATTTTATTTTTATATGATTAAGAATCCTAATCTAATATCAGATTTTTTATTAAATTTAATTTTTTCTTTTCATTTAAAGCCATTTTTGGCTAATATATTTTGAGTATATTTTGGATTTTTTTGCCAAGTGATTTTTAAAAAATAGCTATTTTTATCAATTCAAAATTTTATTTTGACATCTAAATATAGTATTTTAGTTTAATTAAAGCTTCAAAATTTTATTATATATAATCTCTGATAATTTGATTATATTTTAAAACTATGAATTTTTACTCAATAGTATTTATGTTGCTATCGTTAGGACATTTTGATAGTTTTTGAATTAAGTCAAATTATACTTTATTTAATGAAACGCATTGAATATGTGTATGATGTTGAAAGAAATATATCATTCTAGAAGTGAGAAAGGATTTTGTTATGCCAGAGCTAGTGGACTATCGAGGTGAGATTCTATTATGCTGGAGCTGGTGGGCTACCGAAGTGAGATTCTGATATGACATATGATATTATGTCAGAGTTGGTGGGCTACCGAAATGGGATCCTGATATGACATGTGATGTTATATCGAAGCTAGTGGACTACTGAGGTGGGATTCTGATATGAGATGTGTTATAATGCTAGAGCGTCAGAGTAATTCTCAAAGTTAATATTAAATATTTATTTATATTTAGTTTCAGCATAGTTCATTAATTATTTAAATGCATTCAGTATTGGTATCTATGTTAGTTTTTATTTTCCATACACTACTACAATTACTATTATAACACAATATTTATAGTTCTTTTAGTTTCAATTATCGACTTTTATTTTAGGCTTCGATAGCCTTCTGAGCCATGTTAGATCACTCCTACTTTTACTTTTATTTTTAGGGCAGGGAAAGGGTAAGGAGTAAGTTGAGTAGTTTTGATAGTAGACTCTGATTTGTGCTGTATGTATACCTTTTTGGTCAGTTATCTCATATTATAAATGAATTGTTGGATGATAAATATAAAAATATTTTGAGATTCATTAGTCTTCTGCTTTATTTTATTTAGTTGTGGCTCTGTGGTATATTTAAATTGAAAGTTTTTTCAGTACTTTTCTAACTATATCTTGGGGTTTGAGTCTTTCCACAATTGGATACGGTATGGTCTGTGTGGTATCGGGTCATATCGAGTCGGTTTGTGACAACATAACCATCAGCATGAATATAATTGAAAGATAATTTATGTTTTGTTTTATTACAACACTTATTATAGATTTATAGACTTTTTATTGATTTCTTGTAGATTTATAGACACCTTTTTCTTAGTGAGATGCTCTTATTTTACTAATCATATTAATTTTTACTATTAATTGATATTGATTACATAGATTTTTTATCATTCATATTGATAGTTTATTGATTGATATTGACTGTAACTAGAGAATACATATTGATTCTCTTGCCTTGCATTGAATGTAGTGATAGAGTTTTGGTAACTTATTGGGTTTTGTAAGCTTATTATATGATTTTTATTGATTTCAGATATAGGAAAAGGCTATGATCCTCTGGAGTAAGGATGATCAGTGTTTTCAGGTTTTCTTTTATTTTTATATTCTATTCTATTCTTTTATAGTCAAGAGATTTAAAAAATATATTGATATTATTTAAATATCTTGACTATTGTTAATCATATTTTGAAGGAATGAATATAACAAATATTTTGATGTATATGCCTTATAGTTATTTTTTATGGATTTATTTATAATGATAGAAATTTAGTGACTAGCAAATTAATTAAGAGATAAAAATTAATAATTCTTTCAAATTTAGATATTGGGGCATTACAGATCTGAGTTGCATGCTGGAGTTTCTTTATGCATATGTTGGTCTTCTCTTTTCTTTTATAGTCAGGATGTATTTATCATAATAAACTTTTTTTACTGGTTGAGCGTCATGACTGTTATAAATATATTAATTTGGGTTTGAAATAATGTAATATTTAATTAATAGTAATGCATTTATGCTTTCCCTTATTTATGTAATTTGTCTAGCTTTGGTTGATATATGAAATGTTCAGAATGATACAATTCATTCGATATTAGATTTTGGAGAGTCATATTAATTCCCCTTCTTACTTGCACATATAATGGTAAGGGGTCGATCCCCCCTAACTCTTCCATCTCCTCCTCTAACAAATGTTTGACAACATTTTCCTACTATACCTCATCAAAGGTTCGATTAGTGGCAAGCACCTTTTCACTTTCTACCTCCTTCTAGTCCTCCTTCATCCTCTCCTAATGCGCTATACATAATAACTCTATACAATATTGGCTAGAGCATCCAAAAATTTGCTCCAAGTTTACTTAGTTTTTTTTCAACCTTTCCTGCTTACTTCTCAATCTAGAATAATAATAAAAAGACACTTCATCCCTTCATGGAATGGAATGAATTGACTTGCAGCTATTTCTACTTTCTCTACCTCCCATATTTTCTTATAAAAAATAGGGGTGTTTGATTTCTTTTTTTATAATCCTAATTATGATAGAATGAGAGAGAGTATATGCAATAAACTTATATAAACCCTCATCATTAGCTCCATGCACCAGCTTGGGGTGAATAACTCCTTATAAAAAATGAGTTAAAAAGAACTAGTCAACAATTTTTATATGCTAAAACCCTAAAACACAAGCAATATTATATATAAAAAAAAACTTACATATTTATTAATGACCTATGAAAAAGAGATTTGCCTGTGAGCTCCTGTTGCCCCTTTAACTCAAACATATTTTTACTCTCTCTCCAAGGAACTCAACACTTCTCTTTCCCAGGTTTGAAATGACCTCATAAGCCAATTATCATAATGATACTCATATGCAATTACTACTGGGTTGAGGCATTTTCTTTACCGTATATCTCTCGTAATACACCATGTTTCTCTTAAGCCCATGTAGTGTCATTTCCCAATATATCCTACCCATGGGTGTATAAAAAAATGCACTATAATATTCAATCATGTGAATCATTTCAATGAAGACAACATTGTGTTTTTGTGGATTGAGGAGGACACAATTTATAAAGATGTACAATACAAGTTTCCATATACCACTTTTGTTAGTGCACTTTATGAAAGAATTTTTAATTTTTGTGTTCTTAAAATTATTTTCCCCACTAAAATAGCTTTTGAAAAGCTTGCTACCTTTATCATCATCCAAAACTAATCACCAAATGGGAATTCTTCAAAATTCAACCCAATCCCTAATGCAAACTCTATAATCTTGAAAGTCATTTTTTTCCTTCATTGTTGGGTACAATGGAATACTCATCATTTTCATCATTATCAAACATCCTAAATAATAATTGATGAATGATGACACATGGGAATCATAGTTTAGGAGCTTTGAAGAAGTGCTCAAAGGGAGATCCCTCAATATATGCAATGAGAACATTAGTAAGCAATTTATATATAATCCCCATCTTTATATGTGACCCGAGTATTATAATGCCTCTTAACAGACATAATTAAATAAAATATTTGCATACACAATACAACTCATAGGTGCAAAATCATAAAAAAGTGTTATGACCAAACAATTCATATTCGAATTACTAAACAAATATTATATTAAGATTGAACCATCGTAACTGATCTATTTGGAGAGTCTTCGTAATATTTTTGAACCACAAATTAACAATTTTAGAACCAACATGAACACGTTATAACCTTAGTCTAACAATAGTCAAATCTTCTTTGACACATTGCGGGAGAGAGAGAAAACGATGCGTGTCTCTGCAAAATGGCTGCTTGTTGCGTGTTCTATGATTTATGAAGGATAAATTTGACTTTATATAATCCCTAATATCCAAAATTGAAAAAGATATAATAGTCATTTTTTAAAGATAAATATGATAAAAAAATTTGCTACAAATCGTAATATTCCGACATATTTTTTCAATCTTAGATATTACGAGTTATGCAGCTCTTTTTGATTTGTTGGTTGGAAGTTTGACTCCCAATTAAGAGGTTTTGAGTTCGAGTCTCACTCTCACATATGTGTTGTGTGTATTTGGACGTTGTCCTAATTTCTATAAAAAATAAAAAATTAAGAGTTATATAAAGTCAACTTTACCCTTGATAAATCTGAGAACACGCCACAGCCTGAGCAGGCGTGCGACTTTCTCTCTCCGTCTCTCCCCCTCGCTGCCTTTCTCCGTTCGGCTCGCAGACGTCACCGGCCGCTTCTCCACGAGGCTGATTCCCTCTGCGACCAAACCTCTATAGAGTTTTCTTTCCTTGGTTCCCAGACGGGGAAGAGAAGACAAGATAGATGGTAGGGCACGGGCATCAGATTCCGCTTGAGGTGGTGGGAACGATGATAGAGATGGCCGACGTTGCTTGGAACGCAATTGAACATCGCAGGGAACGGAATGTTGTTCTCAATGTCGAAGAGGAAGTCGCCCGGATCCGCTCCGAGAACGAGCGCCTTAAGACCCTCCTTGCCGAGAATATCTCTGTCCTACAAGGCATCTCACAGGCTTCTTCTCTGGCCAAAGACTGCCCTCCTGATGTGAGCTTATTTCACCTACTTATCCTTCACTGCCTCTCGTTGTTTGATTTGCACTCTCTTGGTTTAGGGTTTGTTGAATTGAATTTGTGACGTGGGGGGAAAATGAGGGCTTGGGAAGGAAGAATTAATTAATTAATTATGAACATGATCTGTTGTTAGCTTGCGTACGATGACAATAAAATTAGCTTCCCTGCTTCTAAAAATGTTTGCGATGATTAGTGGTTGAGAATTAATGACTGATCATATGCCTATTGTAAATAACCTTTGGAGTTCTTTGAGTACTTGATCCTGCTCAGTTATTGCAGCCATGCTAGCAGTTTAACCATTTTGGTGAGTATTGAGGGATTTTGGATTTTATGTAACAACAAATTTATTCACTTCTTTTGCCCGAAGAATTGAGAGGCTTTTCCAAACTCAATGCGCCGCAAACAGATGTATGTGAAACTTAACTGCTTGCTGGTGAAAGAAGCAACCTTGTCATGTTTATCCGCAGTATAGAAATTCAAACTTTTACGGCAGAACTGTGCAAAGATCAATGTTTCTGATATGCATTCACGAGTTTACATCTATTGGTTTTGTTTGCAATACATAATGCAGTTGTGCTCCAATCACATGCCTGATATCAACGCTTTATGTAGATTCATGGATAGACACAGTGATTGACAAATGCGATCTCCCATGATTCTTAATGTTTCTTAATGGATCTGATTCCATTGTATTTCCAATATATATATATGTACTAGATAGCAGGCAGCTTTTGGCCTCAACAACAACAACAACAACAACAACATCAAGCCTTTATCCCACTATGTGGGGTTGGCTTGGCTACATGAATCATTTTTCCCCATTGTGTCCGGTTAAGAGTCAAACTCTAATTTAAATCTAATAAAGAAAGGTCAACATGATGGAAATCTTCATTTTTATTTTACTAGGAAAATCACATTAGACATTAATTTTGTGCCCGAATTTATTTTATTTTTAGTTGGTTTATTTTAATTTTGTTTTTGCATACATGCCTATGATGATGGTTGAAAAGAGTTATATTCACCAAGAAAGTTTTTATTTAATCTCGTAGCTTTAGATTATTTTATGTGGTTGACATAATTCAATATATGTTAATTTTCACAAAAATTGAAGAGCCATGGTTGTTTGGTGTGTTGGGAGATTAGTTGGCTTCACTTGTTTTCAGGAGTTATAAAAAAAGGAAAAAAAAAAAAAAGGAAGTTTGGTGCAGTTTTGAGTTGAGGCGATGTGACTTGGGGTATTCCTTATTGTGGTTTTCCTGTGTCTTTAATTTGTAAGCGGCATTCTTTCGCATGAGATTTGTAGCCTATTGTAGCCAGTTGCTGTGGCAGGTACTTTAGTTGTTACTCTAGCATCCTGTTTTGTTTGGATTTCCTTTTAGATTTCCTTTGGCAATGGTGGGAGCACTAGTTTAGTTGAGTTGCAGATTTTAAATTAGAGTTAGTTATTGTTAAATTAATTTAAATTCAAATTGAGATTAATTCTATGTCAACCTTAACAACTAACATAGGTTATGAGAAGTCCAAAAGTATATGTTTTGAGGCATTTAAGTAAAAACTTTTGAGTGCAGTACAAGTCTGATTACCTAATTTCAGGCGAAGTCATATCCTTGTATAAGCGTGAGGCCTAATTTTTATTCCTCATTTATTTTCTTACATAACTTGTTATTTATTGATTTTGATAAGAATTATGCGTTAAACATATGATTTGTGGAAATTAATTTGTTTTCTCGTTGAATTTATTTGTTTTCAAACTCTTGCTGAAGCTTTTTAATATTTATGATCATTTCATAATCAATTAGGCTTAAATTCTATTATCACATATTTTCATTTTAAAGAAAGTCGTTGGCATAACTGATAACTTTTGATATGCGAGTCCTCAATTTTTCTTTGTATGAAAGCAGAAGTCTTGCATCACAAAATTTTCATATGATTTATTTAAATAGTATATATGTTAAATCATTTACTCTAAACAAATAGATAAATTGACAGAATTTTTTTGAATTTGTGAACTTACATATTTCAGCTATTCATGAATTTCTTCTTCTTGATCCTTATTAAATTGTTCTTCTAATAAATCTATTTTTTTTCATATCATCAAAAATAATGCATGATAAATAAATTTTCTTTCTATTATAATTTTATAAAGATTAATAAACTTGAAAGTAATGCAATTAATTTAATTCAACTTATTTTAAGAATGGTGTGACCACCACAATTAAGAAGCACATATACTTCTGCAATTTTTTATTCCTCTTGTATCAAATATCTAATGCGGACTTTATGATGCAAATGCTTCCAAGGGTTTTTAAAAATCGAAAGGCATTTCATGTTACATAGTGTTTCATTGCTATTATCATTCGTCGACGCTTGAGTCCACTTAGATGCAATTCCATCTTTTTAATACATAGAGCAAAATGTGTACATCTCTTCATCCCAGCATATTGAAACTTCAATTTTTAAGGTTTCCTACACCTATAGTGATAAAAATAGGTAATTAAAAGCATGACTTTGATTGTAATAATATGAATTCTGTTTTTGACAGTTTGTTTAAAAATTATACATTTTAAATGAATGCATTTATTTATGTTAAATAAGAACACGTACTCTCGCCACATATACCATGTGAATAGATAAGCATTCCCTTGTGTTGAAAAATGATGGTGGAAATATTTTTTCTAACTTACATATTGTTACCATCTTGACCTCGTACAATAATTTTATTTATTTATTATTCATTATTGTTGCACATATGTTTTGAAAGAAATAACTTATTTATGTCAATACATCTCAAACTACCTTAGGAATTTGACTATGAAATGCAGCAAACAATTACAATTGCTTAAATACATGAAAATCTCATATTTTCATTCCATTTAAAATATAATTTTCCATATTTACAAATTGTCTTATATTTGATGCATAACCATTTGAAAATTTTAATCTTTTCATCCATGAATAGATCTCTTTCCCTTGTAAAAGCATATTATACCCTTGGGTTCTCCATGTCACCAACAATTTGTTGTAAAGAAGGTGACTTCAATATTTTTAAAGTTTCGTCAAATATTGATTTTATCTTTTAATTTTTTTAGAAAATCTATCATAATATTGATGACATTTTTAAAGATATTTACCTTGATATGCATCATATTAAGATTGTGTTATGTCATATTAGTTTGCAAATGTTTTACAATAACAACATCAAGCCTTCATCTCTCTACGTGTGGTTGACTATATGAATCATTTTTCTCCATTGTGTCATATTAAGAGTCAAATTCTCATTTATATCTAATAAAAAAAGCCATTTTTAATACTTTCTAACTAAGTCTTTTTAGGTCTACATCTATATTTCTTAACATAAGCCGGATCTTATACAGCTACTCTCCTAACCAGTTCATCTAATGTGACTCTCTCTAATCTTTTTTGCAACTGGAGCTACTCCAACTTTTTCACGTATATACTTGTTTCGTGTAAAGCCACTCATCCACCTGAGCATTCTCATCTCTGCAACACTTAATTTTATGCTTCTCTTTTAATGGCCAACATTCTGTGCTATAAAGCAATGTAGGTCTCAATACAATCTTATAAAAATTTTTTCTTAAGTTTGAGGGTTACTTTTCTAAGCCCGATGCATTCCTCCATTTCAACCATCCAACTTGAATTCTACTAAAAAATTTATTTCCATCTAGCAAGCAATAGCACACAAATGCAATGTTATGTGTAGCACACATAAACCCACTGAAGTACACTTCTTCTTTGACTATGAAGGAGATGCAGAGCATGCACTTCATGCGTTCTGTAAAGTAACGATAAAGCATTGCTTTGTCATTTTGATTGTGCTTATGATATGAGCCTGCCTTTTTGCATAGTAATGTGAAACTTTAGCCCCCACATCTGTGTGCTTTTAGCAATATTGAGTGGTTGCTAGCCATTTACCAATTGGCCCCCCTCTCTCTATACCAAGAAAACTTAGTTCTCTCTCTCTATCTCTCACTCTTTCGCTCCCCCTCCCCTCATGCCAACCAACTCAATTTAGTTTGGGTGCTCGCGGTTGTTGCCAGCACCAAAATCTGCTTTTTCTAGAGATTTTTGGTTCCATCTTCGATTTGTTAGTGCTTTGATGAATTTTTGTTACCAGACAAGGATGAAGACAAGGTTTACGGAAATAAAAATAAATGGTTGTCCCTACAAGGGACATCTGTGAATATATAAAGTAATTGGGAAGACATTTGAAAACCCATGGTGGCAGAATCTGAGTAATGTTTTTTTTTTTTAAGTGGACATATATTAAAGTGCCCCTTCTTATTGCAAATCCAAATGTACCCAACAATCTTTATGCTCTTAATCCACTCGTGCTTCGTTTTGGTGTTGATGGTTTGGCTTTATTTGTAATATTTAACAAAGTCATTCAAGAGCTAAGTAAGGATGTGTTTTCAGAATGGTGGCTGCGTAAAAGCTGAATTATAAGTTGTTGAGCCGTCGCAACGAAGGGTATTCATTCATTTTCTTTGCTCATGATATGATGATTTTTAATCTTGTTCACCTCTCAATTACAGCTGTATGCACGACTTTTAGCTGTGGTGGACACTCAAAACTTCTTGGCCAAACTCGAGTCACTTAATCAGGAACTAGAATCTAGGCCAGATGGGAATTTGCTTTGTACTAAAGGTTCAATTTATTTCTTATAATATCTCAATCTGTTGATTTCAGTGAGTAATTATGATGGCTTTATGTTTTTCCATCTTCTCTTTTACACGAAGGTTCAAGTTTTCTATGTTTTTTTTTTCAAATCCTTTTCAGATCAAGATGTTTTAATTAATGGTGATGAAGGCAATCCTAATCGGTGGGTATTGGTTAAACATGATATGGATCCAGACCATATGGAGGAAGCCAGTGGAATTGACGATGAAAATTATGTTGTGATTAGTGAAGAAAATGTGGTTGATGGTATTGCCAATTTCATAGGCAGATGCATCCTTGAAAACCCAAAATCTAAGGTATGATAATGTTTTAATTATGTTTCTTACATTGGATGTGTATTGGTGTATGATCGCTTGCTATCTTGAAATTGCAGATATTATCATCGCAAGAACTACAGAAAGGTAACTTTATTCTTGACACTGTTCTTGAATTATTAGCATTCAACCTTATGTCAGATCCATTTAAATCGACTGATAGACTGCTCTGTTGTTCCGCCAGCTCTACAATCCTTACAGGACGATAATAGCTTTACAATAACCACATGTGTCCTGTGTAACTTTACACTTAAAAGCGGTGATACAATTTATATTGTGTTGCCTACTGTGAGATTAATTGGTTACCACCAGTTGTTGAGATTTTAATATTTTATAGTTTGCGGGTTAACCTTAAATTAATGACTTATCAATCTTTTTGTTGCACTAATTCCATCAGATGATTTTTTGTTTTGTTTGTATAAACTAATCAGAAGAATGACGCTTGGAATATTGATTATATTTTAGCTGTAGGTTATATCTAAGAAATGCCTAGTCGGTCAAGGGTCTTTTTCTTGAACTTTCATATTTTATTTTGTTGTTGAAATTTTGTTTGATTCCTGATTCTACTATATGGTAATCCGAAATGGGGTATTCAGTATCTTCTTCGATTCTTAGTACAAAAGTATGTGTGAACTTCTCCTATATCATGCTGCCATACAATTTGGATTAGTCCCAGACTATTTAAAATAGCTAATTTAGTCTTTTGATTGTGGGCTTAGTGTTGGGGATAAGCGCAATTTTGAAAGCAATGAAGAATATGAGGACTTGACAAATGTATGCAAGGGAACATAAGAATTTTTTTTTTTAATGTTATTCGATAAAGTTTGATGAAGTTCGCCATGTTTACAGCACGGAAAGATGTTTGTTCAACTTGATCAGAAATAAATTCTTGATATAAATTATTTACTTATCCAAATATTTTTCTTACATTTTTCTCAACATTAA
The DNA here is from genome assembly GCA_019925795.1 of Dendrobium chrysotoxum. Taxonomy (NCBI): domain Eukaryota; kingdom Viridiplantae; phylum Streptophyta; class Magnoliopsida; order Asparagales; family Orchidaceae; genus Dendrobium; species Dendrobium chrysotoxum. Next base: position 13,564,150 of record CM034306.1, read on the forward strand.
TCTTCTCCCTCTCTCTCTTTTAGGCTTTTTTTGGGATGACTTTCTTGTTGCTTCGTAAAGCAGCTTTTTAGTTAAAATTTTTTAATTTATACTAAAAAGCTGCTTTAAGCTGCAGTAAGAAAGCCGTCCTAAACGAAGCCTTAGTCCCTTTCCAAACTCGGGCATGATTCTGCCCTCAGCTATGCTCATCATATATAGAGGTAAGTATATTTCTTCCTATGTCGGACTACCTCATCAGTCATCAACCCCTTTGATAGTCTCCTATTTCCTCTAAATATATCCTCTAGCTTCCAACTATCGAACTTGGCTCTTCAGTACTCTTTTGTCTTCCATTGAAGAAATTTCTCTGTATAACACCGACTAAGATTTTTTTCCAAGTTCTGATCACTCCATTGACCACCTCTCTAGCCTATCTCTCTACACCTTGTTGAATGAAGAAGAATAAGAAATGCCGTTCAAGTCCATTCAACCATCTCCTTATGGGAGGTAACAAACTTATAAAGATTAGATAGATGGCATTAAGTTTTAGGTAACATATATGTAGATGTTAGGTAGAATGTTTGAGAATGCATGAAAAATATATATAACAAATGCATATGTTGACCGTGCAATCAAATTTGGCGAGAAAATTATCTCTATGTCTCAACAATCTTCCACTTGCAGTTTAAAATTTCGATGCATTGCTTTGAGAGAGTCCCACTTGTGCTACATTCTTTTCTATCATTCATCTATGAGAGTTTATTGAGGCTTTGTAATATCTTTTCTTCTTCTTTCTGCAAAATAGTTTATGATGGTTTGATGTTATTGTTGACACTTATGTTGTTTGATTGACAGAAGGGAGACTTGTATAACTTGGTTGAGAGAGAAAGAGGGATTTTATAAAATCGTTATCTTTCTACAAGTATTTTCTGTTTATACAGAGTATTTTATATTTACGCTACAAAAAAAAAGAAGAAAAATATCATTAGTTGATAAAAAAATAAAGATGGATATTTTATAAAAGGCACTTCTTTTATAAAAGACATTTATTTTTAAAAACTAAATAAAACAGCTCTTGATTACATTTTTATCACATTATTAACCCAAAGAAGTTAGGTTATGATGAATCCAAATAAACCAGGTGATGATATGATCAAATAAGACGTGATGAGATGTTAGTTCTAATGATGAGTTGGATAGCCTGGTAATGTATCAACTATTTAGGATAGAAAAATGATGGCTGTCATGGAACAGAACAACTAGGATAGCCTGCTTCTTCTTTTGATGTATTTTTGCTTCTCTTATTAATGTTAGTGCTTGAATTAGTTGAGCCTAACTCTTTGCCGCCTCTCACGCAGGCCTCTTTTGTATTATGCCCTGATAGTCTAATCTTGCACCATTCTACTAGAATTTCGTTATATATATATTTTTGGTTACCTTGATACTTATATTCTACTCCTGCTCTGTTTTGACTTCTGCATCCATTCTTAAAGCTCCGCATGATGCTTTATTTGTTTCTTTATTCATCTTTCCTACATTTAGAGTTTAGCGGCTTAGTTTTTCTGCATGCCTGAGTTTCTCGTAATTCCTCCCATGTGAGACTAAGACTTCGTTTGGGATAGCATTCTTATTACTTTCTAAAGCTGTTTGTTAATACAAAAAATTTTTAAATTAGAAATTATTATACTATAAAACTACTTTAGAAAATAGCAAGACAATTATCCCAAACGAAATCTAAATCATATTTTCTACGGATTGCTATTGTTCTAGTTATTCTTCTTATATTCTGCTTTAGTTAATCTCTGCTACTGCTTTTCCATCTCTTGCTGAATTGTATTTATGTCTCAGAACGCAAGTCTCTGCTTAAATGCTCGGCTACTGGTATGAGTTGTGTTCGGCAATAATAACGCATAAATATGTGGGATTGAGTTTAACTAAGATGCAGTGCCCTTTGTGGTTTTGAACACTTTAAGCTATGATTGAAACCATTCTTGTTGGTTTCTTCCATCTTATTTATGTTTGTCTATTTAATTTATTAGTTTGTTTGTCAGTTTTCAATAGGATCTGCTAATGTATTATCAAGTTTTATAATATATGATTTGAACTTTTGTTTGAGCTTTGAGTTAGCCTGTATTTTTCTTTAGTGATGTAGATGCTAACTCTGACAATGCAGCTGTTACAAAGGCTTTGGGTGACATCAGAAGCAGGGGGAAGTTCAAAAGCGTGTGGGAAGCTGGAAAAATCATTTATACTATGTCACTCTGGGGAATTTTTCTTGCAGGGTGAGATAACCTTCCATGTTTTTTTGCTTCATCTCGTAAATTTATAATTTTGGACCATTTGCCTCTTCTCCGTTCCATAATAGAATCTGTACTGCCCTGTTTGAATGTGAATGTTATTTGCCATGTGTCAGCCCTCCTCATGTCTTAGTGGGCACATGCAGTCCAATGGTGGTGGATGACTGTTTGTGGCTACTGTTTGAAACAAGCGCTGGTTAACTCTGACATTACTGCCTTCTTTTTTCCCAAATTCTTATTTCTGGATCCACATTATCAGTTGACATAACGCATTAACTGCTTGGGTCCTGCCATTTCTATATGCTATATAGTCCATCTTATGCCGTTATTGTGTTCTGATGCTGCCGGTTTGCATGATTCGAGCTTTGAGACCACTAATGCTCTAAGTGTTCATTTTTCATATTAAAATGATGACCTCGTTCTTCTGTTGTCCCCTGTATTTCTCACCATCTTTACCGTTGTGCTTAATCTTATATATTTCATTAAAGAAGGTCCTTTACTTTACTATAGTAGTTTTTTTGTCTTTTTGGTAAGCTTTAGTGGCCTAATCAATAGAGTGGATCAAATTAAGACGATGACTTGATCAATATGAAGGTTCTCAGTGAGGTTCCCAGCATAACTTACCGGCCATATTATTAAACCCTAGATTTTAGCATTGAGCTTTTGAAATCTTTAGAATAGATATCGTGTAATCATCTTATATTAGAAAGGGTATGCCTAGTTTATTGCTATGGAAAAAGGGCGAGGGTTGACGTAGTTAGCTTCACTTCTACATTGCAAGAAGCCTAACCTCAAAATGCTGGAGTTTTAGTTTCTCTTATTGTAATCAAGGTTCATTTTGTAATGAGCATATACGTGAAAACGTTGGAGTAGCTCCAGTGGAAGATAAGATTAGAGAGAGTCGCCTTAGATGATTTGGTCACATAAAACGGTGGCCTTCCGATGACCACCCGGTTAGAAAGTAAGATGTATTAGATTTGACTTACAGTAAGAAAGACAAAAGTAGACCTAAAAAAACTCGGTTAGAAAATATTAAAAATGACATTTCTTTATTAGATTTAGATGACAATTTGATCATTAACAGGACACAATGGAGAAAAAAGGTTCATGTAGCCGACCCCATATAGTGGGATAAAGGCTTGTTGTTGTTGTTGTAATCGAGGTTCATTTTGTCTGAACTTTTTGTTTTATGTGGCTGGAGAATGAATGCCTTCTTGTTACTACTGAGATCTAATTTTTCTGTCCTTGTTGCAGCTTATATAGACACCGGGCTATAGTGAAAGCTGCTGCCAAAGGTGCTTCTTCATCCGCCAAATATATTCTCAAGACTCTTTAATTTCTAGCATTTCTTGTACTTTACTAGAATCAGTAAATGTTGTGCTGTACATAAACTAGCAATGCAAAAAAAAAAAAAAAACCTTCGATTGAGAGTTTGAACCTGTAATGTTGCTCACAATGATTTTATTGTTTGTTCTACCCTTCATATGCTAAGGGTGGATTCTGATGGTAACAGTGCCACAGTGGTATTAAGAAGTTTGAAACATGTCTTGTACAAAGTGAATTTATTTGCTTAGTTGTTCCAACAAAAGCAATAAATGAATATTCAAACATACGCTAGATATACCCTTGCGGTGTAAGAGATGATATAAATACTTAAATAGTAAACTATAAAATTTAATTATTAGTTATATTAGAAGAAGTTTTAAATTTAAATTCTTTTTTATAGTGGAAGAGTTTGAGTTATGATTAAAAGTCGGGAAATTATTAGCGATGTTTGGTAGCCCTAAGCAGTGATCGTGTGACAATACCAAATAATTTATAATATATTTGTGGCCTGCTTAAATATATCAAATTTTAAATTATAAGGTAAATTTTAAATACTTTAAAATTATACTTGATATATCATCAAAAAACTTATCTTGATTGGGCATGAATCTTGAGGCAAAATTAAGTTGAATACTTCTAAAATTAAATTCATAACAATATGAACTCCAATTTAAGCAAACTTATAGTTGAACTGAACGTCTTGAAAAGATGAATCTAACGACACCAAATTCAACTCAATCCGAGCCTAAATGAGTCCAAATTAAAGACTCAAAACATCTTTGGAAGGTTCAAATCATAATTTGGATTACTAAACAAACTCCAAACATAGCATACTTATAGTCGAATTGAGCGGCTCGATGAGACGAATCCAATGAGCCTAAGATCGCCGAATTCTAATATCATTAAGGCATTCAAATGTCCAGTAAATGGTTCATGATCAAAGGAGTCGACGTCAGCTATCCATTTAAATCACTTTCAACTTAGCATTGATCTCCCTCTTATTTATTGGCCATGCTACTCTTAGAAAATTATAAATATACTTTTCATTTCATTGAAGGGGGAGGGATGAGAGGACTCAAGAAAGGAAAGGAAGGAATAGAAGGAAGAAGAGAAACTAGAGCTCTCTTGCCACCAGATTCTTCCTCGGCCGCCACCGGACTTCCACTCGACAACCGACTGTTGTCGGACTTTTTTGCCCGACCACCAAGTGATGTCGGACTTTTGTCCGGCCACCGACTATCGCAAGACTTCTGCCCCGACCACAAAGTGACACCGGACTTTCGCCCAATGACCGAGTGACGTCGGACTTCCAATTATTGTTGGACTTCCACCCGACAACGCCCTTTCTGACCTTCGTCACCCGCCTACTATGGTCCTTCCGACCTTCGTCACCACACAACGGTCTTTCTGACCACTATTGCCCGCCAACTACGGTCTTTCCTACTTTCATCGCCTGACTACAGTCTCTCCGACCTCCATCGCCCGTCGACTACGGTCCTTCCGACCTCCGTTGCCAGACAATGGTCTTTCCAACCTCCATCGCCCGCCGACTACGATCCTTTCGACCACCGTCATCCGACTACGATCTTTCCGACCTTCGTCACCCGCCGATTACGGTCGCCGATTACGGTCGCCGATTACGGTCCTGCTGACCTCTGTCGCCATACAACGATCTTTACGACCTCCATCTCCCCTCCCCCCGACTACGGTCCTTTCAACCTTCATCGCATGATATCGATCTTTCTGACCTATCGAACGCCGATTATAATTCTTCCGACCTCCATTGCTTGACAACCATCTTTCTGATCACTGTTGCCCGCCGACTACGGTCCTCCTAACCTTCATCGCCAGACAATGGTCCTTCCGACCTCCCTCACCAAACAATGGTCTTTCTGAACATTGTTTCCCACTTACTATGGTCTTTCCGATCTTTATCGTCTGATTACAGTCTTTCCGACCTCCATTGCTCGCCGACTATGATCTTTTCGATCTTCGTCGCCCCCTGACTATGGTCATTCCGAACTTCGTCGCTTAATAATGGTCTCTCTGACCTGTTTAACGCCAATTATGGTTCTTCTAACCTCCATCGCATGACAACGGTCTTTTTGACCACTGTTGCCCGTCGACTACGGTCCTTCCAACCTTCATTGCCAGACAACGGTCCTTCTGACCTCCGTCACTAGACAATGGTCTTTCTGACCATTGTCGCCCACCAATTACGGTCCTTTCAACCTCCGTCGCCAGACTACAGTCCTTTAAATCTCCGTCGTCAAACTATGGTCCTTTAAACCTCCGTTGCCAGACAACGGTCTTTCTGACCTCCGTCACCCGCCGATTATGATCCTTCCAATTAAACAAACACGTCAATAGTGATTCTTTCAAATTCCACCATGTAATGCACTCTATATGATGTATATTTGTTATATCAAGCCAAGACCTTCCCCACAAGGAAGAGCCTCATTTGTAATCAACTGTAAATACTAGTGGATTCATTTAAACTGGGTCAGGCCCCGTGATTTTCCCTTCTTAGGATTTTTCACGTAAAAATTTTGGTATCTCTTATAAATGCTACACTCTTTCTTTTATCTGATTGTGTGTTGGATATTCGTATAAAATTAAGACGTTAAACTTTATATTTCTTTACCGCCGTGAATATTCCAGGACGCAACAATACGCTATATTTCTTTTACTTTAAACTGCATATTAATATTTTTAAAATCTCTGCATTTGAAATATTTTACATCTATTTTACTTTAAATTAAATAGTATATATATATATATATATATCTCGATTCTCCTTTATCATAGGTGAAGCAAGTCGACTTTCCTCAATGACTCAGTTGGAAAAGGACATCCCATATCAAACCTGGTGTGTCAAATCTCCAAGGAAGAATGGACAAGTTTGTCTTTGCATTGATTTTCGAGACTTGAAAAAGAAAAAGGCTTGCCACTTTCCACTGCCACACATTGATATCTTCGTGGATAAGACCGCTGACTACGTAGTCCGAAAAGAGCTATACGTACTGAAAAAAAAAAGCATTTGATAAAGATCCATACCAATCCTTAGAAGAATTCAATTTCTGATGAAAAAAGGTTGTCGATGGAGTTAACCATTTCGATAAGAGATCCAAATCTATTATTCCTCCATTCAAAGAAATTCCTATTGATCCAATGAACAAAGTAAATTGTACTAATATAAGGAGAGGAAATAACATAGTATTGCTCGATTCGTGAGGATACATATAAGTGTACCTATTTCTAAAGTAAGTACTAAAGTCTCGTATCTTACTTCTTATGTTGTCAATTTTAGATTGAGGGAATTTTGAAATTTATGGAATTAAGTATTAAGTATAGATAATGACTAATAAAGAGTAATTGATTTTGAACAATATATGTCTTTCACATACAACGATAAAAAGGAGTCACCTACCTTTTGAATGGTAGTTCCAAAAAAACGTACTTCTATGTCAAAAAAGCATATTCATAGAAATCCTTTGAAAAAAAAAGGATCTTTAGAGGCAGTAAAAGATTTTTGAATGGCAGTCAAAAAGTTTTTTTGTGCGACCAAAAAAAAAAGTCTTGGAAAAATCTTAATTGACAGAGGAAAAGGATGACTGAAAGAAGAGAAATCAATTAGTTATTCAAGAAAGTTTCATTTGATTCAATGACCAGAGTTAAACGAGGATATACAGCTCGAAGACGTCGAAAAAAGATTCGTTTATTTGCATCAACCTTTATAGGGGCTCATTCAAGACTTACTCGAACGACTACTCAACAAAGAATGAGAGCTTTGGTTTCCTCTCATCGAGATAAGAGCAGGAAAAAGAGTGATTTTCGTCGTTTGTGGATCACTCGGATAAATACGATAACTCGTGAGGATAGAATATTCTATAGTTATAGCCTATTCATCCACAATCTGTACAACACCTTAGTATAAAGTAGAATGAAATATTCAGATTCTTCCTTGTCTATCGTAATTGTGTTTTTCTATTTTGAAAAGCACAATTCATAGGAAAGAAAAAACCATCTCACGAATTCAATATCAATCAATAGAAATTGAAATAAATAGAATAAAATATAACATAAACAATAAAAAGAAGAAAATAACTAAAATAGAGTATAATAGAAATATATAAAGACTATAAAAAATCTAAAAAATGAGAAAAAAGAATAAAATACACATTACTAGTACTTTGAATCCAGTAGACAAAAAGATTCTTATTTTTCATATTACCTAGCTCTAACTAATATGAGAAGTGAAATACAAATACAATTTAGTAAATTGAATCATTTATCTTGCAATGCAAAAATGGAAAGTCCTCTGACTAATCATTTTTTGGCGGAACAACAAACCTAAGAGATTCTTTCAATTTGTTTCAAAGATAATGTAGGGATAATTCATTATTCCTATACATCCTTAAAAAATTATCTTGATCGGGCACGTATTTCGAGGCAAAACCAACTTGGAAACTTCCGAAATTAAAATTCGGACCATCCGAACTCCGATTTCAACAAACTTACAGTCGAACTGAACGTCTCGGAAATACGAACCCAACGACACCAAATTCAACCCAATCCGGTCCAAATGGGTCCAATTTAAGGGTCTGAAGCGCTGTTGGAAAGTTCAAACCATAATTTGGATTACCAAACGGTCTCAAAAGGAGACAAGCTTATAGTCGAATCGAGCGTCTCAAAGAGACGAATCCAACGAGCCCAAGATCGCCCAAATCCGACATTTTTAAGGCCTTCAAATGTCCATCAAACGGTTCACAATCAAGGGATTCAACATCGGCCGTCCATTCAAACCACTCCCTAACTACCCCTGATCTTCCACCTATTTACGGGTCATGCCACTCATGAAAATCTATAAATAGAGCCTCCTCTCCTCTTGAAAAAAGCACATAATCTTAAGAGAGAAAGAGAGAGCTCTTGCCTCATTGCTCCTCCTCGACCACCGCCGGAGTTTTGCCGGACCACTGCTTGATGCCGTTGCTCCGCCGGACCACCACCTGAGGCCCTGCACTCTGTCGGACCACCACCTGATGCCCTGCACTCTGTCGGACCACCACCTGATGCCCTGCACTTTACCGGACCACCACCTAATGCCCTGCACTCTGCCGGACCACCACCTGAGGCCCTGCACTCTGCCGGACCACCACCTGAGGCCCTGCACTATGCCGGACCACCACCTGAGGCCCTACTCTTCGCCCGACCACCATTTGAGGTCCTGCACTCTGCTGGACCACCACCTGAGGCCCTGCACTCTGCCGAACCACCACCTGAGGCCCTTCTCTTCGCCGGACCACCACCTGAGGCCCTGCTCTTCACCGGACCACAACCTGAGGCCCTACTCATCGTCGGACCACCATCGAGGCCCTGCTCTTCGCCAGACCACCATCTGACGTCCTCACCTCTGCCCAATAACTACCTAGGGACCAAAATTTTGCCAAACCACCGGGAGACCCCGAAGTTCTGCCAACGTGACCTTAGGCCTTCAAAAGCCTCTAACTTCCACCCTATGGGTGATACTTGTAATCTGATCGCCCTTGGAGGTGAGTCAGTCCCCTGTAATTTACTCAAGTTCTAGTAGAATCATTTCAACTAGGCCAGGCCCCGTGGTTTTTCCCCTTCTCAGGGTTTTCCACGTAAACATCTTGTGTTCTCTGTGTGTGAGCTGGATATTCATGCAACGCCAAGACGTTGAATTCTAACTCTATCACCGCGTATATTCTAGCCGCAACAATTTGGCGCCGTCTGTGGGAACGCCAGTCCCACTATCCTGAAGCACCACTGCAATTGCCAATAGGCGCATCAATCACATCTTGGGAGCTTCCTGCTCTAATTGACATCAATTTCGGGATCAGTCTATGAATCATAGACGCCAAGTATCCGCCTCATTTCATGCTGGGGGGCAAGATGCTACTGGAGAAGGAATTTCAGGACCCTCTCTGGAAGACCGCATCAGGAAGATGGAGGAGTCTCAGGATGAGATCCTTCAACTCCTGCGAGAGACCCGACAGCCAGCACTAGCTCCACAAGAAGAGATCCTTCTCCCTTGAGATCCACCCCGAGTCGGAGAGTTTCCACCAGAACATCTTCATGTCGAGATTCCTGTCCCTCCGCCAAGGGTGCATCCTCCGATGCACCATGACAATGAACTTGCTGACACAGCAAGCTCTACACATCCTTCACGTATGGGTCAACAACCTCGCATTCCTCTGGACGTCCACGAGGACTTAGCCCCGCCTCCCATTGTTGGACTGCCTCGCAACGTCCTACGATATGAACTATGAAGATTAGTTCAAGAAGAGTTCCCCGTGGGAGGTGCAAGATAATCTCTTCATCAGCGAAACTTCCAAGAGTTATCACCCCTGACTGAAGCCATCCTTCAACACCCCATTCCGGTAGGATTCAAACTACCGAACATCGATCCTTATGACGAGACAACTGACCCGTACGAGCATATCGATCATTATAGAACCATCATACATATCCAGCGAGCCTCAGACGCGCTCCTTTGTCAGGTCTTTCCTGCCACCCTCAAAGGGCAAGCTCGAACATGATTCTATTCGCTTCCAGCTGGAACCATTCCAATGTTTGTCAAATTGGTCAAAGTGTTCGTCGAACAATTTGTCGCCAATCGAAGAATTACTAAGGACTCTTCTCACCTCTCGGGGATCCGTCAGAATGAAAGTGATTCCCTCAATAAATACTTCCAGAGATTTTCTACTGAAGCTTGATAAATTTCGGGAGTAGATCCCGAGTTACTTAGAGGAGTTTTTCTCAGAGGGCTTTGGCCCGGCCCCTTCTACTCAGCACTTATGCGAGACACGGTCCCTTCGTATGTCGACCTGATCCATCGTGTGGAGGCACAAATATCAGCGGATGAAGCTATTAGTGCCCATAGGAAGCAATTTGAGCAAACTCATGGAAAGCGCAAAAAATGCCCCTATAATAGAGGACTCTTTCTCACAATGAAAGAAAAACTTCTCTCCTAGACCTCCAGTACCACGACGTAAGTTTTGACAAGAGGAGGAATATGCACCACTCAATCTCCCTCGAGCAAATGTGTTGATGGCCATCTGACATCAAGAAAATTTAAGTGGTCAAATCCTTTGAAGCCGAATATAAGAAATCAAGATCAATACTGTCATTTCCACCGTAGTCGTGGACACACTACTGAAGCTTGCAAACAACTCAAGGATGAGATTAAGAGGTTGATCCGACAAGGATATATCCAAAAATTCATCAAGAAACCACCTACTCAAGATGATGCTGGGGGGCAAAATCAACAACAACAATGACAACCATTAAATAATATTCAAATAGTTGGTGAGATCAAATGATCACACTGTGTATGCATTTGTGTTAATAGTAGTAGTCGTCTTGTTTCATTTATAAGCAGGGTGTTGCTTTGATGTTCCTAGTTTTTCTTTCCAAGTCAAACATTGTGTTGTTCCCGTACATATATCTTATATGTTTAGCGTGGTGTAACGCTTATATCTCTAAGTTGTACTAAGAAGTTGTTATCTTACATAATATAATGGTGTATTGTAACTCCAATTTTATATTGTCTACTTCTTTAAAAAGAATACAAAATGATAACAATGAAAACTACTAACGAGTATAGTCTCTTTATCCTTGATTCGAGAAATACACAATCTTTATTATGTCTCAATCATTGAATGATCAATCCCAAGGGGATTCGATCCAACCTCTTTCACACAGGTTAACGTCATCGAGCAGGGCTCTGATATACAACCTCGAAAAGGTCATACATCCTTGGTGGATTCTCTCGACCTCTTCCACACAGGTTAATGTCATCAAGCAGGGCTCTGACATACAACCTCGGATAGGTCATATATCCTTGGTGGATTCTCTCGACCTCTTCCACACAGGTTAACATCATCGTGTAGGGCTCTAATATACAACCTCAAAAAGGTCATACATCCTTGGTGGATTCTCTCGACCTCTTCCACACATGTTAACATTATCGAGCAAGGCTTTGATATACAACCTCGGAAAGGTCATACATCCTTGGTGGATTCTCTCGACCTCTTTAGCACAGGTTAATATCATCGAGCAGGGCTCTGATATACAACCTCGGAAAGGTCATACATCCTTGGTGGATTCTCTCTACCTCTTCCACACAGGTTAATGTCATCGAGCAGGGCTCTGACATAAAACCTCGGATAGGTCATATATCCTTGGTGGATTTCCTCGACCTCTTCCACACAGATTAACGTTATCGAGCCAGGCTCTAACATATAACCTCGGATAGGTCGTACATCCTTGGTGGATTCCCTCGAACTCTCCTGCACAAGTTGATGTCATCGAGAAGGAATTTGATATACAACCTCAAGAAGGTCACACATCTTTGGCGGATGCTATTGGCCTACTCTCTTCTACCTAACGCTAAACCTCTCCCCAACGTCGGACCCTCATTGAAGTCCTACCCGACGCCGAGCTTCCTCCCGTTGAAGGACTTCTGCCAGTCGTGAGACTTTCGTCGGACTTCTGCCCAACGCTGAGCTTCCTCCCGTTAAAGGGCTTCTAATAGTCGCGGTACTTTCATCGGACTTTTGCCCGATGCCGAGCTTCCTCTTGTTGCTGGACTTCTGCCCGTCATGGGACTTTCATTGGACTTCTGCCCGATGCTAAGCTTCCTCCCGTTGCTAAAGTTCTGCCCGTCGCAGGATTTTCGTCGGATTTCTACCCGACGCTGAACTTCTACCCGATGCCGGACTTCTACCCGTCGTCAAACCCTCATCGGACTTTTATCCGACATCGTACTTCTACCTGTCATCGAAATTCTGCCCACCGTCGGACTTCTACCCGACGTCGTACTTCTACCCGTCATCAGACACTCGTTTGACTCCTACACGACGCCGATTTTTCACCCGTCACCGAACTTCTTTCATCTGTTACAGGGCTTCCATCGACTAACGTTGGACTTCCACGAGATCCCTCAAAAAAGAGGAGAAGACTCCTGCTCAGTGAGGGGCCCTAGACCGGCACAGGGGATACCACCTGAAATGGCCTAGGGGAATGCCTCAGCGTGAAGGAGAGAAGAAGAAGGGGGAGAAATCTCTTTCTTGCAGTGAGGGGCCCTGGCCTAGACAGGGGATACCGCCTATACAGGGCCAGGGGAAGGCCTCAAATGAAAGAAGAGAAGGGCAGACGGGCATGAGGGCGGAGGGGAGGAGGTCTCTTTCTTACAGAGGGGCTCTGAGCCTGGACGAGGGATGCCACCTGTTTATGGCCAGGGGAAGGCCTCTAATGAAAGAAAAGAGAAGGAGGGGGGAAGGGTGCAAGGTTTAAGGCCCAAGGGGGGGTCTATTTATAGTTGGGAAGGGGGCATTTTAGTCCTTTAAAAAAAGAAGAAAAAAATAATAAAAAAATAATATATATATATATATATATATAATATATATATTATTTCTGCAAAAAAAAAAAAAAATTGGCCGGCGGTTAGTTGACCGGCGCTGGCGGTCAAGCCAACAGCCGGCGGTTAACCGATCAAATCGGGCTAATCGCCCGGTCAGCACACACGACCGCGCGGGCAGCGCGGTCAGGCGCACGGCAGCGCCGGGCAGGCGCCGCCGCTCGGCGATGCCCGGGCGTGCGGGCAGGTGCCTGGTCAGGGGTGCTGGTGAGCGGGCGGCGCGCGAGCGGCGGCGGCGGTGGCTAGACCGCCCCAACTCGTTTCCGGGCCCAATTTCGGGCTCGGAAAGGTCAAATCGGACATTTTTGGGGTCCCTGAGATCGTCTTTCGACGTTCTGGACTCAATTTTGGACCTTTTAAAGCCGTTTGGGACCTCTACAAGCAAGATTGGTTATTTCCAAATTTCAAGTCGCGACGAAAAATTCTTCGAAGGCTGGGACACATATTTTCGGACTTTTGAGCTTCGATGTCCAAAAATAGGGGGCAACTGTTGGCTCAAGAAAAATGACACGAATGCGTGAATCCCGCTTCACAGTTGTAGATTCCATTTCGCTTAAGTCAGATTAGAATTAACCAGATTTCCCTGAGAGTAGTCAGGGTTTAATTAGATCTGGGATTCTTACTTCCCATGAGCGCAAGCACTCATAGTTAATTACCTCTCTTAACACATAAGAGAGAACTCTCGATTAAGGATGAATAAATTTTAGGTGATTAGTCTCAATTATGGGGAAAGTGGAGGTAAACCCGATCAAGATCCCATTGTTTCATCGTCCCGGGTATACCGTAGGTCTCAATCTACCAACACTACAATCATTGATCATAATGTCCAAGAAATTTGATTAGCTGTCACGGGTTGCCTCCTCTCAGAGATCCCGAGTAGGTTGAGGTGGTTAGGTTTGTGCTTTAATTTTATTTGGGTTTTGGGGCTTACATCCATTAGAATGCCCAGAAGTTGATTTAATTTAGGAATTTATAACTTCATTTAGAAGTTACACAGAAATTTGAATTTGGGTCGAGACTTACAACTTTCATAGAAAGTAGCCCATAGATCTAATTTGGAGTGGGGCTTACTGCTCTATTTATGAGTTGCCCAAAGATGGGGCTTACAACCTAACTCTACAGCAAGGCTGCCCAAGGATTTAATTTGTTTATAGGTCTTATGATTTCCCTTAAGAAATTGCCTGAAAAGCGGGTCTTACAACTTAATCCCTTTAAATTAAGATGCCCAGGGATTTATATGTCTTCGTCCACTATCTTACGATATAAATTCCACATGCTTTCAATATGGGATTAGTATCATAATTACTGTATTTTAAAGCATTATCTAAAGATGACATTCTCTCTTAAAGCAAGAGATGTCCACATTATTATATTTGGGTAGGGACTTATGGCTTTCATTAGAAAGTAGCCCGAAGATTTTGGTTGGGTAGGTCTTATGGCTTCCTAAGAAGTTGCCTAATAATGGGTCTTATGACCTAGCCCTGTAGGCTAAGTGGCCCGAGTTGTGGGTCTTATAGCCAAGCTCTATAGACTTGGATGCCCGAATGAGGGGTCTAGGGTTGTGTTATTGCCTAAACATTTCCCTCAGAGATCGGATTTACGGCTTATATTAGAAGTTGCCGAATGTTTTAATTTGGGGTTAGGGTTAGGTTGATTTTACCTAAAAATTTCCCCACAGGGTCGGGCTTACGTCTTTCCTACGAAAGCTGCCGGGTAGTGGGACTTACAACCAAGTTCTTATAAACAAAGCTGCCCAGAGATTTTGGAGTTTTGGGATTTAGGGTTCTTCACTTAGAAATTTCCTAACATGCGGGTCTTACTGCTTGCCTTAGAAGTAGCCCAAAGATTTTGTTTGGGTTTGATTGTTTAAATAGATTTGTACTTATTTGAGTTGGTTTGAGTTTGTGACTTTGCCACCTCGGGGCTTTGACACTGCGTCAGTGTTTTAGTTATTTTGTGCTTGTAGTATTTTCTTTACTACCGTAGTTTGTTCTCTACTTTGTGCTTGCAATCAATTTTTTCTTGCCGCAGTAGTTCATTACTTGTTTTTCAGTACTTTACCTGCAATAGTTAGATTTACTATTTTTCAGCATTAATTTTTATTTGTGATGTGCTAACTTTTGTTTGTTTGTTTGCAGGTACGTGAGACTTGCAACATTTTAGGAATTCATAATCAGTAGTTGCAGTAGCAAGAGTTTGCAGCCTTTGCCAGGAGTTGGAGCCCACCAGGCGCTTGGGCTTTTCCCGGAGCTGTTGTGAGAGCTTCTGGAGAGTTTTAGAGATGTTTTATTTAGAGAGTTTGAGGGCTGTTTGTATTGTGAGTTGTTTGAGAGCTGTTTTGTTTGGACGATTTATTTGAGAGTTTGGAGAGGTTGTACAGTGTTTGGAGAGCAATTGATTGAGTTGGAGAGCTGTTGTTGAGAGTTTCCAAAACAGTGTTGTATATGTTGATTAGTGGAACTCTTCCCCCCCCCCCCTTTTTACTGTATTTTATTTTAAAATATCTCATTTTTGATTAATTAAATAATTAACCAATTAATCAAATTAAATTTCAATGCTCTTAAATTTTAAAACTCTCGAATTTACAAATGCTCTCAAGTTTGAAATGCTATTGGATTTTAAATCTGCTCTCTGCATTTTTTAAAATTAATCAATATGTTAATTTCAATTAATTTTGATTAATTAATTTTAATTCAAATTAATTTTGATTAATCAATTTATTAATTAAAATATAAATTGAATCGGTCTCCAACTGTTCCAAAAAGAAAGGTTCTATAACCCGAAAAATTTCGGCAGCCTCCCGGCGTCCCCTCCCCGGCACCGGGAGGTAAGGAGGGGCACTTGCCCTAATTTCTTCCTACCCGGACCTAAGGTCAACGGCGTAGGGTCTTCGAATTAAAATCATCTCACCAGGATCTAAGATCGACTGCGTTGGGTCTTCAAATTCAACCATCCGCCCGGATCTAAGATCACGGCACGGGTCTTCAATTCCAAACCATCCCGGCCGGGCCTAAGGTACGACGGCACGAGGTCTTCAAGTTTAAAACCATCCGCCCGGATCTAAGATCACGGCGCGGGTCTTCCACACCTGTTTAAAAAATCTCATCCTCCCCTTTTTATTATTTTACTTTATTATATATATATATATATATATATATATATATATATATATAATATTATATTATACATAATATATAATATAATATAATATATTATATATTATATATAATATACATATTATATCATATAATAGAGAGAGGAAGGGGGAGCCCGATCGGGCATGGGTCGGAAGTGAGAGTCACGCACAGGAGCAGTCATCGAATGAGACGTCGGGGTCGGTTGCGTAGGAGGCGAAGTCAGACAACCAGGAAGGAACCGAAGAAGCTACTCGCGTAATCTCCGCACCTCCTGTGGAGCGAAGTCGAACAGCGGGAAAGGGCCGAAGGAGCGACGCGTGTAATCTCTGCACTTCCTACGGAGCAACGAAGTCGAACTACAACGAAGGAGTCGGAGGAGCGGGAGAAGGGCGCGTATGGCCTCTGCGAACCGAAGGCGAAAAACAATAAGGAGCCGAAGAAGCGACGGGTGCATTCTCTCCGCCTCCTGCGTAGCAACGAAGCCAACAGCGACGGGGGAGTCGGAATCGAACAGCAACGAAGGAAGTGAGGGCGTTCCAATTGATCCGAAGAAACATTTTGTGAAGGTTTTTGTATTGTGTGGGTAGTTACCAGAGCCAATCGAAGCGTCGTTTTGGCGATATCTGTCGTGAGGTGGGGCCGACCAAAGTTTGGAAAAGATACGACTCATCGATTTTCTTTCTTCTAATTTTTTTGTTTCTCTATTTTTTATTAGTTAACAGCAACTGATACATCCTCAAAAAATTATCTTGATCGGGCACGAATTTCGAGGCAAAACCAAGTTGGAAGCTTCCGAAATTAAAATTCGGACCATCCGAACTCCGATTTCAACAAACTTATAGTCGAACTGAACGTCTCGGAAATACGAACCCAACGACACCAAATTCCACCCAATCCGAGCCCAAATGGGTCCAAATCAAGGGTCTAAAGCACTGTTGAAAAGTCAAACCATAATTTGGATTACCAAGAAGTCTTCAAAGGTGACAAGCTTATAGTCGAATCGATCGTCTTGACGAGACGAATCCAACAAGGTCAAGATCGCCAAATCTGACATTTCTAAGGCCTTCAAATATCCATCAAATGGTTCACGATCAAGGGATTTAACATCGGCCGTCCATTCAAACCACTCCTTAACTACCCCTAATCTTCCACCTATTTACGGGCCATGCCACTCACAAAAATATATAAATAGAGCCCCCTCTCCTCTTGAAAAAGGCACCTAATCCTAAGAGAGAAAGAGAGAGCTCTTGCCTCATTGCTCCTCCTCAACCACCGCTGGAGTTCCGCCGAACCACTGCTTGACGCCGTTGCTCCGCCAGACCACCACCTGAGGCCCTGCTCTGCGCCGGACCACCCCCTGAGGCCCTG
The DNA here is from genome assembly GCA_019925795.1 of Dendrobium chrysotoxum. NCBI lineage: Eukaryota > Viridiplantae > Streptophyta > Magnoliopsida > Asparagales > Orchidaceae > Dendrobium > Dendrobium chrysotoxum. The sequence goes on from CM034306.1 coordinate 13,581,702, forward strand.
CACTCTGCCATACCACCACCTGAGGCCCTGCACTCTGCCGGACCACCACTTGAGGTCCTTCTCTTCGCCGGACCACCACTTGAGGCCCTGCTCTTCGCCGGACCACCACCTGAGGCCCTGTACTTCGCCGGACCACCATTTGAGGCCCTGCTCATCGCCGACCACCATCGAGGCCCTATTCTTCGCCAGACCACCATCTGACGTCCTCACCTCTGCCCGACAACTACCTAGGGACCGAAAATTTGCCAAACCACCGGGAGACCCCGAAGTTTTGCCAACGCGACCTTAGGCCTTCAAAAGCCTCTAACTTCCACCCTACGGGTGATACTTGTAATCTGATCGCCCTTAGAGGCGAGTCAGTCCCCTGTAATTTGCTCAAGTTCTAGTGGAACATTTCAACTGGGCCAGGCCCATGGTTTTCCCCTTCTCAGGGTTTTCTACGTAAAAATCTTGTGTTCTCTGTGTGTGAGCTGGATATTCGTGCAACGCTAAGATGTTGAATTCTAACTCTATCGCTGCGTATATTCTAGCCCGCAACAATTCCTAAATACATCAATGTTCCTTCTTCTATATTCTTCTATTCTAAATTCTAAGATAAGAGTTGAGTGGGTTTAGGAATTTTGTTTATTGAATTGTTCGATAATGTGTGATTCTTTCTATTATACTTTTAACTATTAGATATTAGAAGGATCTTCTACAGAGGCTTTGGCATCCCTTCCAGTCAAGAATCGGGGCCTCACAATCACTAGACAATATTTCTCTCATGCCTTTCTCCGTTCATGGTTCGATATTCTGGTGTCCTAGGCGTAGAGGAACCACACCAATCCATCCAGAACTTGGTCTAGCTTGTTTTAGCCAGGATTCTTTTGTGAACCATTCCTGTATTCCATCCTCCACGAAAACTGAGAAAATCCTCATATTTTGCCCAATTCGAGGTGAAAAGGGTGTTGCTCCCTCAACAAAACTTGGATAAAGTTGAGCCAAAAGATCCCGATTCAAGATAAATTCATGAGGAAGTGATATTTCTTTAGGATCAACTCCAACGTCAAGAAATTGGTTAATCAGTAAAGATACGTGGAGAATCGAATTTGAATATTCAGTGATAAATGATTCATTCCAGAGTTTGATAGATCTTTTGAAGATTAATCAGACGAGAATAAAGAGAGAGTCCCATTTACATGTCAATATTGACAACAATGAAATTTATAGTAATAGGAAAATCCGTCGAATTTTTAAATCGTGAGGGTTCAAGTCCCTCTATCCCCAATAAAAAGCCCATTTTACTTCCTCGCTCTTTATTTATCCTCATCCTCTTTCTTTTTTTTTTCATCAGTGGCTCAGTTTAAACAAAATGAAATATCTTTCTCATTTCAAAACGAAAATAATTATATATAATAATTATTTTCGCATACTAAAATAATTATAAATTTTAATTTGATTTAAAATTTAAAAATTGAAGACACAATTGATGGAATAATTAATTAATTTAAATAATTATTTTTAACTCAAAATTATATTGTTTGTATTATTTACTAATAAAAGAAGATTGTCTTATCTCAAAACTTCAAATTATATTATTTGTATTATTTACTGATAAAAGAAGATTGTCTTATCTCAAAACTTCAAATTATATTATTTGTATTATTTACTGATAAAAGAAGATTGTCTTATCTCAAAATTTGAATTATATTATATAAGATTTTTTGCTCATCATTCAAAAGAATATTTATAATATTTTAAATTAAAAATATTAATTCCATGATAGGATAATTCGGTTTTAATTATATTTGAATTTAAATTCTAAATCCAAATAAAAAAAAAATTACTGTAATATTTTTTTAGACTTTTGAATCAAATAAATAAAATTCATTTTTAAAAAATTAAGCAAATTTATACACTATCGTATATTCACTATTCAGGCATCAAATCAAGTCCTCTTAGTTCATAGAAAGCTCTCACCCAATCAATTAACCTGAGCTGGCTTGATCTCCGTTACTGTCATGTCGGTTAGGCTCGCCTAAGTCCTAGCCTCGCCACGCCTCCTTGGCTCTTGAATCCTACACTGTCCGGTGTGGGCATATCAGAACCGGGACACCGCGTCTCGAAGGCGAAGCGCGACGGACTCGCTCATCTGTCAAGCGAAGGTACGCTTAGAGAGGAACAATGGAGGTTGAAACGAAGAGACGGAGGAGGAGACAGAGGCGGAGATTAAGCGGGCGATGCGTACCCGTGTGAAGGATTTCAAGGAACAAGCGGAGTAAGATGCCCTCCGCCCTATATTTGTCCCTCCTTCCGATTCCCTCTTTATCTTCTTCTATCATATTTTAGTAATAGGGAATTTGCGGATTGATTCACCGGGATTTTCCGAGACTTTGGCTCATTTATTGATGTTTGTCTTTGGCTGCTTTGAGCGGCGGCATCAACATGTTCTCCTGCAATATCGCAATGTTTTTTGGGTTCTGGAATGCAGAGGTTTGTTAGGGTTTATAGCGTTGGAAGAATTTTTGGTGTTTTGGTTGCATTTTATTAGGGTTTTAAGATGGAGTGGTTTGCGGCTTGTGTCCCAAATAATAAAATTAAGCAAATAAGCTTTGCTTAGATTAGTCCTTAATGTGATGCTTCAACGAGAGAGTAAACAGATTTCCATCAAATTTTGATATTCATTAAATAGCTTAGAACATAAATTTTGTATTTACCACTAAATAATCCATGAATCATCACAATAAAATTTGTCTCACTAGTGAGCATGATATATTTGAAATCCTTCATTAGCAATAGATATAATCTCATTTTTTAGAATTGACTCATGAATAAGCTGTATAGAAGTATCTAGTATAGAATTCGGTGCAGAGTCATATAGAAGAGGTGGAAAGAAAGAATATTACAAGGAATTGATAGTAGGCTTATAAAATAAAGTCAAATTAGATAAATTAAAATATATATTTATATGTATTTCTTTAAATTTCAAATTGTGTGAAATAATTCCAATGTTTTGTATACTTTTAAGTGTTTATACCTTCCTTGCACTCAATTTGCATGAGATCATTTCCAATGAAAGCCTTTCAGAATTTAGATGCACCGTGACTTCATCATGATGTTTAAATTTCACATATCTTATGTTTATAGCTACATAAAACTTATTATTGTCATTATTAGTACTAACTTATGCAAATCATGCATATGTTATGCAAATGGTATGGACCTAGAGTCTGCAGGAAGCTTAACATGATCTGTAGGCTTCCTAAGTTGTTACCTGGTGACAATCTCAGTTAGTAGACCTATTGATATATGAATTATATGTAAATTTATTCATAGATAATATCAAATCCCACCCCATACACATGATCCTTTATCATAAAACTTAATGCATTTTCAAGCTTTTGTTAACCACTTAAATTTACCATTAATTTGTGGGTAATAAGTGTTGAAAATCTAAGTTGTGCTCTCATTTTTTTCAATGAATTTTCTAAAAATAACTCATGAAATTTACATCTTTTGATCATGAATAATTATTTTAAGCGGACACTATAATTTATCTACTTCATTAAATATAGATTAGCAATATGAAGTGTATCACAATTTTATGACATTGCTTGAAAAGTGTCATTTTTGAAAAATGTTATAGAATTATGAAAAAAATCATGCTTTTTCATGTCCGTGCTAAACCTAATACAAAATATGTACCTCTCGTCGTTTATATGGAATTGATAAAGGTTTATACAATCCTGTGTTTTGCTTCTTACTTGAGCATATTGTCAAGTCCTACATTATTAAAAAATACATACAATATCTCTTTTGAACTTGGCTAAAAATATCTATCCTTAGTCACTGCAATAGTCTTATCTCTATCAAAACATCCAATAACAACCCCAACATAGAATTCTAAAATTAGAAATCCTCAATAATGAATTAAGAATTCAAAGATGAGCACTCTTAAATAAATTACCAAACTTCTTGTAGCTTTTCTTAGCAAATATAAATCGTTATTTGCTTGATAAATTCCATGAAAATCCTTACAAGTAAATCTTTTATATGATCACTCTTACCATGCATTATATGTGGAAGGATATAAACTCTGCTCAAAACATCAGCAAGTTTATTATTAGTTCTAGCACAATATTTAATACAAATGAATATTCTAGTAAAGTCTCAATCCTCATGGTATGTTTATTTATGAGCTTCTTTTTGAGAATTTAGATATTTCAAAGCTTAATAATCAGAATATAGTATAAACTGTTTTGATAATAGACAATGTCTCTAATATTGAAGAGTTTGAACTACTATAATTATCTATTCTCATTTGAATATTTTCATTTAAACTCATTCAATTCTTACTAAAAAAAAAATGCAATGGGCTGTTCTCTTTTGACTTGACACTCAATAGCAATACCAAGTACATTAGAAGAAACCTCAAACACCTTATTGTGATAAGTAATTGAAGTACATGTGCATTTTGTAATTTTATTTTAGTAAAAAAACATAGTTAGCTGACTTAGTCCATTTAAATTCCTCTTTTGAGACTGCTTGTAATTGAATTATAACAATACTAAACCATTTAATCATCTATAGAAAGACACCAAATCACGAGCTCTAATGTCATATATTATAGTAGGTTTTGACTCATCATTAATAGTTTTAATCTATCAGAATCATTCAACAATCCATCTCTAGGCATAACAAATCCTAGAAGGATAAAAATTTCAGGGAACTTTTTTTCATATTCAGAAATAACTATTCGTGTTGTAAAACCTTAAATGCTTTCTTATGATACACCAAATGATCTTTCCTTGCCTTCTATAAATTAAAATGTCATTAAAATAAACATCAATAATTTCCCAATAAAAGGTCATAGGACATAGTAATTTATCTTTATGAAGGTATTAGGTGCATTGGTTAATCCAAAACTTATCAAACACACACACACACACACACACACACACACACACACACACACATATAATTGATTTTTGTAGTAATTATTCATTCATTATTTTTCTTCATCCTAAGTTGATTATAACCACTTCTCAAATTAATTTTGGATAATAACATTGTATCATTGATTATATCTAGCACAACATCCAAGTTGGTATAAGAAATCTATATTTGATGGCGATTTGTATGATAATTCTGTTGCCTACTAATATTCATCAACTCTCATTTTTTTAAGATGTAAGCAAAGAAGTCACAATGCAATGATTCATGCTAAGTAAATCATTATTTTATTTCGTAAGTTCAGTATGTTCTATAGAATAAGGAAAACTCGGTACTAATGGCTCAAGAATTAAATTCATATCATATTGTATAGCCCTCGGTTGTGGTAATCATTTGAAAGTTCATTAGTACAAATATTTCTAAAACCAACACAAACTTGGTTAACATCATCAGATAAACTTACAATTTCATGCACTAAATTATTCTACTAAAAAACTACTAAGATATAGATCACACCCTCCTGCTTGCTCGCTTTTTGAAATGCAAGTTTACTCACGATATACAAAGATTATTTACTTCACCAGGAATAATATATGTTCGTGTAGATTCATATTTATCCTTATATTTTGTTGGTTTCAAAACTACCTCCTCTCATTTGTTTTAAAAAACTATGTGTTAGACCTTCCAAAATTATTAGCATCTAAATTATACAATAAATGTCTACCCAAAATAGTATGAGCAGCGTCCATTGCAGCACATCACGCTAGATTGTATCAGTATAGGTTGTTTCCTAAGGATGAGCTAAACATCTATGAGACACAAAAATAGCAATGTTTCTATCCAAGCTACCTGATATAATTGTGGATGTGGTTCGGTTATCAAATTCATGTGATGCAAGGTAGACTTTGACGAATCATTCATATAGTTCCCACTATCATCAATTATGAGTGCGTAGTTTCTCATGTTAAAAATATGTTTTAAAAATTGCAATATTCTTTCAATTAAATTCAACCTTAAGAGTATTAATTGTGCCACACTCAATTGAATAACACATTTAACTTGTACTTACAATACTAGAGTTGCAAGAGAAATTTTATCAAGTAAAAGTTAAAAATTACATACCTTAGAATATCTATTACAAACTTATTAGACGCTATGAAAATAGATATAATTGGTAAAAGAACAGCTCAATTCAAGTTTAAATTAACACCAAAGATAAGAAATAATTCAACTTTGAAAATTTAATCCTAAGAATGCAAATATGCCTGATTTAAATCCAACTGCAAATGCATGTGATCATGTTATCTGCTAGACCAAAAACCAATGATTACTTTTAAATTTTACAATTTGTATGCCTCAAAACAACTATCTTTATAAAACAAACTTTACAGAAATGAGGTGAAATTGCCTCAAATGGAAAAGAAAAAAAAGGCAGACAATAATTCACACTTCCAAGGTTAGGCCTCCTAAAGCCATTTCCCAAAGCAAGCCATATAATTCCGAATATCCTATGCATAATTCCAAATATCCATTGCAAAAGGAAGCTGCATAATTTATCTCCTTAAGATAAAAAAATTCTTTTTATGAGAAGAATGCCATCGACATGCATTGAGGATCACAATGCTAAATGAAGTGTGTTGGCACTATTTTTGTTTTACTTTTGACAATCGAGTTTTTTATACCTTGTTTTTTCTTTCTAGGTCTTACTAGGAGATATTGCTCACACTCATACACCTATTCTTTTTGTAGTGTTATCATTTAGTGGAGACCTTCTTGGGTTTGTAGTTACTATACTGATACTCTAACTTTGACTCAAGCCTATTTTTTTGGATTTTTCTCTTTGGTTCACTCAATCTCTAACATGTACACTTAGGCTATTTGTTAGTTTCACTTGGCTCAATATGCCTTGAGCTTTGTACATTTTCCTTTTGATTGACTTAATCAGATCTCTCTCCATATATTTAACATATTGTCATAGGTCATCCCGATTTGTCTATGATCCAAGCCTATCTTTGACCAATTCATTAACTTTATGTTCATGCTCTCTACTTCGTCAACCTAAGACCCTTTAACATATCTATTAGATTAGAATCAGTACCCTTCCCCTCGATAGGACCCATAGTCTTTTCTGTTCTCTCCTGATACTTTTGCACATGCACTTGGAGCCTGCAAATAGTCATTTTAGCCTTGCTTAAACTAGAGAGACATAGGCTAGTCTAGCTAAACCTTAGGTCAATTACTCTACTAATGTAGTGTTTATATCATTATGAGTACTCTGTGATGAACCAAACACTCTTAGGCTAGCCTAGAGACCATTCACATTGGTCTTAGACTTCTTATGATTGGATTGACCTAGTCTCTACTCAATTGGTCACATTAGGTCAATTTAAACTAATCTGTCAACCTAGTGGTTAACCTGACTCGCGTTTGTAACATTGTGTTGATCCGATGCCAAATTGATCTAACATAAACCACATCAGGGATTATAAGACTTATGTACATGTCCTTATACTCTAAGGTATCTTCTTATGATCCATTTGGTCAACCTTGAGTAAATCTAGTCAATCCTAAGCCTAACAAGTTAGGTTTAGTCAACCATGATTTAATATTATAGGTTTGAGACTATTGAACATCCATGTGAGAACTAATTAGTCAGATGCTTTCTAATTTGTATATTTGGTGGTGTCCGTTGATTGAGGAGTCGAAGAATCTAGTTGATGAAGTTTTTCATAAGATCCAATGAGGAAATGGAAAGATCCAAGCCATAAGAGAGAGTTGATATCATTGAGTTTGATAGTAGTACTAATGTTGAAGGATGGTTTCACTTCGGAGAGAGACATAGAGGAAGCTATCAAAGAATGCCACAAAGAACAAAAGGGACAACGATAAGTTTATTAATCAAAGATTGAGAGGTCATAGTCAAATGATGTTGCAAAAGAGAAATCTCTTTCAGAGGTTATTTAGCAGATGCATGCACTAGTGGGAGTACTCAAGCAACAATACTTGCGAGCATGATGGCTACATGCGTGCAAGAAGACACAAAAAGGTGATCGACTTGAGATATTATTTTGTCCAAAGCTTAGCTGAGAGGGCTTTGGTTGTATTGTATCATGTTAGTAGACTATGGGTGTGGGGGATTGTGGCTAGGAAGGGTGAAGGCATGAGGCGTGATTCAATAGCTAGATGCAAGCGTGAATGTGGCGAGTGAACACTGGTGAGAAATAATTTGAAATAGAGAGGGATGATGGAGAAGGAGAGTGACAATTAGAGCATAGCCGTGTCTTATACCTTGTTATGACTGTTGAACTTTTTGCGTAATTTCACTACAATATATGTTCTTATATATAGATTGATACGGGAGATAAAATCTGAAAGAAATAACAAATAAACAAAGATGATAATATCCTCAATTAGGAAGATATATTATAGAAGAAAGATGAAATATTGAAAATTACTTTTAATTTGATAAAATCTCTATGATAACATAATCGTCGAAGGTTGAACTTTTATTTTTCCTTGAGAGCTTTCTAGACTCCATTTTAGGTCATTTGCTCCTACTAATACAATCAATCACGTAATAAAACTTAAAAATAGGATTGATACTTGACTAATGTGATCTTAATTATGTCAGAAATTTAACATTTGATGAACCTTTCATTGACATAACCCATTTGCATGATGCCCGCCCTTCTTATTGGCTAAAATATTTTGATTGATTATAGATTTAGAAATTTTGAATGTAGCAAAAGCTGATGTTCTATCCAAAGCAATGAATTGTACTTGTATAAAATGATTGATACTTGTATAAAATGATTGATACTATAAGAATTTTTCCATAGAATGTACTTCAAAACTTATAGAATGATTGATACAAATGCAATCAATCGCATAATAAATCTTAAAAATAAGATTGATACTTGACTAATGTTGATCTTAATTATATCAGAATTTTTAAAATTTGATGAACCTTTCATTAACATAATCCATTTGCATGATGCCTGCCCTTCTTATTGGCTAGCATACTTTGATTGATTATAGATTGAGCAATTTTGCATGTAGCAAAAGCTGATGTACTATCCAAAGCAATGAATTGTACTTGTATAAAATGATTGATACTTTAAGAATTTTTCTGTAGAATGATTGTCAAGGAGTACATCAGTCATTTTACAAATATGAATTGTACTTGTATACTTTTTTTGCAATTGAATCCCTCAATTTATGTTTGTATCTTTATCCTTGCAACATTAATCTAATAATTTTTTCTTAAGAGCCTTTGGATCATAAACTATAAAGTTTGAAACTACCACCAAATGGAGCCTTGAAGTGGCCGCTATTTGTGAAAGTATGGAAGGACCTCAGGTTCAATAGTAGATTCAGTGCATAAGCTAGCTAAATAGATAAAAAAAGGCTCAAATAATGCATCAGATCAGGTCAAAAAAGTTTCAAGTTAGAGCAGCTGAACTATAAAGTTGGAACCTAACAAATGGAGCTTTGAAGCGACCATTGCTTGCGAAGTACGAAAGTAGATAAAATTCAATATCTAGTCCAGTGGATATGCTCTAAATAGACAAAATTAGAACACAGAATTCAGGGTTTCTTGTTTGTTTTCTTTATTAATTTTCAACCTATCTTTTTGTTAGGGGAGAAAAGAACGTTATGTATCTGGATGCTACCCATGCCAGTATATAATTTTTTTTGAAAACTTAATCTGTTTTTTTTTCTTTCACTTGACTTGATTCATGTCAAATGCATGCTCTAGAACTGCTGTTTGGTTAATTCTCACCTCAACTTAACACTTTATTTCTACTTGGAGTTCATATTGTTTGTGTATACAACAAGTCTAACAGAAGTTGAGTTTGCACTTTTGATTTATTCAAGTTTGCTGATTTGGTCTGTGATGCAGTTCCTTGACTCTTGAGGGTGTTAGAAGGGCATTAGAGAAGGATTTGGGCATGAAGACTTTATCGTTGGATGTACACAAGAGGTTTATAAAGCAATGCTTGGAAGAGGTATGGTTCTATTTTACATCAGTAATTTGTTTATTTCTTTTTCGTTTTTATCTTTCAATTTGATAAAGAATCTATGACGTTATATGGTCAAAGTAGTATGTGGGCCTCATTCGACCATCATTTTTTCGCTATTTTGATCATGATCTAATTATGTATGGTGTCCTAAACATTAGAATATGTATTTTTCACATGGGGTGTTGATACTTGCTTTAGGGAATTTGAATAGGAATGTAAGTACCTTTTTTTCTTTGTTAAAAAATCTGAATTCTTTTGCAGTGAATTTTTAAATACTTGGTAATGAACCTAGTAGAGATGGTTGAAGTGCTCAAGCTGATTTTGAGAAATTTTGGGCCTATTTAGTTGAGTGACAAAGGTTCACGCAAAGCAATGTATTTGCATGCAAAATTAGCTTCCCATCACAAAGTTCAAATTCAGAACATTCAAGTTCAGAAAATATAGTCTAATTGACTGCACTTAATTTACATTGCATTCCAAATACGCCAAGAGACTATTTGGTTGCTTGCGTTTAGAATGCATGTTTATTTCAATTATAATGTAAAATAAATACTATGCATTAAGGAATACTTTAAGTTTTTTGGTTGGTTGCAAAATAAATTCAGAAGATCAGTTTTTTTTTTGCATTTGATTGGAGGTAATGTGAATTTAAATATTTGTATTTATATAGTTTTTGTATAATATATATTGTAAAAAAGTAGAAATATGAAAAAAAATACTTTAAATTTTATTTCTTGATTATGTGCAAAGTGTGAAAATATATATAAACTTCGCAAAAAATATTATAATGGAAGTAAATCAAAACTAATTAGAAGATGGTAAAAAAGTTCCCAAGAGGGGCCATTGACCAGAAGGGAGGGGAGGCATACAAATTGCAATATAAAAGTTATAAGAGAATCGATCCAACGGTTGTAATCATTAATTCTTATTCTCAAGAATCTCTACTAAGATTGGTTGACTTATGTGTGCCACATACTTTACCCCCCTCAAACTCAATGTTATAAATCTACCATTTCAAGTGTGCTTATAATATTTTTGGATGTGCGGTTGTAGAGTCCTTTGGTGAAAATATCGACAAGTTAATTTCCTGTTGGCACATATAGATTACAAATCAACCTATTTTCTAGTTTCTCTTTTATGAAATTCATGTCTACCTCCACACGCTTGGTATGATCATGTACTAGATTATGAGCAACGTTGAAGATAAATTTATCATCATATTATGTCTTCATTGGCTCTTTGCCTTGTTTTATTTGATTTTTAAATCTTCAAGATAATTTTGATCCATAGAAACTCACAGATTCCTTGTGCAATGGCTCTAAATTTGGATTCACTACTAGATCTTGAAACAACAGGTTTTTTTTTTTGCTTCTCCATCTTATGATATTTTTTTTACAAAAAAAATATACAATGTTCAATCGTGGATCTCTATCCACTATTGATCCTATATAGTTTGCATCTGTATATTCTTCAATTTATAAAGTATCTTGCATTTTATATAAAATTTTTTGCCTATGTTTGATTTAAAATATCTAAGAATTCTATAAGCAATTTGAATGTGAGACTTTTTCGGTTTGTATGAATTGACTAATGAGATTTATCGCAAATGTGATGTTTGGACAGGTATGAGATAGATTAGTTTTCCAACTAATCTTAAATATTATCCCAGGTCTACTTCTTTTTCTTCTTCATGCGTGTCTTTGACCTAATTTAGTTAGGGTTTCATAAGATTTGAAATCATTAATTTTCATTTAAATAGATTTATGCTTTATTTTTATTGAGAGAGGAATATTCTTTGTTCAGATTAAGTAACTTTTATGCCCAAAAAATATTTGAGTTTTCCCAACTTCTTAATCTCAAAATTTTCAACAAGTTTTTTCTTGAGAGATTTATTTTCTTTATTGTCATAACCTATAATAATTATATTATCAACATATATAATGAGAATTAAGATTTTATCATCAATTGAGTGTTTTATGAAGAGGGTATGCTCCTTTTGTTTTTGTTTACATCCAGCTTCATTTATGACTTTTGTGAATTTGATAAGGTTCTTTTTTATTGCTTCTAAAACAAATTTTTTTTACTAAAACTCTGTTTTAAGAAGCAATAAAAAAACGGTCCCAAACGAAGCCTAAATCATGCCCTTGGAGATTATTTAAGAACTATCAAATCCCAGTTGTGGATCCTTAAATAATTTTCTTCAACATTCCCATGTGAGAAAGCATTATTTACATCATATTGCTGCGTGGATCATTCGCGATTGGCTACAAGAGAAATTAGGATGCGTATCATATTTATTTTTCAACATAAGAAAAAGTTTCTTAGTAGTCGATTCATATGATTGAGTATATCTTTAGCTACCAATCTCTCTTTATGATGGAGGAATCTTATATTTGCTTAATTTATTCTTCAAACTTAATTGAAAGATTGAGGAAACTCAAAGTAACACAAAACATCAATTTAGGGCTATTCCAAGTGTTTTTTTTTCCGGAGCATGTATTTATTCTCTTATAATATCTTTTCAATTCTTGTTTTCACATGCCTCAAATAGGATTTGTGGTATTGTAAAGAAATTGAAGCTTATGTTGGGAGCTAGGAGAATGTATAGTGATATGTTGATCATTATTACCTGTTAATAATTCCAAGTCTTGAGTTTACTGGAGATTTTGGCTGGGGTTATTCCTTCTTCTATAGACTTAAAGGGGTATAGTGTCTAATTTGTTGGAGTTTATGTTGTTGGAATGTCAAAGTAAAAGATAGATGTTTCATCAAATTTATTTTTAGTTGAGAGTTCTCCTCCTGAAGATGATATTTTTTAGTTGAGAGTTCTCCTCCTGAAGATGAGTTTGATTTAAAAAACTTTGCTTCTCAGAAAATATGACATCTTTTGATGAAAGAAATTTTTTGACTGGTAGATGATTAACACTTATACCATTTTTGAGTGGAGGAATATCCAACAAGACACATTTGAGGGTTCTAGGATTAAGTTTACCGCTTATTGTTTGTGGATGTGGATATTGGCAGTGCTCCCAAGATTTTTGGTAGAATTTTTAAGAGGGTTATTTGTGGGGATGAATTAAATTAGATAGTTTAGAGAACTTTTAAAGCCAATCACTCTTGAGGGCATTCCATTGGTTAGGTATATGGCAATTAGGATTGCTTCTCCTCAGTATCTTTTTGATACTTGATATGGAAAAGTCCTAATGAC